>APFE031706776.1:173291-286384 GCA_000404065.3 Pinus taeda | reverse complement strand
CCATCTAGCTGAGAGAGCATAGCTTGGAAGAGCCTTCAGATTTTCTGAGAGAGCATAGCTGGAGTGCTGTTGAAGAGAAGAAACAAGTGGACTGTGTAGCAGGAGCATCATCAACTGCATCAATGGCTGGAGGTATTCCTGGTCTTAAATCTTTTGATTTCGAAAATTCAGAATCGCTGTAGATTTAATTTATTTACACCAGTGTCTAAGCTCAGGGCATTACTAGACCGTAGACGCAACGCGCCTGTGCTTTCATGATCTGGATTGAGTTTCTGTGAAATCAGACAAAGAAAGATCAGGAATTGTTGACATTCATCAACATTAATTGTAATCCCAATGTAAAATTGGCTTCCTAAAACAATATAACATATACCTGCCCCTTTGATCAACGTGCTTCTTCTGTTGCACCAGAAAACTGACTTGTTTTCGCAAGCAGTAACATTTATCAGTCATGTTCTTCACCATAGACTTCAGTTTCTTCAGTTTTTGCAAGCAGTAACATTTATCGGTCATGCTCTTGACGATAGACATGCCAGATCTGATTGAATGGCCTCCCCAAAAGTGGCCTCGCCCCAGCCTGAAATTTCAATTTTTTTTTCCACCCAAATGACGGAATTTGTATAAATTGTATGAAAACAGTGTCCAATCGCCGAGAATGTAATTATTTCCTAATTATTTCATTTTTTTTTTCATTTTCTTTTTTTCTTTTCATTTTCCTTTTTGTTTGGGTTTGTGGATTTTGGATTTTATTATATTAGAATTTGAAATAAAAAAAATTGAAGTGAAATCTTAATTTGTATTATTTAAATTGACTTTTTTAATATATACTAGATTCAATATTTTAAAAATCTTAAAATACTCATTTAACTTGTAATCTCAATAAATTCTTACACCATCTTAGAAAAATTAATAAATTCTTACAAAATCTTAGAAGAACTTCTAAAAATCTTAAAAAGCAATCTTTCTTAAAAAACAAAAGCAGATTGTCTATCAGTATCTCTTTAAACGATTTATTAGAATTTATAACATGTAACTTAAAACTTAATGTTTTCAAATTTCCATGATGGTTAAGTAAATATAATGCCGAGAGCACCGTTGGAATTTCAAAACAGACCATTAGTCAAACTTAATCATTTTCACACTTTACCATGATAATTTTTTATTATTATATTTAGTGAGCAAATTACCTACTGACACACAATTTACTGGTCAAAGTTTCATCCTTGTCCAGTTTTGGCCTCTGGTTCTTTTTCAGTAGCATTATTTTAAAGAGGAGTTGTTTTTAAAGAGATTTTTTGGAAGTTTTTTCGGTGGATTTTTCTGGTCAAAATCCCGCAACAATTTATTGAATTCACAAGTTTGATAACTAATTTCCGCACAATCAAAGCCGCCTCAGGAGTTTTTCAGGGTGTTGAATCCAAATATGCAGTTAAAAAACCATTTAAATAATACAAATCAAAATTTAACCTCAATTTTTTCCACCGAATTCCGTCATCAAAATCTCCAAAAAATCACACTAAAAACAACTCATTTTAAAGAGCACAAATAGATTAATTGTACAGTATGTTTTTCACCTGGCGTGGTTTTCATATTTCTATTCCATTAGGAATTGGTACGGGTCAATAGTCATTACCATTGCACATGATGGATCAGTTCTTGGAATCTGGTCTTGAAATCCATACGTCTCAAGTTGGAGCACCAAAAGGTCAATAGCGTGAGGTGAGTTGCAAATCAGATCTATTATTTCATCAATAAGAAGTATATTCAGTGAAGTTATGGAATCCATTGTTTCAAAATTACGTGGCTTCAAAATTACTTGGCCTTCTTGGGATTTCGAATGTGCACCCATTTTGTGGTGTGGCTTGGCTTTATGTCACGTGTTTTCCAAAGGGTTTTTATGCGGTGTGCACAATGTCGTTGAACATTGGTTATTAAAATATTAATTATACTTATGTTGTATTTTATTATTATTTTTTTTGTTATTTTTATTTATATTTATTATATATATATATATATATTTATTTATTTTATTATATTATTATTAAGATTATTTATATTATTTTTTTACTATATATTAAATTAATATTTTCTATTCTTGTAAAAAAATATATTAGTGTAGTAATTGTTTAACTAAGGATTTTGACATATTCAAAAGAGGAGACTATTATGGATTTGACATATTTAAATGAATTACTTAACATGGGGATGGTCTTCAGAGCAACTTTTATTTGTTTTTTTTTCACAATCTTGGACCAACATATAGAAGGTGGATCAACCAAACTAATTTGCAGATTATCGTTGAGATCTGAAGGAGATTCCTTGTTGGTGTCAAAATATGTCAATTCATGCCCATGCTTCAAAATACCCAAAGAGACATCTTGACTTGCCAACTGCCTGTTTGCAGGGGGGTACCAAATCCATGTTGAAACCTCATATGTTTGATGAGTAGTGACAATCTAATCACCTCCCCCCAAAATCATATCATCGTTGGCACCATCCTGCTCTTGATCAGAAATAAAAGAAGTATCACCCTCTAAAGGGGGTGAGCACAAGGTTTCCAGCTTTTAGATTTTGAAGATCTAATGTGTCATTTCTTGTTGGAATTTGACAGAGGGCGGGAATTCAATAAATGACCAGTTTGAAGACAAATGGCAAACCAAAATGTAATATTCTCACTTGGAAATAATGGAGAAATCTAGCTAGTTCTAGATTAATTTATTATTAGTCACTTGTTGGAGAGCGTTGAGATTGTGTGTTTATTTAAGATTCAAATCCTATTTCTTAGGGAGTTGTTCAAACTCCCCAAAAGACATGTAATCCCTTAATTGTATGAGCTTTCTTGTTGGTGAATAGAATGCGTTGAGTGGAGGCACTCTCCTGGTTGAGTTGCTCTCACCTGAGAGGTGCACATTTCATTTCATATATGTTTTTCCTTAATTTTTAACTTTGTATCAGAGCTCCAAGTTGGAGTTGACTCTGTGTTGTAGCTGAGCTGCGATGAGCGTGGAGCCAACCAACCAGTAAAAACATTGCCTTGCAAAACTCGTGTTGTGAGTGGCCACGTTGGAACACAACGTATGCATTGCTCTTGGAGAAGTGCAAGGAGAATTGTGTCTATTGTTTTTTTTGGCACACTACAATCGTATATTACATGGGTCCAACAAAGTTAAAAGGGTGTGATACTAGTTGATTTGTTCATATAATACCATTTCCCGTTGAGAAAGTCCTTGGGATCAAAATTTGGAGGTGAGATCAAGTGGCGTGTCAGTGATATGGATTTATTTTTAGACTTCTTCAACCATGACCCTTTTGATGATCACTTTTTCATGAGGCCATTTGGAAGTATTTTTGGTTTGGGTAGTATTTTTGAGTCAGAAGAATTCTCTAATAAACAATATGGTTTTATTGATGACCGTAAGTATCAAGAGCCACAATTTGCTCCACAAGATGGTGCAAATGAAGAGCTACCAGTTGATTATGAGGAAAGTTGTAAGGAACCTATTGTTGAAGATCCAAATGATGATCAAGGTAATACAAGGCTGAAAACACAACAGAGACAGAAAGGAAAACATAGTTTGTTCGACGAAACTAACAATTCCTATCTAAGGCAATCATCATATAAAAACTCCAAAGTAATCTATGGAGGATAAAATAGATCATATTATACATCCTTAATAATAAGGAGAATGGGCCTTAATGGGGTGACTCACAAGGAGAGCATGGAATCAGATAAAACCTTATGTGAGTGGAAAGATTCCCATTCTCAGATGATTGATACTGGAGGTAAAGGTTCAAGTAAGCTTGCATTCCCTGGAGCCTTATCTATCACCAATGATCAAGAAAAAACACATTGAATGGCCTATGTTAAGCCAAGGAAGGAAAACCATGACTTGGGTGAATTTGTCCATTAAGGGGGAGACTTGGAATAATGGAGAAATGTAGAATTCTCCATATTTTTTTTTATTAGCTATTGGTTGTGATTAGTTAGATTAGATCCTATTTTGAGGAATTTGTTTAACTTCCTCAACATAATTCTAATCTTATTTATGTATGAATGATTTAGTGAATGAATTGAGTCCTATGCAAGCACTCTTTAGGTCGAGTTGGGCTCACTTGAGGCTTGCTCATCTCCTCTATATTTCATCTCTCTTAATTTCATCTTGGTATAAGAGCTCCAAGTTAGAGTTGACTCTCTGTTGTGGTTGATTTGCTGTGTGATTGTACATTGTTAATAGAGGCGTTGGAGTGCATAAGAAGAGAGCCTCAAGATGAATTTTCTGGTGTCATTGGACCTGCGAGTTGCTTGTGGTAGATATTTGGATTTTCAGAGTGGCATCATCACACAACCAAATAAATTCAGTAAAGTGTGTAATCAATGTTTGTGTAGGTGAGAAACTGTGTGTAAGTATCCTTAGGCTCTAAGGCATGCTGCTTGATCCAGGTGGATCTCCAGACACAAGTGGCATGAAAAACGCTCAACATTCAAAGTGGCAGAAAGTCGATTAACTTGACATCAGATCGAAGTGCTCGTCGCCCTAATTCCAACGGTGCAAAAAACACTCCAATCTGAGTGCGTATGAAGAAGATAGAAGAAGTCAAAGTTCGAGGTTGACTTACCCATGTGGCAGGCTTAAGGAGGGTGCAATTTGGCAAGAATCCAGCCAGTTTTCTGGGAGAAATTGTGGGTCCATTAATTTGTCTAATATCACCTAAGGTTCTATAAATTTTGGTGGTTATTCATTTTAATAAAAATATATATAAAAAATATGGACGGGCGGCCATGACCCCGCCACCCCCGAAACCACCATAACCAAATTATATTTGAATTTGGGTGGGCGACCATGACCCCGCCACCCCTGGAGTCCACCAACAAACATATTAAGTATATGGTGAGGGTGTGGGATGTTAACCCTGCCGCCCCTCCACCTCCCCCATATACGGAATCGTCGGTGGAGATGAGGGCGCGAACCACCAAAACAGCGAACCCGCCGCCCAAAATTAAAACATCAAAATGTGTTATGTTAAAATTGGAGGGGCGGGATTTGATCCCCTGACCCCTCCTCAACTATTTGACATGTTTAGCCAATGCACCTAACGACCTTCTTTATTTTATCTGCCCACCAAACCTTATATCAACCATTTTGCATAGTGCGCTGGGGAGGAGAGTGTGCACATATTTCGAGGTGGATGAATTGCAGGTGACGGAACCGTGAGCAGGCCTGTGACAGGGGGCAGAACCTTGCCTGAGCATATTTTCCAAGGGGTCAATTTTGGTCCAGTGTCAGAATTGGGCAAGTTTTATATTGATTTTGCACCTCTCGGCAACAGGAACTCTATGGTGATGCCAGTTTCTGCAACAGAGCTCTCCATTTTTCGGCCATTTTCAAAATTTGAGGTATAAGACTCCTTTTTGTAAATGTTGATTATACTTCTTCTTTCTCATGCCACTTAATGAATGAAGGTCTCCCCATTGATTAAGCAGGGCCCGAAGACGTAGTCCAAATTGGACAAACTCTGTTATAAAGTCACTTGTCTTCTTTCATGATTCTATGTGTTTCTCCTCTTCTCTCATGTGCACATTAAATTTCTATGGTTAAGCTGCAATTTATCCATGTAATTCCTTAATATATCTATAAGCAAAAGATCTTGGATCAAGTGGTATCAGAGCAGGTCTTTGTAGATGTGAATTGCATGTTTGTATGCTAATGAGAAACAGGCTCCGAAGAGGCGAATGAAAGTTAAAGTCTTTCGATGCCAAAGCGGGGCGTGCACATCGAAGGAGAAACATGGCAGGTGAAGAGGCTAGTTATGAAGAGGAGCACAACTACTGCAAAACCTTCTATACAATGGCAGAAAAGTTTGATTAGTTGCTTTCAAGGCTAGAGAAAGTAGAAGAGAGAAATCTATAAGAACAAGGTTTAGTGCATGGAAATTGCAAAGAAGAACCCCCTCCTTCTCCTTCCACGAGTGAAAGTTCTTCTTCCTCTCATCACCATCATCATAGAAATTCAAGGGATGCATTTAAGAAACATTTCTTTAAATTAGATGTTAAATTTGATCTTCCCATGTATAATGGTGAAAGTAATGTAGAAAAGCTTAATAACTTTATTAGGCATATTTAAATCTACTGTAGGATTCAATAGATCAAAGAGGACGAGGCAAAGATTCAGCTGGCCTCTCTTCAGCTGAGTGGCATCACTCTCATTTGGTGGGAGAGCAAATTGCGAAGCAATAAGAGTGTGGGTAATCTTCTTTCCTCATGGCCCAGTTTTATTTCTGCCTTAAAGGAACAATTTTCTCCCTTGGGTTATAAGCAAAAAGCCTTAATGGATTGGCAATATTTAAGGCAAGGTAAAGGTCAGGATGTTCAAAGCTTTAACGAGGAGTTTAGAAAACAAGCACTTAATTTGGGCATTGCACTTGACTCACCTAAAGTAGTAACTAAGTATATTGGATCATTACATACTTACATTAGACATTCATTATTATTGTTTGAACCAACTACTATTGACTCAGCCAGTGTAAAGGCCATTCATCTGGAGAACAGGGGCAAAAATGAAAGAGATGATCATTCTAAGAAACCACCTTTCAAACCTCCAAATGGAACACCCAAAGTGAAAGGAAAAGAGGATGGCATCGACCAGGAAAGATGAAGGAGAAAGGCCTTATTGCACTCACTGCAAAAAGGAAGGTCATGACAACGATCATTGTTGGAAATTGTACCTGGAAAAGAGATCAAAGAAGTATGGAGGAAAAGGCAAGCAGAAGACAGTGGAAACTGTGCAACAAGACCTTGGATCCGATTTTCGAAATTAACATTAATCACAACAGCAAGAACAAAAGTTACTCTTACACCTCATGTTAATTCTAAATCACTTGAAGGCACTAGTTCAACAAATGAGTCTCTTCCTAAACAATGAAAGAGAATTGAGCTATTTCATATTAGAGTTATCATAAATCATATAAAAGTGGAAACTCTATTTGATACCGGATCCCAAGCAAATTTAATTTCAGAGTCCTTGGTAAAGAAGCTAGGATTAGAAACCAAACCACGTCCAAAACCTTACCCACTTGGATGGATACATGATAAAGCAAAATTGAATGTAACTAAGAAGTGCAAGGTTAAATTTGTGATCGCTTCTAAGTTAGTGGATGAGGTAGAACTTGATGTGATACTATTGGATATTTGTGGCATGGTGTTAGGGAGTCCATATTTGTATGATAGAAAAGCAATTTTCTTCCGTCATGAAAACAAATACCAAATCACAAAAGATGGGGTAGAATATATTGCAAGGGCTCATCAAACTAAAATCAATGCCAACCTTGTAAGTGCAGGACAAGTTAAGAGGTTGGTGAATTCCAGTAAGGGTTTCATGCTTATGGTTGTAAGGGGGAAGGATGAAGAATTATTTGATGTTTTCCATGGTTATGATCATGTGCATAAAAAGAAATTATGTGAATTAATTTATAACATGATGAGATGTTTTAGGAACCAAGGGGATTACCTCCGAAGAGTGAGATCCAACATGAGATCCATTTGCAACATGACACTCCTTTACCAAACATTGGCATGTACAGGATGTCGACTATTGAAATGGAGGAGATCAACAAGCAGGTGTAGGAAATATTTAACCAAGGGGTCAACAGGCCGAGCACTTCTCCGTGTGGCTCACCGATTGTCTTAGTGCCAAAAAAGGATGGCACATGGAGGATGTGCGTGATTACCGAGCACTAAAAAAAATCACAGTGAAAAATCATTACTCTCTCCCACACATTGATGATTTACTAGATCAATTAAAGAATGCTATCTATTTCACCATAGGATTTGCATAGTGGTTATCATCAGGTCCGAATTGCAGAGCAGGATGTGTGGAAAATTGTCTTCAAGACAAAACAAGGGTTGTTCGAATGGATGGTGATGCCATTCGGACTTTGCAACGCTCCAACCACTTTCATGAGGGTCATGAATGATCTCTTTAGGCCTTTCATTGATGAATTTTTTCTTGTATATCTAGATGATATTCTTGTCTTTAGTAAAAATTGGAATGAACATGTATGCCATGTAAAGAAAGTGCTTGATGTATTGAAAAAAGAAAAACTCTATGTAAAATTGTCAAAGTGTGAGTTTGGGAAAACCTCTTTGGTTTACCTAGGTCGTGGTCAGTTAAAAATTGATCCTTCTAAAGTTGAAGCAATTGTAAATTGGCCTCAGCCTACTAGTGTAATCGAGGTTCACAACTTTTTGGATGTAGTACAGTATTGGAGGAGATTTATTTCCAATTTCTCTATTATTGCAGCACCTCTACACACACTGAGAAGTGTAAAGAAAGTCTTTCAATGGGGAGGAAAGCAGCAGAAGTCCTTCAAAGCATTGAAATAAAAGATTAGCACCGCACCAGTCTTGGCCTTACCAAGTCTCCAGAAGTCATTCAAGATTGACACAGACGCCAGTGGATATGCCATGGGAGTTGTACTGATGTAGCAAAAGAAGCCAATATGTTACAATTTAGAGAAATTCTCTCAGTCTGTGATAAATTATCCCACTTATGAAGAGTTATATGCCTTGGTCCAAAGTGTGAAAACATGGAAACACTACCTGATCGGAAAGGAGACCATCATCCGTACGGATCATCAGCCCTTGCAGTATCTTCAATCACAAATGAAGTTGCAACAAGCTCGTCATTTCAGGTGGATGGGTTTTCTTCAACAATTTCATCTGGTAATAAAGTATAAGAAGGGCACTGGCAACAAAGTGGTCGATATGCTATCTCGCCCTCCTATTTCTACTTCTGTTATTTTACATAATGCTTCGTTAGCTTTTGAAAGTTATTCTGAAAAATATGCTAACGATGATGACTTTAAGGGGATTTGTGAAAAACTAACCCATGGTTCACAGGTGGACAACTATCACTTGTAGGGGAAACTATTGTGTTGCCTTGGTAAATTATGCATACCCATAGGGGAAAG
The DNA here is from genome assembly GCA_000404065.3 of Pinus taeda. NCBI lineage: Eukaryota > Viridiplantae > Streptophyta > Pinopsida > Pinales > Pinaceae > Pinus > Pinus taeda. The sequence continues at coordinate 277,417 of APFE031706776.1, read as the reverse complement.
GGTACATGTAATATGGGAGGCCCACACCTCCCTTGTGTCTGGTCATTTTGGTGTTGAAAAAACTTTGTGTCATGTACAAAGATTTTTCTTTTGGCCCCATATGAAGAAGATTGTGACTCGCTATGTAAAGGGATGTGTGATGTATTTTGTTTCAAAGCCCTCTAATAGAAAACTTGGGCTCTGCACACCACTCCATATTCTGAGTCATCCATGGGAACGTGTGTCGATGGATTTTGTAGGAGGTTTGCCTTTGTCTAGAAAAAGTCACAACTATTTGTATGTTGTTGTTGACCGTTTTAGTAAGATGTGTATGTTAATGCCTTGTAAAAAGCAGATCACTACAGAATAGACTGCTTTCTTTTCTTTCAGCATGTTTGGGTCCATTTTGGGTTACCCATATCGATTGTGTCAGATCAGGACTCTCGCTTTCTCAGAGAGTTTTGGACCAACTTGTGGAAGATGATGGACAACAAGTTGAAAAGAAGCATGATATCTCATCCACAGACTGGCGGAAAAATAGAGGTTGTCAACTGCATTGTGGTACACTTGTTGCGAGGCTATTATGGAAAACATCCTAAATTGTGGGATGAGCATCTTACATATGTGCAACATTCCTACAATTGAGCAGTGCACTCATCTACGTATCATTCACCATTTGAGAAATGTTTTGGATACTTGCCAAAGATCCTTTTGATATGGTCTCTGGAAGGGAAGACGACTCCAGTCGACATGATGACAGGGACAAAGAGAAGCGATTCATTCAGTGGATCCAGTTGATTCACCAAGTAGTACAGGAGCAATTGGAGAAAAGTCAAGCCTGATACAAGGCTTGACATGACAAACACCAAGTCAACCATCAATTTCAAGTGGGTGACAAAGTGTGGTTCCATATTAGCAAGGACAGAATGAAGGGAGAAGGGAAGAAGTTGTGACCAATCCAGTATGGTCTATTCACCATCTTGGAGAAGATTGGAGACAATGCCTTTCGTCTCGATTTGCTGACATATATGCAAATGTACTCCATAATGAATGTAGAAAAGCTTAAAGCTTTATGAGCCATCAATGGTTATGGACACTGAAGAGGTGGGATCAGTTCCTACAGTTGATGATTTTTCACCAGAGTATTTCGATGAGTTTCTTGAAGATACCATCCTTGACAAAAGAACCAAGACTTCACAACGGGGAGATGTGGAATACCTTCGAGTTGGTTTCAAAGGGATGCACCCTAGTAAGGCAAAATGGCTGGAAAAAGAAAGAGTGAGGGAACAATTCCCTCACTTGCCAATTGACTAATAAAGCTTTTGGTGGTCCAAAAGCTCCTCAATGGGGAGGGTTGATCCAGGTGGATCTCCAGACACCAGTGGCATGAAAAATGCTCAAAATTCAAAGTGGCAGAAAATTGATTAACTTGACATTAGATCGAAGTTCTCATCACCCTGATTCCAACAGTGTGAATGAAACTCCAATCTGAGTCTGTATGAAGAAGATAGAAGTAGTCAAAGTTCGAGGTTGACTTACCCATGTTGCATGCTTAAGGAGGGCACAATTTGGCAAGAATTCGGATAGTTTTCTGGGTGAAATTGTGGGTCCGTTAATTTGTCTAATATTGCCTAAAGTTCTGGAAAATTTGGTGGTTATTTATTTTAATAAAAAATATATATAAAAAAACGGGGCAGGTGGCCATGACCATACCGCCCCTGAAACCACCATAACCAAATTATATTTGAATTGGGGTGAGGGGCCATGACCCTGCCACCCCCTGAGTCCACCAACAAACATATTAAATATATGGTGGAAGGCGCGGGCTGTCAACCCCGCCACCCTTCCACCTCACCTATATACGGAACCTCCAACAGAGATGGGGGCGGGGGCCACCAAAATAGTAGACCCGCCACCCAAAATTAAAACATCAAAATGTGTTATGTTAAAATTGGAGGGGTGGGATTTGGTCCCCCGACCCCTCCTCAACTATTTGATGTGTTTAGCTAATGTGCCCAACGACCTTCCTTGTTTTATCCGCCCACCAAACCTTATATCAACCATTTTGCACAGTGCGTCGGGGAGGATAGTGTGCACATATTTCGAGGTGGATGAATTGCAAGTGGTGAAACCATGAGCAACTCTGTGATAGGGGGTGAAACCTTACCTGAGCACATTTTCCAAGGGGGTCATTTTTGATCCAGTGTCAGAATTGGGCAAGTTTTATATCGATTTTGCACCTCTCAGTGATATGAACTCAATGATGATGCTAGTTTCTGCAGCATAGCTTTCCAATTTTGGCCATTTTCCAAACTAGAGGTATAAAACTCATTTTTGTAAATGTTGATTGTACTTCTTCTTTCTCATGCCACTTAATGAATGAAGGCCTCCCCATTGATTGAGTGGGGCCTGGAGACGTAGTCCGAATTGGACGAACTATGTTATCAAGTGTCTTGTCTTCTTTCATGATTTTATGTGTTTCTCCTCTTCTCTCATGTGCACATTAAATTTCTATGGTTAAGTTGCAATTTATCCATGTAATTCTTTAATACATCTATAAGCAAAAGATTGGATCATTGCTGCTACTGGAGATCAGAGACCATACATGAGAAAGAGATTGACGTGGATTGCTAGAAAGATCATTGTTGTCTAATTCATATTAGTGCATCAACAATTGAAGGAGGTCGATGCAAAGGGATCACTGACATCTGCATAATGTTATTAGTCCAATAAAAATTATGTTGTATATCATCGTTGCTCAAGATTGTTGCCAGATCGTGATAGAGGTATCATTGTTTTATCCCCTTGAATTTCTTCATGGAGCCTACGAAGAAGTGGCAAAGACTTTATATCATGGAACTATTTTTTCTGTTGGTGCCATCAACAAGCTACCCACTAGATTGAGATTGAGCCATGTGATTGTTGAGTCTTCATGGGCCGCGTTTGGTTTGGAAGAGCCATAGGGGAGAGCTTTGTGGAAAGAGTTTGAGATTGTAAGCATTGTATACACTAGCTCGTGAGAGAAACTGCGTCGAATTGGTGAAAGGGTAGGAGCATGAGACTGCATGACAAACTGTGTAATCCCGTGTGTCTAATGTGTGGGAGAAGTTGCTCAATTAGCAGCAATGAAAGCACATGTGTGAGATTCATAAAAATTGTTCTGGAGTCAAGATATCAAAAAGTCAAGAAATTTTATGTGATTAAAATAGTCGAAGGAGTTATTGTTAGTCAACTTGTACGATTATTGAGGATGTGTTTGCTATGTGTCGGACTGATATACGACTGCTCCACATGTTCTATGTGTTTCCTCTTTGTTGTAACACCCTCCTCCCACATCTACCCAAGTAACTGACAAACTGGGGTAAACATGTGACAAGAGGCTACTATGATGGGATTCAACCTCCTATGTGACCTTAAGGAAGTGGAATTGATAGAAACACAACATACATACCCTCCACATCAGCAACAAGACTCCCAGGAGCCATCCAACCTCTCAAGTGACCAGCCCCTAGGTCCCACTGATATTTTAGACCATTTAACTCACAGACACTCCCTTGATATGGGCATGCATGTGTTGAGGGGGCTCTGGACACTCCCAGAACATGGGTATACCAATGTCTAGGGACTTTTCTTCCCAGTGTTGTGCATGTGTCCCTGGGATTTGAGCCACTTTTTCAAGCCCAGAGACCAGGTCACTTCCCATAACTCAATGGCACCTTCAAGAATGAAAGATAACAATGGAACAATGATACAAATGCAATTTCTTGAATAAGGACTTGACTGGACCCCTACTAGCCATGACAAACATTTAGTCAAACATGTCACAAATATGCAATCTATAGGTGTAAACAACATATATAAGCATAGTGGTCTCATAATAATACAAGAATCGCTACGAAGCATTGTTCCCTTATATCATTAGATGCATTATCATTTGTTAGGTCATAGATACATTGTTCCTTCATTTACAAATCAAAACATGAGGAGAGCCATACATCATCACTTTCATAATACATGTTTATAACCAGCATAATAACAACATAAATACTAAGGATACATCAGCCATAGAATCTACATATGAACCAGTACATTCACACATAAGGTATCAAGGAAATAGCCTCTTATTAATGAATGCAAAAGCTAACCTAGTATGGGACTACCACGTTCCGCTCGACCATAGAATGGCTGAGCTAATTCTCTCTTCATCCATTCACCCTCACACCATATTCCAAGCATGAATGCGGGACTCAAACCAAAAGAACCAACCAGGGAATCCCTAGGCTAAACCACCTCACCCTCATCAATAGAAACCAAGCTTTACTGTAATCCATCCTGGATCACTAGACCAAACAATAAACATGTAATACTAGGCTTTACCATGATCTCCACTAGATCACTATGCCAAAACAAGCATGGATGCCACCAGATTTCTACACCTACACCATGAGGAATTTTCCTATCTCCTTGTCTCTCAGACTTTACCGCAATCCACACTGGATCACTAGGCCCTAAACTGAGACCCACTCTCCAGGATTTACGACATATTCCATCCCAAGATTACTAGGCCTGATGGAGAGCACCCACCTCTAGGCTTTACCGTATATCCTACCATTCATCGGTTGAGGATTCCTAGGCTCACCGAGGCACACAATACCTAGCTTTACTGTAACAATCGTGGTGGAAATTCCATGTAATAAAAATTAATAAAGGTAAAATAATAACCACGGTTGATGGGACATGTATTCCAAGTTGAATGTTGAGAAAAACATCCTAGTGGGTGTTCATTTGGTTTATTATGGCTAAGGAAATTGGCAAAGGAAATGACTAAGGCTTTGGAAAGGCAAAATGGAATTTTTGGCACATTTATTTATGAAAATAATGGAAATTAAGGTAAAAGGTCACAGGTTGTATATGAGGAGGAAAATAATGGAAAATGAAGAAAATAGAGGCCTAATTGATAAAAAGGTTTCTGAGGATCAGTTTGTAACCTGTTGTCAGTTTAGTTTTGGAGCTCTCTCATTATTCTCTCTCTCTTTCTCTCACTCTTGGACACTTAGAGTTTTCTTGGTCACTTTGGCATTGGATCAAGAAAGGCAAAGAAAGCAAGAGAAAATAGAGATCAAGCAAGGAAGAGCAGGATCAAGCAACTACAACAATATTCTTTGATTTTCATGTGTATTTTCTTTGCTAGATTGGGTATGCATGGTATTGCATGTGGTTATTTTTGTTGTTATGGCATGGATTTTTCTAGGTGTGACATTGTTTTCAGCCTAGCCTTGCCATTTTTGGATAACCATGGTGTGATGGGGTTCTCATGTTTTGGGAGAGTTGAACTATCGGATAGATTCAAAGCCAGGTGAGGTGGATATCCAAATGATAGAGCATATGGCCTAGTGGTCCCTGAACTAGACTATGGATCACAGTAAATCCACTGGCCTAGTGACCCTTGAATCAGATTGTGGGTTGCGATAAAGCCATGATTGTGTTGCCTCGATGGGCATAGGAATCTTTGCTGGTGAATGGAGGGATATATGGTAAATTTGACCCATAAAATGTAGTGGATATTCCACTAGACAGTTCGTTACAACAAATCTAATAATATTATATTAAAAAATATGAGATTCTACATTATTGCAATTTTATTTAATTTCTATATCTGTAGATTTTACTGTAAGTAGTGCATGCATGTGAATATAATGTATGAAGAAAAGTAAAGAATGAATCAAATAAGCTCACACACATAAGACACAAGATAATCTCTCTGGGAAACCCTTTCGAGAGAATACCTAGCTAGAAGGTGAAGCCGCTTCACTCTCTTTCTCTGTTTGGAAATATGGCTTCAAATACAAAGAAGTAATGTTTGTGGCCCGTGGGATGCTACACTACATAGATCCTCTATGTGTGCTCTTCCTCCTATCTCTCCTGGCTATCTTTGCTCAACTATGGAACAAAATTCTCTCAAAAGAATGGAATGCCTCTACCTCCTCGTGGCCTGGTTATAACACAACCCGATAGCCTACTAGTGGTTAAGTTTGACTACATCAACTCTTAACTAGAGTTACAAAATAGACTCTTCTAGAGTCTTTTACATAAAACAACACGTGGCTAGCCCCTTTTCCATGAATAATGGGGTCAAACATGGCATCCTCCCGAACTATAGGTGAGAAAACAAGAAGGTCAACATCTGAGTGGCATAACTTTTGCATACGAACTTCGATTGACGCGATTTTTGCACCGTTGGATATATTTATGTGTTTAGAACAACATGAAAAGGTGTGGTGTTTAAGAGACAAAATTTTACCCCCAAAAAACATTGTTTGATTCCTCAAAATGCTCCAAGAAGGTTTCAGACCCCTTTTTTCCAAACTGTGTCCCACTAGTAAAAACGCTCTCGTGAGCTTATTCCTCCACCTTTTCCACTCCAAATGTATCGAGATGGATGAAAAATAATATAATGATCCAATTTAGATCAAACTCATAGAGGTGGTTGCCCTTGATTAGGCCTAGGAATCCTTGCCAGTGAATGGCGGGATATACGTTAAAGCCTAGAGGTTTGTGTCTCGGTTTAGGGCTTAGTGAAACTTGGATCAGACTGTGGATTGCAGTAACTCTTAATAGAATAGGAGACAGGAAAATTCCTCATGATGTAGGTGGAGAAATCTAGTGGAATCCATGCTTGTTTTGGCCTAGTGATTTGGTGGAGGTCATGGTAAAGCCTGTTATTACATGTTCATTGTGTTGGCCTAGTGATCCGGGATGGATTACGGTAAAGCCTGGTTTCTATTGATGAGGATGAGGTGGTTTAGCCTCATGATGCCCTCATTGGTTCTTTTGGTTTGATTCCCACATTCATGCTTGGGATATGGCATGGGGATGAATGGTTAAAGAGATATTTGTCTCAACCATTCTATGGTTGGGTAGAATTTGGTAGTCCCATCCTGGGTTTGGATTTTGCATAATCAATATGAGGTTATTTATCCTTGTATTTCTATGAATATTATATTGGTTTATATGTGGATCATATGGTTGTGATTTCATTGGTATTTATGTTGCTATTATGCTATTTATGTATGTGTTTTATGGCAGTGGCTACGTATGGCTCTCCTCATGTTTTTACTTGTAAATGAATGGACAATGTATCTATGACCTAATAGATGATAATGCAGCAAATGATATGAGGGAACTATGGTTCTTAGCGATCAGATAAGTACGAGATCCCTATCCTTAAATATGTTGTTTACACATGTAGATTACATATTTGTGATATGTTTGACGAAATACCTGGCATGGATAGTAGGGGTCTAGTTAAGGGATTGTTCAAGCATTTAATTTTGCATCATTGTTTCTGTTATCACAAAATCTGACCTTGATAGGCTGCTGATTAAGCAAACTCTGAGTAACTCTTTCAAACCAATCTTTTGGTTGAGGCTTAGCTTCCTTAGCCTGAGAGGGCTTTCTCAAGGGTTAATGATATTGATTAATGATAATATAGATGGCTAACTCTATCTTGGTTTTGTGTGTTTGTAGGTTGAAAAGATGAAGGCTTGCTACCATTGGGCTATGGAGTCAACAAGTCAATAAATTCAATGGCAAGTTTTCTTGACATGAAAGCTGATACAAATAAGGTTCTTAAACAAAGACAATTCACTCAATAACATAGGTCAAAAGAGTCATTCCATTACTAAAGGAAGTCAGAGCATAGGGTTATGAATTCTGAGTAATAGTAATGAAATATACTGTTGATGGTTCAAAGGTGGTTTACTCACAAGATTTAGAAAAAACACAGTCATCTCATTACTAAAGGAAGTCAGAGCATAAGATTATGAATTCTGAGTAATAGCAATGAGATCTACTACTCAACACAATCATTCCATTACTAGAAGAAATCAGAGCACATGGTTGTGAACTCTGAATAATAGCAATGTAATCTAGTGTTGGTGGTTCAAAGATAAAACACAGTCATCTTATTGTTAAAGGAAGTCAGAGCATTAGATTACGAATTCTGAGTATTAACAATAAGATCTACTGCAAGTAATTAAAATAACATATAGATCAAGAAAGGATTAAACCCTATCTAAACTCAATTTTGTTCAAGAAAACCTCTCTGTATTACTGATTGTGTTCCTTCACATAAAGCAGCAGCTGGGCCAAAAGTCTCCAACCCTTTTGCTAATTCGACCTCTTGCTTCATATATATCTTTACAACTTTGGATTCTATGATCCACCATCAGAGGAATTCAAATTCCTATCCTAGACACCTCTTCTAACCATAAAATAGGCTTATTAATTACAAAATGATAGTTTGACTGTCTTTGAAGAGTCCTAATTCACGTAGGACTAAAACTACTAAATATACTTGTAACAACCTTATCTAGTCTTCAATTAATCCTTTGCCACCTGCAACCTCATGAGCTTGAATTTGGTGATGTCTCCAGCTTTGTTATGAACCATGCTGTTCCATGACCTAACTGCCTTGAAAACCATGAAATCTATTTTCTGCAATTATGACTTTACCTTTATTGATGATATTCAAACAATCTTGCTGGAAATTTCAACTTTTATGAGACAAGTGACATGTGTTATCACTTCCGTAGAACCATGCCCTTCCATTGCTTTGTTCATATCTACTGTAGCTGACCTTCAGACTTTGTTAGTTGAATTTCAAAATCTTCAATTTGCCTCTTTAGCCCTGAAAAATGGGTGTTGATACAAAGATTTTATCTTCTTATCCAAAATTCATTTTAAGAAACTGAAGGAGACTTTTTGAAACCATGTTGTCTTGAACAAAATCCTCTCTTGGGTTTTTGCAATACATCTCCTATTTCCCAGAAATTGTCTTTGAACATCATGTATAAAACTGAAAAATTTTGATTTCTGAACATATGGCTTCAAAGAATTACTTGTATCTCCCAACTAGTAACACTTATGAAAAAAGTGAGATATGTTATTGTATCTAGAGATGTTATGAAGAGAAACCTCCTTCATAATTCCAAAATACTTTTTCATGTGGCCAGAAACTGATCTTGAAAAAGACTGCTAAAACCAGAAAACAGAGTTCCTCTCAGCAGTTTCGTTGCGCAAGTTAAACTATCAATTTCTCCCACCTCATATTGAATTTCAAGAAACTGAAAGAGTTTGTTGTATTTCATTATGTTAGGAATAAAAACCTCTTTCACTTTTCAAAAATTAGTTTTCAATTTCTCAGGAATCCCCTTGGAAATTGACTACTAAAAATAAGGAGATGGAGTTCCTCATTTTTAGCGTTTCATCGTTATGCTTGTCTTCGAATCCTTCTGCTAACAAAATTGACCCTTTAAGACATGTGACATGTGTTCTATCATCCCTGGAACCTTGTTCTTCCACATATACAAAAAAATCCAGCCCCTGAAGGAGCCTAAAGAAGGTTGATTTGGCTGTGCTACGACACTGTCTGCTTTTTTCGTAGCACAAAATTTTTCCTTTGTACATATATTTTAACCCTTTAGTTTTTCCTACCTTGAGTCTAAAATTTTCATTGGTGATCTCTTCACACCCTCCAGTAGCATCATTCTCCAAAAAACCAACTGTTTCTTCCCTTTGAAATTTTAGCAAAATACCGAAACTGCACCTACAACAGTTTCGTAGCGCATCTAGTGTAAATTCAGGGTTTTGCGCTATGAAAATGACTAGACAGTTTTGTAGTGTGTTTAATTTTTTTTTTAAATGGCTAAATACATGACTTTCAAAACATGATATGGGACCCATAAATTGTAAAACAAGGTTGTTTAACTTTATTTGATGATGGAAATGAGACTCTAACCCTATGACTTAGACTCTAAAAACATAAAAATGACTTAACCCCTATCTAACACTATGACTTAGGAACAAATGTAAACTGTTCAAGTTTAGAGAATTTTTGGGTGATAACAGTTTCCATGTTGTCTTATTATTCTAAAGGTGTCATTCAGTTTTGGACAATGACCTGGGCTCTGGGCCTGAAAAAGTGTCTAAAATCTCAAGGATGCTGGCACAACACTAAGAAAAATAGTCCTTGGATGCTGGCATGCCTTGTCATGGGAGAGTCTAGAGCCTCCTGGACGTTGGCAGGCCTATAACATGAGAGCGTCTAGAGGTAAAGTGGTCAAAAACTTTAGTGGGACCCACGGGCTAACTACTTGAGTGGTTGGGATGGTTCCTAGGAGTCCTGTAGCTAATGTGGAAGGCCTGTATGTTGTGTTTCCATCGATTCCACTTCCTTAAGGTCACATAGGAGGTTGAATCCAATAATAGTAGCCTATTGTCACATGTTTACCCCAGTTAGCTGGTTACTTGGGTAGATGTGGGAGGAGGGCGTTAGAGAGTGGTATTAGAGCATTTTCCACCTCTCGGACTTGATGGGAAGTGTTTGTCATGCATTCATGTCGTTTTCACGTGTGTTAATCAACCTTGTGGTCTATGTGCTTATTGCGTACGAATGGTGTTAGTCATGGTTGTAGTGATGTTGTCATGTGAAAGAGGATGTTGTTATTATGAAGCATGTCATCATGAATGTATGATTGCTTACATGTTGTTTATGCTTACGTATTGTCGGTGTACGTTGGTATGGTTGTTTTTGTCATGCATGAGGTCATGGTATGCATAGTTGACATAGTCATGCATTGATGACTGGACTCTAGCTAGAATGATGGTCACATGGTTACATGGTTATGTGCTTATGTATTGTATGTCTGTATACTGTTATGATTATGTTTATACATGTATCACACTCATTTTATGTTATGAAACTAGCTCAAGAAAATATAGAAAAGATAGATCAATGCCTTAGAATTCAGCCTCTTTGAGGGGGCAACCTCCTTCACATTACATAAATGAACAATTCTTTGATCCATACAAATGAAAAGACCTCTTTTCTATATATAGGAGTCTAAAGGGTCATAACATAATCAGAGCCAACATAACAATAATAATGTAAGGGCACAATAATAACAATAGTGGGCTTCTATGAGGCACTAGTAGTATAGGGGCCTAACATGCCCCTCTCCTTCAAAAAGCGTTGTCCTCAATGCTCGAGTAGTTCTTGATGCTTCTATATAAAATTCTTGTCCTCCCATGTGGAATCTTCAACAGGTAATTTCTTCCACTTGATGAGATACTCTGAAATTGATCGATTTCGTAACTGTCAGGTTCTTGTTTCTGTGATTGCTCCAGGTTCCAATATGATTTTTCTTTCCTCTTCAATTTTTGGCAATATTGTTGGAATTGGGGTCTTTTGCAACTTTTGAATAAGTGGCCATACTTCTTCATCCTTCTTCCATTCATCCCTTGCTTCGTTTATCCAATCTCGTTGGATAATAGAAATAGCACAAAACAATGCTTCCACATCCTCATCCTTGAAGAGTCTTCCCATTCGTAAGGTCGCCATTTTTTAAGTGCATGTAGTATTGCCAACATTTCCTTGTCATAAATAGCTTGCTTGAGATGTAGCAGTAAAAAATACCCAATCACCTACATCAAAACATTTTTCACTATGATGTTGATCTACTTGTTGTTTCGTTTGATTTTGCACCGAAGTGGTGTTATCCTTTAAAAGTTGGAGAACTTGTTGTTGATACTTGATGTGATCTTTCACTGCTTGAACTTTTTTCTTCTTGATATTTCCTTTTATCTCTAGAGTTTGAGGAGTGGTAATTTCTTCCAATCCTTTACAAGATATGGTCGGATTCATTTCTTGATGCTCGATGTGATCTTTCACTTCTTGAACATTTTTCTTCGTGATATGTCCTTCTATCTTGATAGTTTGAGGAGTGGTAATTTCAACCAATGAATTACAAGATATGGTTGGATTCATTTCTTCTTTCTCGATGTGATCTTTCACTTCTTGCACCTTTTTCTTCTTGATATGTCCTTCTATCTTGAGAGTTTGAGGAGTGGTAATTCTAGCCAATGCTTTACAAGATATGGTATCATTCATTTCTTCTTTCTCTGGGGTGGGGTCCTGGTGTATATCCTCTTCTTTTGATGTTTCTTGATCCTTTTCTTTCTCCGCTTCATATTCTATGTAAAATAGTTTCTTCTCAGCACACTTATGTCCTTTAGTGCATTTGCTATCACAATTGTAAGAAATCCCTTTTTCTCTTTTTTCTTCCAATTGTTGTGTTGTAACCCTTGTAGGTTGTGGAAGGCTAGGAGAAACAACACTTCCATCTTTATAGTTGTGAGGGGTATGCTTCTTGTTTCCATCATTTTGCTTTCCACTATGTCACAAAGCCCTTTTACTCTTTCCAATTGTTGTGGTGTTCCTCTAAAGAAGGTGTTTCTCTTTGTATCCTCATAATGTGCTATCATTTCCTCTGTGAAAATTGACCACTTAACAAGTTTTTTACGAGAACAAAGCCCTTCATACCATAAAAATTGATCCAGTTCTAAATATGAAGATGCAAGACATACCTTTTGTAATAGTGGTACACCATGTAGATCAAAATATTGCTCCATCTGAAGTATCCAATTTACCGGATCCTTGCCATCAAACTTCCTCATCTTGCTTTTTCTTGATTTTAGGAGCTTGATCTTGAAACGAATATAACTTTGTACTTTCAGATATTTAAGTTCTAAAATTGTGACTTGTAGTATCCCTCTACATCCTCTTTCTAATGCCACCAGTCTGATCCAAATTGGATTCTCCAAGAAAGAGATATGCACAATCTCCCAAGATGACCTGATTATAGACCTTTCGAGAAGAGAAAATTTGTATGAAATGCCACGTGTCACTGTTTGAACCTTTGGTACTCAAAAATATGTACACAGAACTACAGTCCATCCTCTTTCTATACCTTCTTATTAAATTTCAATCCGATGCTCAGAGAGAAATTTATGACGATTTTCCCCAGGTCATCTGTTTGGAATGTAATTCAGGAGTCTGCAAAAAGACTAACTTCCTTAGATAATATCTCCGTAAATATAGCACGAAAAGCTCTGAAATTTTGATCCGAGGTTCAGCGTGATTTCTTCTCAAATGGGTTTTTTTTTTAGCTTCTGAAACGTCGCAGAACAAACGTTATAGCGGAAATGCCACAATGACCTATTTGGAGCAGCGAAACCCTAGAATCCAAAGCTCTGATACCAAATGTTATGAAACCAGCTCAAGAAAAGATAGAAAAGATAGATCAACACCTTAGAATTCAGCCTCTTTGTCGAGGCAACCTCCTTTACATTACATAAATGAACAATTCTTTGTTCCATACAAATGAAAAGACCTCCTTTCTATATATAGGAGTCTAAAGGGTCATAACATAATCAGAGCCAACATAACAATAATAATGTAAGGGCACAATAATAACTATAGTGGGCTTCTATGGGGCACAATAGTAACAATATGGGCACTACGTGGGTACATCAATATAATAAGTGTGTTGTACTAATAACAATAAGGGGTTACACTAGTAGTATAGGGGCCTAACATTTTATGATCTTGCAGATGAGATATCCTCCCTGAAATTTGCTAAGGTATGTTACTTTATTGTGATTTGGTTTAGATGACATAGTATCCATTGCATGAGAATGATCAAAATGACTAGCAATATGGTAGACTACAAAGACTCTCCCTACGAATCAAATAAGAAACATGGTGTTGGGTTCCCTTCTGATTTGGTAGACATATTGAGAAGCTTGAAGGAAGAAATAAGGAGTTGTAAGGCAGATAATGACAGGATCATACTGGCACAAGAGAAACAAACAGAGGTTAATGCAATACTTCTTCAAAGTTTGTTAGAATTGCAGTGACAAGGGCCACTTCAGATCATCCATGGACAAGAGGATAGAACTAATGGGGCATATGGCAGTAGGTGTTATGGTGGTAACATTTTAGATAGAGATGACACTATTAGAGATGACAGGTTGTTGGCTTCTCCAGATAGGGGAGGTGAAGGATACAGGTACAATTCTAGTTTTGGTTCTGATAGGCATCATGATTGTCATCGCTATCACCCTTACATGAGGAGTGATAGGGGATACTTACCGGATGAGTTTAATAAATCAACACCACCTACTTTTGATGGAGACTTGAAGAAACTAGAAGATGAATAGGCTTAGATACTTGGGATGAACAAATTATTTGAGTTGCATGAGTACACAAAAAACATGAAGGCTAGAATTGCTATCTTCAGTTTGAAAGGTAAAGCAGACATTTGGTGGGAAGATGTGAAGCAGGTCAGAGACATCAGGAAAAAGGACTTGAGTTGGCATGAGTTCAAGGGGATTTTTAGGAAGAATTATTTGTCAGAAAGGTACTACGACAATAAGGCCAATGAATTCCCTTTTCTTGATATGATCAAAATGAACGGAATCTTCCCATGGTATTTATTGTCATATTTTCCCATGGTATCCACCCACGGTATTTACCTTCGCTTTTCAAGGAAAAATAATAAAATAAGGTTTCTAGAGAGCCCATCAAGCCTATAAAATGGGAGAGGAGCTAGGAATTTGGGGTATCATGAGTTTATCTATCTTATTGTGTTTTCTTGAGAACTTGTCATGGCCAGTTCCAATTTGATCCAAGGAGGAAAATCCCGTGGATACTTTTGTCTGGTGGATCCATTTAGGGTCCACAAGTGTGCCTTAGAGTTCAGTTGGTTGATTTTTTTGATGAGAAGCTTTGCATGTCATTGGCCAAGGTTTGTATGTTAATTATTCTGGCATGTATTATTTGCAGTTGTTACTTAAATAAAGTGGTTGTGTTTTTAGATCCATTTGTGTTCTTGTTCTTGTTGAAAGTTTACTTTAATCAGAACACTAAAATGTGTTAGATCTATTAAATTTTTTGACGTTTGGGATCTTACAATGGTATTAGAGCTGGTTTTCCTGCCAACCTAAGGGTTTATTGCAGAATAATTTTGAGACTAATTGAGGGTTCCAGGAGAGACTAGTTTTCAGTGATCCACCATAATCACCCTAGCTAGTAATCTATCAATTTCGGTGGCTTATTCACGTCCACCCTAGCTAATATTTGTAAAAAGATCAATCAATTTACTTGTGTCTTAACATTGAATATTTTTCAGGTTGATTGGAAGATCTATTCATTTCTCAGAGATCAAGCTTATCTTTAGCCCAAAAGATAATTTTGTTTGATGCCTCCAATTTGAAAACGCTCCAGAATTCTTTAAAAAAATTTGTGAATCTCCAATGCTTCACTTTGTCTGATTCTTCCAGGTTGGACACACTTATGAATTATTTTGGAAATTTAAGAAATCTCTAGCATTTCATTTTGTGAGGTTCTTCCAAATTCTTTTGTTCACCTTAAGAGCCTGAAAAATTAAGAACTCGATTCTTTCTTCAAATTGAATTGCTTGCATGGAAAGAGAGCAAGAAACCCTAAAAGGAGGTGGGGCATCAAAATAAATTGGACTGCAAATACAACTGCATGTTCGAGCTCAAGAAGGTATGGTTGTGTAGCTTAAAAATATCGGAGGTACCCTTCCTGAAGGCTTTTGCACGAATCTTCAAAATCTGAAATTTGAGTGTGTGTAACTGAGACAAATATCAGAACTTGTGGTTTAACAAAACATCAAAATTCAAATAGCAGAAGCTATGCAATATTTAGAGGAGCTAGCATGTTCGGAAATGTTGATAACTTTGGAGGAAGTTCACATCTTTGACTATGAGTACAAGGGTTGACACATCTCACAAAGCGTCGAGAATTAATGGTTGTTGTTTTCCCTGAGCTACAAGATACACCAACCATGGAACATGTGTATTTCAAATATTGGTGTTAGCAGATATCCCTCACAAATTTGCCACACAGGGGATAGAGGCTGAAAGATCTGATCTGACCATGAAAATAAACAAGAGGAGATGAGGTTGTTGTTTCATGGTTAATGCCAGAAATTTTAAATCTTTCGTAGGAGAGGCTGAGTGGCTCATTGGAGATCCATCACATATCCATCACATTCTTAATGGCGAGCAATAGCATGTGTATTTCATTGACCACTGGATGCACACATAGTGGCATCGATTGTAAACAACTTGTGAACAAATAATGCTAACATATATGGTATAATTGTTGACGATAATTATTTATTTATGTTTTATGCTCGTAAAATAATTGAAACAATTTCCACGAGTGTGGAGAATCAATTTAGGCTATTTTTTAGTTTTGAATCAGAAATTCAGAACTAAGCATACCTATACTCTAATTGAACTAGTGAAGAATGAGTCCTTCAAGAGATCTATCCTTGAAGCCCTTGAGCCTAAAGCCATCCAAGCCTCCACTGACTATGCAAACCTGCAAGACGACAAACCAACTGTTGTTCTCAGCCCAATGATTGAAAATTGTGATGATAGTTCCCCATCATTCTATGTCTCTTTGACTATTCATGAAAAAATCCTTCACAACTGCCTTCTGTACACAGGACCCAGCCATAATCTAATGCCCAAGGCTATCATGGATGAGTTGGGTCTTGACATTATCGAGTCTTATCATGACCTGTTTGACTCTAGAAAAGTGAAATGTTTGGGATTAATCAAAGACCTATCCATCACCTTGTCTCAGCTGCCCATGAAGAGCATGATGATGGATATTGTGGTACCAGATGTACGCTCCAAGTTTGGCATGTTGCTTTCCAGAGGTTGGATCAAGAGATTAGGTGGAACATTGCAGAATGATCTATTCTATGCTACTGTCCCAGTTTTTGGAGGTGAGAGTAGGAGATTATATAGAAAAGCTCAGTTGGCTTATATCATCAGCGATGAAAGGAATCCCACTAATCATCCCATCTATGTTGTCGACACTGATTTTGGAGCCTGTATTCTTTAGATTGAAAAATCCCAGTTGGCCTCCATGCAGCTTAGGAAACCAGTTTTCCAGATCACAGAGGAAGAAGGCCCACAAATTCGGGACATGTTCTTTGATGGAGCTTGCTCTAAGGAAGTTGCAAGCGCAGGTGTAGTCCTTGGGTCCCCCACACAAGAATGCATTCATTTACCTTTCAAGTTAACTTTTCAGGTCACAAATAACATAGCAAAGTACGAAGCCTTGATATTGGGCTTAAACGCTGTTAAAGAAATGGGCATCAAACTTTTGAAGGTGTTTGGAGATGCCGACCTTATCATTCAGCAGGTGAACAAAACTTTCCAAGCAAAGCATCCAAGGCTTAAAGCATACAGAGATGAGGTATGGAAGCTCAAGGGGTTTGTTAATAGTTTCAACATTTCTTACATCCCTAGAATGAAGAACTAGCTTGTTGATTCCCTTGCTGCGTCTACTAGCACGTTTATTCCTCCTTTGCCTCCTAAATTGACTTATGAAGTTCAGGTGAAATATAGAACATATTTGCCTGACAATGTCAAATACTAGAAATTTTTTGAAGATGATAATGAAATTAATAGGTTTTTACAAGTCATTGATGAATTTTCTGAAATGCACATTAACCAAGAAAATGAAACAATTGAAGAATGCAACCAGTCCAAGCTAAAGGACGAGATTGGTCAGGATAGCATTGTTCAGTTTCCTAGTAACCATATACCCAAAGAATTGGTGCCCCCAGAGAAGTTGTTTGATCATAATGATGTACCTTATAAGCCTGCTAAAAAAGAAAATGAGTCTGTAGTTCATAGACATAATGTAGGGAGTCTAGCCCATCCAAAGTACATAAATTTGTCCACTCACTTGTCTTCTGCCCAAAGTTCCGAGTATTGCACCCTGATGAAACAATTTGCCGATATTTTTGCTTGGGAATATAGTGATCTTAGGACCTATGACACCAACATCATTCAACATAAGATTCCACTGGAGAAGAACACCATCCCTTTTAAGAAAAAATTAAGACTTATTAGCCCTTTCTTATTGCCTTTGATTGAAAAGGAAATCAAGAAGTTGTTGGATGCCAAGATCATAGTTCCCCTAAGGTATTCAAAGTGGATAGCTAACTGTGTGGTAGTAAGAAAGAAAAATGGAGAAATCAGGCTTTGTGCTGACTTCAGGAATCTAAACAAATGCTCTAAAAAAGACAACTACCCCCTGCCTAAGATGGAACACTTGCTGCAAAACGTTTCAGGGGCTAGGGTCACATCTTTCTTAGATGGATTTTAAGGTTACAATCAGGTTTTAGATAGAAGAGGAATGACCTGTTATAGAGTTTTTGTGAACCCAACATTTTGGACTACCAAGTGAGTCCATCATCAGGGGATGCGTCAATAGATATTCTCCAGATCTTAATGATGTATCCAAGAGTTAGATTTAGGTTATATATATATAGGATATTAAAGAAAAGATGTAAGAAAATAGATCGGCTAGATTTTCATTTAATTAATTAATTAAATTTTTTAATTAGCTAATTAATAAGTTTAAAGGATAAATTAATTAATTAATTTATTAATAAGTTAAAGGGATAACTTAATTAATTTTATTATTTATAGAGTTACTTATTATATTTATTATTTTTATTGTAAATAGTTGGTTTAAGTGATTTATTAATTAATTGATTAATTTAATTGATTAATTAATTAATTAATTAAAAGAATTGATTAATTAATTGAAAGAATTGATTAATTAATTAATTATATTAATTATTCTTTATTAATATTTGTAGAATTGAGGCTTCTGTGATTCATCATAGTTATAAGAAGAGCTTCGGCATAAATCACATGAAAGATACCTTTGTCGGCGCGTTTCGAACCAACCAGTGTGGTTCATCATTAGGACAAGTTGAAGAACCAATTCAGCTTAGCTTGTTAAATAGAATGTGCAGAGACTCCAACGGCTATTTTGCCAACGACTAATTTTGACCTAATGACCCTAGTCAAACCACTAATATTCTTGTTTTATTAAATTATTATTATTCTTAGAAATAAGCTAAATCAGGTAAATAATATATTAAAAGAATTCATTTGTTAATTTAACTAAATGTATTTGTTTATTAATAAATGTAATATGATATCTAAAAACGAATAATATATAATTTTCATTATTATTTATAGAAATTAGCTAAATCAGGTAAATTATATATTAAAAGAATTTATTTGTTAATTTAACTAAATGTATTTGTTTATAATAAATGTATATGTATATCTAAAAACGAATAATATATAATTTTTATTTATTATTTAAATATAATGGTCCATTTGAAATTAAATTAATAAATCAAATTTCATAAATAATATAATAAATTTATATTTATTAAATAATCTATATTTATTTAATAATTTAATTATTCCAATATTATTAAATACCCAGTCAAACAAATAGATTCTTATTATATTAAATTACTATTATTCTTTATTAATATGTTTATTAATTTATTATATTATTCATTTGTTAGTTTGATTAATTAATTAATTTTATTGTTTGTTGATTTAATTGTTATGTTTATTTCTTTAATGTAAAATTAATTATTTAATAATTTGATTAATTACTTTTATTAATATTTTTAACTAATTATCTAATTTGTTTGATTAATTAAAATTAATTTATTAATTTTTAATTTTAATTATTTATTATTTGTTAATATGTCACTTCATTTAATTTTATGTATTTATTTCATGTTTAATTATTTATTGATTTTATTTAATTGATAAATTAATTAATTATTAAATCCTAATAGATTTGGTGAGTTATTGCTATAATGTTATCTATCATTCCTAGAGATAATTTTTAATTGTTTAATGTTATCAATTGATTATATGTGAATTAATCAATTATTAATTTATGTTTAAGATGATGATTGTTTTATTGTTTAAGGAGGAAGTTATGCGATTGATGTTTTTGTTAATTATTATACTGATACTTTTAAGAGAGATGGGAATAGGTGAATTTAAGGGATAAGGGTTAATTATTGATTTTTAAGATTTCAAGTAAAGGTTTCCACTTGATGCTTAGTTTTAATCCATCGTCCCAGTTCAAATTGTTCTTCCTTTTTTCTATTTCTATGGCTTCTTTGATTTTCCTTTTAAGATAGTGGTCCTCTTTTCTAACCAGTTTGACTTTTTCCATGCAGATGTAATGAGAGGAAGAGTGAACATGTTCTGCTAACGCTGATTTAGAGGTCCTATCTCTTCTTGGTAGTCACTTGGTAGTCTAAAACGTTGGGTTCACAAAAACTCTATAATAGGTCATTCCTCCTCTATCTAAAAACTATCCTCACCTATATGGATTCATTATTTAACAATACAATCATGTTGTTGTACATCTAGAAGATCAGGAAAATACCACCTTCACTACTCCTTGTGGCACTTTCATGTACTCTAAGATGCCTTTTGGACTGATAAATGTTGGGGCTACTTTTAAGAGGGCCATGGACATAGCCTTTGTGGGAGAGAAGGACAAGCTTTTCCTTATTTACCTTGATGAGATAACAGTCTTTTCCAGCAGTCACAAGGACGATTTGCAACATTTGAAGGTGTTTCTAAAATGAAGATGGTTTGGAATTTCTATGAACCCAAAGAAGTCACGGTTTTCTCTAGAAGAAGGCAAAATTATGGGACATATTGTTTTTGCTGAAGGTGCGAAGATTGATCTAGCAAGAGTTCAAGCAATTCAGACATTGTCCATCCCAAGGTCAAAAAGGGACATTCAATCTTTCCTAGGTAAGATTAACTTTTTTCGGGAGGTTTATTCCAAACTTTGTAGAGCTAGTGAAGCACATCACTTCCATGCTGAAGAAAGAATCAGAAATAAAATGGACAAATGGTGCAAGAAGCTCTTTTGAAGCCATCAAACAAGTTATCATGGAAGCTCCCACTCTAATTAGCCTAGATTATACCAGGGAGTTTTATATCTTCTCTGTTGCCTCTTATGATACACTTGTAGCAGTTCTATTGCAGAAAAATGATGAAGGTGTAGAGCACCTTGTGGCCTTTTTCAGCAAAACTCTGAGGGATGCTGAACTAAGGTATGACCTTATTGAAAAAAAAGCTTATGCTCTCATAAAATCTTTAAATGCATTTAGAATTTATATTTTGCATTCCAAAGTGGTTGCATACGTACCTTCAGCCTCAGTAAAAGATGTCCTAACTCAGCCAGATATTGATGGAAAGAGAGCTAAATAGATTGCAAAATTCATAGAATTAAACATAGAGGTGAAACCCACCAAGCTTGTCAAATTCCAGGGCTTGGCTAAGCTTATGGCTAAGGAAAATTGTAGTTTGTTAGACATAAATTGCATGGGTTCAAATTCAGGTGGTGAGCGGACAGAGGAAGCAGCAGAAGAGCAAGAGCAGAATCAGTCTTTGGCTAAAAATATAGCCACCTGTGAATGGTATTCTAGTGTAGTTCATTTTTTGCAGAAGCTAGAAGTCCCTCTAGGACGTAGCTCAAGTCAAGCCTGGGCCATTAAGCTCAGATCAACGAAATTCTACATTAATAAAAACCTGCTTTATTGGAGAGACCAATCAAGGATCCTCTTGAGATGTCTAGACAAAGGACAATCTGAAGGAAGTCATTTACCAGTTCCATTCTAGCATCTGTGGAGGGCATCATTATTGGAAAGCCACAGCCCACAAGATCCTGAGAGCTGGGTATTATTAGCCTACTCTATTCTCTGATGTGTTTTCTTTTGGGAAGTTGTGTGACAAATGTTAGAGGTTTGCAGGAAGACAATAGCTAAAATCTCTACCCTTGAAGCTAGTACACGCCAATGGTCCCTTCCAACAGTGGGGCTTGGACTTCATAGATGAGATCAATCCACATTCTAGTGGCCAACACAAATGGATCTTGGTATCCACTGATTATTTCACCAAATGGATCGAGGCTATACCCACTAAAAGTGCTAATCATCAGGTTATCATAAAGTTCTTGAATGAGAATATTTTCACTAGATTTGGTTGCCCAACCAAAATAGTCACTGATAATGTAGCATCATTTAGGGTAGAATAATTTGTGGACATGTGTGAATCCATGGGCATTCAATTGGTGCATTCTACCTCATATTATCCTCAAGGCAATGGCCTGGCAGAATCATCTAACAAGAGTCTTGTGACGATACTCAAAAAACTGTTGGAGGACAACAAAAAGAGCTGGGATTCCAAGTTGAAGTTTTCACTATGGGCTGACAGAGTTACCAACAAGAAGTCCATATGAAATTCTCCATTTAAGCTGGTTTATAGCGCTGATGTTGTTTTTCTTATCCAGCGGATTCTCCTTGTGGCCAAATTCTTACAAGAAGAACAGGATGAAGAGAATGACATGGTGAGGGGAATGAGTAACTTGGTTGAATTACATTAGATCAGAGAACAACTTGTTGAGAAGTCAAGAATTCATTAGAAGAAGATCAAAGAAACCTTTGATAGAAAGGAAAAAATGGACAGTTTTCAGGTTGGTGACTGGGTTCTCAAATGGGATGCATTGAAGGAAAAGAAGGGCAACCATGGTAAATTTGATGCCTTATGGACAGGACTGTTTCTCATTGCTCAAGTTCAGATGAACAATACTCTCATTCTACACAATTTGGAGGGGGAAGGTGTTTTTGATGGCCTGGTCAATGGGCGGTTTTTGAAACTTTACTTCAGATGAGGCTTTAAGGCCTTAATATTGTAATAGGTTTTTTTCAGTTTTTGTTTTCTATGTAAATAAACTCCATGCCCAATGGAACACTAGGAGATAAGTTTGTTTTGGTTGTTACTGGAAAGGCAGTAGTCTACCATTCTTGAAACCTCATAGGGAGGCTTTCATCCCTAGAAGTGAGGTGCCTAAAGGAGGGAAATGGTCTATTTTGCTATCGTGGAGAGGTTCCCACTAATCTGACGGTTCAAACTTCATCTGACCATCATTATATACTCACCCGCTTCAACCAATCACCACCGTTAGATCATTTCCGCTAGATCTAACGGCTATCGCGCATATCACTCGAGCAAACAAGAGAGACGGATACCCGCCCGGTAAAGCGGTTTCCTCTCTCTCCTCCACTGCTACGTGGCGCTCGATGAATGGAATTGGGCGGGCTCTGACCTTTACCACTTACCACCCGATATAAACCATTTCCACTTGAGTAAACCGCTCTCGGGTGTTATCCTTCGAGCACCTCCTTTGCCTGATAGCCATTTGATCTACCCATCTAAGACCTGATGCCTCGGACTTATTCTGCTCCCGTCATGACTTCAAGCCTTTGGTGATTGATCCCCTCTACCCATTCCTCCTGATCCAACGGCCCTCGTTCACGATCACCATAGTTCATCCTCTGCTGCCTGACCAACATCCTGACCATCAATCCACACCATCCAGTGGCCCAAGTGCCCCCGTACCCCACCTACCACCAGTCACCCGGGGAGGAAATTTGTTGGCTTTGTCAGTGTTTTTGATAGTCAGATAGTTGAACTAAAATAAAAGAATGCATGGCTGAAAAGGGAAAAAACAACATCATGATGCAGCCGAACCAACAGAAATGATCATGGAACATTGCTGGCACGAGCAAACCACCTGACAACATGGAAAAATTACCAGAATTTGATTACCGTGTTTGTTAGAAATAGAGCTCTTTGAGCTCATGTTTGTCTAGTTATGGCATCAAGTAGTTAGAATACAGAGGGGATAGATTAAGACATCTCGAGCCTCAGAGAGTTCGAGAGTATTGTAAAAAGCCTATAAATGGCTGAAAGTTCGAAGTAATAGGGGTTCAACTTTTGGAGACTGTGGATACTCTGTTCCTCCCAGCGTCTCATCTTAATTCCAGTAATACAAGCTTCTTTTGTTGTTACATGTTCAATTACCAACTTCTCCTCTGTTATAAGCTTGCACTTGAATAGGTTATTCATATTTTCTTCTATGTCTAATGCCAGATAACTGTCATCTTATCTCTGCATTGATAAATTAGATTTTCAAGCTTCATTTACTTTCTGTAGCTAGCCATTCATATGTGTGTATATATGTATTTGCTGGTACAGTCAGGATTCTCCATCTATTCATTGAATCTATAAACTATTGAGCATTAGTGGTCGAAAGCCTTGTCAAGCTGAGGGTGTTCATGCATGTCTTGAGTGGAAACAAAGTTGAAATAGTCATCTAACTTGATCCAAACCCCAATCCATTCCAATAGTTCAGAGAATGATATTGAAGATTTATATGTTACTATACATCTTCGAGCTACAACCTAGGAGAGTTTCCTGGAGTGCTAACAGTCCGTACAAGGTGTTGCAAAAGAATGGTACTATGGCATACAAATTGGAGCTTCCTACAGCTTCCCGAGTGCACCCAATTTTCCATGTTTCATGTTTAAAAAATGTTATAGGTGACAAACTCCCAGTTCAAACAATATTGCTAGAACTTCACGAGGAAGGAAAAATCATATTGGAACCGAAAGCTTTCACAAAAACAAGAACTCAACAATTACGAAATAGATCAAGTTTGGAGTATCTCATCAAGTCAAAGAACTTAGCTGATCAAGATTGCACATGGGAGGATGAAATTTTTTACAGAAGCATCCAGAACTACTCAAGCGTTGAGGACGATGCTTTTCGGAAGGAGAAGGGCATGTTAGGTCCCTATAATACAAGTGATTCCCCCATTACTATTGTCATTGTATCCTCGATTGTTATTATTGTGCCCCTATTGTCCTCATATTGTTATTAGTGTGCTCCATAGAAACCCACTATTGTTATTATTGTGCCCTTATGTTATTAGTTTTAGGTCATCTTGATTATATTGTGACACCTTAGACTCCTATATATAGAAGGGAGGTTTAGTCATTTGTATCATCCAAGAATTGTTCATTTTTGTAATGTAAAGGAGGTTGCCCCCTCGAAGAGGCTTATTTCTAAGGCATTTATCTATATTTTCTATCTTTTTGTGAGCTGGTTTCATAACATGGTCAAATTCATTTCTTGTTGCTCTATATGATCTTTCACTTCTTTAACCTTTTTCTTCTTGATATGTCCTTCTATCTTGAGAGTTTGAGGAGTGGTAATTCTTCCCAATGCTTTACAAGATATGGTAGGATACATTTCTTCTTTCTCTAGGGTTGGTTCCAGGTGTATATCCTCTCCTTTGGACGTTTCTTGATCCTTTTCTTCCTCCTCTTCACAATCTATGTAAAATAATTTCTTCTCAACACACTTATGACCTTTAGTGTATTTGCTATCACAACTGTAACAAAGCCCTTTTTCTCTTTTTTCTTCCAATTGTTGTGGTGTAAACCTTGTAGGTTGTGGAAGGCTAGGAGAAAAAACACTTCCATATCTATAGTTGTGAGTGGTAGGATTCCTTGTTTCCATAATTCCGCTTTCAATTTTTCTTGCCAACCTGAATGCATTCTCCAATGAATCAGGTTCCCAAAGATGAACCACATGTTGAATGTTATCCTTTAAAGTCCCTATGAAGACATCAATCATTTGCTTCTCTGGAATATCATTTACCCTTATATTCAATTTTTGGAAGTCTTCAACGTGCTCTGCCATTAAACCCTTTTGTTTGAGATTTATCAATTGGGTAAAGAATGTGTTTCTCTTTGTATCCCCATATTGTGCTATCATTTCCTCCATGAAGATTAACGAGGTGACAAGTAGTTTACAAGAACAAAGCCCTCTATAACATACAAATTGATTTGGTTCTAAATATAAGGATGCAATATGTACCTTTTTCAATAGTTGTACATAATGTATATCAAAATATTGCTCCATCTCTAGTATCCAATTTACCGGATCCTTGCCATCAAAATTCCTCATATCGCTTTTTCTTGATTTTAGGAGCTCGATCTTGAATCTGTTCTATCTCTAAAATTTTGAATCTCCAAGGTCTGAAATTGTGATCTGTGGTAGCCCTCTATGTGCTCTTTTCAATTCCACCAGTCTGATCGAAATTGGATTCTCCAAGAAAGAGTTATGACCTGATTATATACTTTTTCAGTAGAGTGAACTTGTATGAAGTTCAATGTGTCATTGTTTCGACCTTTAGACCTGACACTGATATACAGAAAACTACAGGCCGTGCACTTTCTGTAACTTATGAAATTTCAATCTAATACTCAAAGAGAAAGTGATGACGATTTTCCCAAGGTCACCTATTTGGGATGTAATTTGGGAGCCTGCAAAAACCCTAACTTCCTTGGACCCTATCTCCGAAAATATAGTGAGACGAGATTGAAAATTCAGACATGAGCTTCAAAAAGTTTTCAGCTCAAATGGGTTTTAATTTCGATGTCTAAACCTTCATAGAAAACAATTTATAATGAACATGCCACAATGACCCGTTTGAGATGGAATTCTGGAGCTTGCAAGAACCCTAACTTCTTAAGCTCATATCTCATAAAATATAGTGAGACAATATCTGAAATTCAAACCCAAGGTTCAAAATGATTTTGACTCAAATGAGTATTTTTTATCTTCTTTAAATTCATAGAGAAAATGTTATAGTGAAAATGGCACAATGACTTGTTTGGAGTAGCGAAACCCTAGAATCCAAAACTATGATACCAAATGTTATGCAACCAACTCACAAAATAGAAGAAAAGATAGATCAACACCTTCAAAATCAACCTCTTTGAGGGGAAACCTCCTTTATATTACACAAATGAATAATTCTTGGATGATACAAATGACAATACCTCCTTTATATTACACAAATGAACAATTCTTGGATGATACAAATGACAATACCTCCTTTCTATATATAGGAGTCTAAGGGGTCATAATTTAATCAGAGTTGACATAAAAATAATAATGTAAGGGCAAAAGAACAACAATAGTGGGCTTCTATGGGGCACAATAATAAAAATATGGGGACTACATGGGCACACCAATATAATAAAGGGGTTGCACTAATAATAATAAGGGGTTGCACTAGTAGTATAGGGACTTAACACATATTCCAAGCATGAATGTGGGATCTCATAGAACAACCAATCCAAGAACAACCAAGGGAATCCAGAGGTTAAACCACCTCCACCCTCCCCAAACCGTGATCACGCCAAAACTGGTGCTTTGATCACAACCAAACCGAACTTGGAATGCCATCCGAATTCCATCACTATCCTTGAGGAATTTTTTGTCTCCTTGTCTCTCGGGCTTTACCATAATCTAATCCCAGATCACTAGGCCCTAAACCAAGACCAGCCTCCCAGGCTTTACCATAATCCAAACCTGGATCACTAGCCCCTAAAGTGAGATTTCTCCCTCGGGGTTTATTGTGTATCCCGCCAAAACCAATCGAGGGATTCCTAGGCCTTTGGGAATGAAACTTGAGACCATCTCCGCCCTGGATTCTGAAATCCATCCAGCAAACCAAAGCTCAAACCGAGATATACATCCCAACATACCATGGCATCCACAAAAATGCAAGGGTAGGCTGAAAACTATTGTCATAACTCGGCAAAGCCATGCCACCGAGAGCAAGAGAACCATATACAAGCATGCAAAGCCATGCATGTCCAAACCAGCTAGGAAATCACACATGCAAAAGGTTAACTGCAACTATTCCTGCTAAAGTTGTCTGATCCTACTCTTCTTCCTTGATCCTTTGTTTCTTTCCTTTTCCTTTGCTTTATTTTCCTTCCCTGATCCAAGGCTAGAGTGCTCCAAGAAAACTCTAAGTGACCAAGAGTGTGAAAGAGAGAGAAATAATAATGAGAGAGCTCCAAACTTGAACTGACAAAAGGTTACCAACTGATCCTCAGAAGCCTTTTTATTAATGAGGCCTCTGTTTTCTTCATTTTCCATTATTTTCCTTCAATTTCTTACTCACATGCAACCTGTGACCTTTCACCTTACTTTTCTCCTAATTTCCTTTATTTTCATAAATAAATGTGGCAAACATTCCTTTTTTCCTTTTAATGCCTTTTCCTTTTCCTTTGCCAATTTTACTTCGCCAAAACACATCTAGTGATACCCACTAGGATATCTTTGCCCAACATTCAGCTTGGAATAAGTGTCCCTTAACGTCTAACCAAATTAAAAATCTAGCCATGAAATTTTCCACTTCCTTCTTGAGACTTGACCAATAGTATAACTTCTTCACTACCGTCAATGTCTTTTGATATCCTGGATGACCCAAGTATGGCTTGGCATGAAACTCCCTCAAGGTAAGCTTCTTGAGTTCACTGCAATTCAGAACATAGATCCTGTCTCTAAACCTCACCAAACCATCTGTCATGAGATGATAGTCTTCATCCCAATCACTTGTACCTATACCTACACCTGTACCTATAGCTACACATGTACCTATACCTATACATGTACTTGTGCTTTGTTGTAACTTGTGCATAATCTCCATGTATTTGTCATCCCATTGTCCTCCCTACAAGATCCTATCCTGTAACTCTGTCCCATAAGAGATCATAGTTTCTATATGATTTAAGTGTACCTTCCTACTAAGAGCATTTGCAAACCAGTTCTCCTTCCCTTTGATGTATTTGATCTCAAAGTCAAACTCACTAAGGGTAGCCAACCATCTAGCTTGCCTAACATTTAGATATGGCTAATCAAACAAATACCTCAACCCACTGTGATCGCTCATCAATGTAAACCTCCTGCCCAGAATATAATGTCTCGACATCTTCAATGTATGTATAATTTTTGCTAGCTTAAGATCATGCATCAGATAGTTCTGCTCATGCTCATTCAATTTTCATGACTCATAGCATACTACCTGTCATTATTGCATGAGAACTCCACCAAGTCCTATCTTGCAAGCATCTGTACACACTACAAACTCCTTGTCTAGATCCACAATATTTAGCACTGGTGCATGTGTCAACAACTACTTAAGTTGTTCAAAACTAGCCTCTCATTCTTCTTTCCATTCGAACTTCTTACCTTTCCGCTACAATGATGTGATAGGATATGCAATATGTGAGAAGTTCTTGATGAATCTCCTATAGTAACCTACCAATCCCATGAATGATCTCACCTCATCCACATTCTTAGGATTTTCCCACTCCGTGATAGCCCTTATCTTCTCTGGATCTATTACTATGTCGTCCTTCGAGACAACATGCCCCAAGTAATGTACCTTCATCTGAAAGAAGATGCAGTTGCTAATTTTAGCATACAACTAATTCTCTCAGCAATCTCAACACTGCTACTAAATTCTCGACATGTTCTTCTCATTCTTAGAATATACCAGTATGTCATCAATGAATACAATAATAAACTTGTCCAGATAAGGACACAACACACTATTCATCAAGCACATGAATGTAGCTGGAGGATTAGTCAAACTGAATGGATCAACAACAAACTCATAATGCCCATACCTGGTCCTAAACACAGTCTTAAATATATCCTCTTCCTTGAAGTGTACCAGTTGGTATCCTGATCTCAAGTCGATCTTAGAGAACACTGCTTCTCCCTTCAATTAATCAAACAAATCATCGATCCTCGGAAAAGGGTACCTTTTCTTGATCATTACCTTGTTCAACTGCCTGTAGTCAATGCGCAATCTGAGAGTACCATATTACTTCTTCACGAACAACACTGGTGCGTGCAAAGGTGATACACTTGGCCTAATGTATCCCTTGTCCAACATCTCCTTCAACTGCAACTTTAACTCAGCCAACTCAGGTGTGCTCATCTTGTAAGGTGCTTTGGGTGCTAGAGCTGCCCTGGTACTAACTCAATAGAAAATTATACCTCCTTGTGAGGTGGCAACTCTATAATTTTCTCAGGAAATACATCTTGAATTGCTACAAAATTGGGTACTTGCTCAACACATCAACATCCTCAACCTCCTTACCCTTGTCACTAGAAATGTGTACTATAACATCACACAACCTTTTTTGCAACTATGCTTAGCCTGCATAGTGGTAACCATCCTCACTGATGTAGGCTTCTTCTTTCCTTGAAGAGTCCTCTTTTCCTCACTATCATCCACAAACTCAATGGCCTATTCGAAGAAATCCACTTTGGTCATGTGAAGGTATAGCTAATCCATACCCGAAATCATACTATATAATCCCAATGGAAATACATTCAAATGTGTTGTTGTAGGCAGACCATTTAACTCAAATGGACAATCTCTTACCCAATGGTGAGCCCTCTTATTTGCACTTGTAGCCAACTGTATCAACCAAGATTTTTTATGCACTTCTTTTCTCAAACCAAACTTATCCGCCAGGTAAACATTAATATAACTATATTTAGATCTAGGATCAATCAAAATAGGAGCAACTTGATCACAACTCTTACCATCCATCTCAATGATCGATGTTTGATGGTCTGCCTGCCTGTTGTCCACAATTGCATAGATTTAAGGAATATTATGACCAACATCACCAACTGTATGCGCCTCCTGACCACTATAGATATGGGTTCTACCACTATGATACCACATACAATCCTTCTTACGATGATCCTTACCACATATCCCACACTGTAATGGTTCCTAACCACTGCCTCTAGTTTGCTTCTCTCCACATCCCTTCTCAGTTGTATTGAATCTCTTGTAAGGAACTACATTTTCTTTCTCACTTGCATCTTGAGGTCTTCCTCCCTTTGGTGGCCATTTTCCTTTAGCTTTCTCATTTCTTTTCAAGTTATTCTTAGGCTCAACTTTTCACTTTGACTTCTCATAAAAATGTTTCAACTTTCAGATGACCTCCTCCAACGATCTAGGCTTGTCGAACTCAATCCGATCTCTGTATGTAACTAGAAGTCCACTAATGAGTCTCTAAGCCTTGCCCTTATCCTCCCTGAGGTGAGGCACATATCTCAACATCTATCATAAAACCCATCCACAACTCATAAAATCCTTAGCTCTATCATCATAGTACGTCTCTGACAAGTACTTCTTCTTGAAGAGCATTTCAAATTCATGCCAAGTCAAATATTCCTCATGTATATCTTTGACATTATTCATGTCTTCCCACCAAATACCTGCATTACCTTTGAGACTGAAGGTGGCTATCCTTTCTTTCATGTTTTCTAAATACTCATGCAATCTAAAGAATTTCTTCATACCAAGAATCCATGCCTTTGGATCCTGTGATTTCTTCATTTCTCCATAAAAGGTAGGTGGCTTTGCCTTCTTAAACTTGTTAGAAAATTATATATTGCGAAGCAATGGAACACATAAAATATTGCAGAAATATAAACACAGAAAACACATAAAACAAGAGAGACACAAATATACGTGGTTCACCCAGTTTGGGCCACGTCCACCCCAAACAACCAATCCTTCCTTTCTATTATTGAGCAAAATGAAGAGACACAACCTACAGCAAATCTGTTGTAATATCCTCTGTTTTCTCTCACAGTCTCACGTCTCTGTTTCTCGCTCGGAGAATACACATCTATTACACAACCTCAAACACACTACCCTCATACAAAGAGAGGGGTTGCCTTCTAGGGCAAAAAACCTTAAACTAAACATAAGTTCTACTATCAGATCATCCGCCTAATGAACGGCCCATATTGACTAGAAATTACTATACTTTTACAAGGCAATTTTACATCTGTTTTTAGCTTCGGGGGCGTTACCCCCGAAACCCCTGCTGGGGGACCACTGGCCCCCAGACCCCCCAACCAGGGGGGATCGGTCCCCCCGAACCCCTGCGGGGGGGACAAGTCCCCCTCGCACCCCCCCGCGTGGAGGGGTGTACAAACTTCCTGGGGTATACATCCGGCTGAAACAAAGACATCTAAACAATCATGCTCCATACTCAGCAATCTCCCACTTAGAGAATGATTGTAGCAACTCCACCGCTACTTCATTTGTTGGACAATGACTCCTCTTTGGACCTGTCTATTTCTCATCTTCATCATCACCCTTGAAGACCAATTTAAACTGAGCATATTCTCAGTTTCTCCTTGGTTACAACTTTTGTTAGCATATCTGTAGGATTCTGGCTAGTGTGTATCTTTTCTAGCTTCAACTCTCCATCTTCCAACACTGATCGTATGAAATGGTACTTGAACTGTATGTGTTTAATCCTGGAATGAAATGTTGAGTTCTTTGCAAGATGAATGGCACTTTGGCTATCACTGTATAACGTAACCATATCATGCTCCTTGCCCAATTCACCCATAAACCTTTGTAACAAAATCATTTCTTTACTAACCTCTGTAGCAGCAACATACTCTGCTTCTATTGTTGAAAGTGCAACAACACTTTGGATTTTTGAAACCCAACTGATAGCGGTTCCTCCAACAGTGAATACATATCCTGTAGTGCTCCTCCTGTTATCTCTGTCACCTGCCATATTTGCATCAACATATCCCTGTAGGGAAATGTTTGAACCACCAAAGCATAATGCTTGATCTGTGGTACATTTCAAATATCTGAGAATCCATTTCACTGCCATCCAATGTTCCTTTCCTGGATTGTTCATGTACCTGCTTACAACTCCCACTGCATGTGCAATATCAGGCCTTGTGCAGACCATTGCATACATTAAGCTTCCAACTGCTGATGCATATGGAACTTTAGACATATAATCCATGTCTTCTTGGGTCTTTGGGCACATTTCCTTTCTAAGTTTGAAATGGCTAGCAAAAGGTGTACTAACTGGTTTTGCATTGTGCATGTTAAATCTTTTCAACACCTTTTGCATGTACTCATTCCAAGACAATGTTAATTTATGATTTTTCCTGTCTCTAGTTATTCTCATATCAAGGATTTGTTTCGCATCTCCCAAATCCTCATTGCAAATGAATTTGCCAATTTTCTTTTGAGCACATTTATTTCCTGC
The DNA here is from genome assembly GCA_000404065.3 of Pinus taeda. Lineage (NCBI taxonomy): Eukaryota > Viridiplantae > Streptophyta > Pinopsida > Pinales > Pinaceae > Pinus > Pinus taeda. The sequence goes on along the minus strand of APFE031706776.1, from coordinate 244,862 downwards.
ATGTTAGATCCTGCAACAAGCATGTCATCTACATATAATAACAATATAATATAGCTACCATCATTTTGCTTTTTCAGATAAACACAATGATCAGAGTGACATCTAGTATAACCTTGTTCATACATAAACTTGTCAAATTTTAGATACCACTGCCTTGGAGCCTGTTGTAAGCCATACAAGCTCTTCTTCAACCTGCACACTAGTTTCTCCTTCCCTTTTACCTCATATCCTTGTGGCTATTGCATATATATCTCTTCCTCCAAATCCCCATGGAGAAAGGTTGTCTTTACATCTAACTGCTCAAGATGCAAATCTTCAGCTGCTACAAGACTTAAAATAGTTTTGATTGAAGTCATTTTAACAACAGGAGAAAATATTTCATCAAAATCAATACCTTTCTTCTATGCAAATCCCTTCACCACAAGTCTAGCTTTGTACCTTTGTTTTCCTCCGTCTTCTTCCTTCAGCCTGTAAACCCATTTATTCTTCAATGTAGTTTTTCCTACAAGGAACTTGATTAAGTCCCAAGTCTGGTTATGCATTAAGGAGTCCATCTCTTCTTCCTTGGCTACCTCCCACTTCTTCCTACTTTCAACCTACATTGCTTCTTCATAACATTCAGGTTCACCAGAATCAATCAACAATAAATAATATAATGAAGGAGAGTATCGTTCAGGGGGTCTCCTTATCCTGGTAGATCTTCTAACACCACTTTCAGGTGTTTGGGGTGCCTGTTGCTATTGTGGTGGTTGTTGTTGTTGTGGTTGTTGATTATTATTATTTTCAGGCACCTTTACTTTTTCATTGATTTCATCAAGAACTACATATTCCTTGTTTTTTTTTCCTTTTTCTTTTCCTGCAACTGATTCTTATACAAGACTATTTCATTGAATATTACATCTCTGCTCCTAAGGATTTTGTGATATTTGTAGTCATATAAGCGATAACCAAAATCATTAACACCATATCCAATAAAGTTACATTTCTTTGACTTTGCCTCAATCTTTGTTCTATTTTCTTTATTAATATGGATAAAGGCCTCACAACCAAAAGGCTTTAAAAAGAGTAGTTTACCTTTTTACCTGTCCATGCTTCCTCTGGAACACCACCATCCAAGGAACTTGAAGGCCCTCTATTTATTAGACAAACAATAGTATCTACAGCATCTGCCCAAAATTGTAAAGGCAGTCCTGCATGCAATCTCATGCACCTTGCACGTTCCATGATTGTTTTGTTCATCCTTTGCGGCACACCATTTTCTTGTGGTGTTCTTGGAACTATCTTCTCTCTGTGAATTCCATGCTTTGAACAGTACCTATCAAACTCTTTGCTGCAATATTCACCTCCATTTTCTGATCTGAGACACTTCAATTTATTTCCTGTCTCAATATTAACCGAAGCTTTCCATTTCTTGAAAGTATCAAATACATCAGATTTATTCTTAATACAATAAATCGAAGTTTTTCTAGTTGCATCATCAATAAAAGTAACATAATAATGAGAGACACCGAGAGATGATACCTGAGCAGGTCCCCATACATCTGTATGCACAAGCTCTAATTTATCGCTCTTCTTTTCTTTCCCAACTTTGAGAAATCTGACTCTCTTCTGTTTTCCATAAATACAATTCTCACAGAAGTCCAAATCAACATTTTTCAAACCCGTAAACAAATTCCTTGAGTGAAGAATCTTCATCCCCTTTTCACTCATGTGTCCGAGCCTATGATGCCATAATGCTGCATCTGCTCCTTTGGAAGTTAAAGCATTAACAGAGTTAGAAATAACATTGCATAAATACAATGTACCAACCTTTTCGCCTTTTGCTATTACTAGGGCTCCTTTGGTGACCTTCCAAGCTTTATCTATGAAAGTTGTCACACAACCTTCACCACCTAACTGCGCTTTTGAAATCAGATTTTGCTTTAGATCTGGAACATGTCTTACCTCCTTTAGTAGCCATTGGTTTCCATTGTGATGTTTTACAATAACCTTACCCATTCCAACAATTTTATAGGGTTTATCATCACCCAAATGGACTTGTCCAAAATCTCCTTGAACATAGTCATGAAGATATTTCTTATCAACTGTGGCATGGAATGAGGCCCCTCAATATACCACACTAGAATTAGTAATATTTTCGAAAGAAAGAATCAAAACATCTTGTAACACCTCATCTGTCACATTTGCTTCATGATTGTTTTCTTGCTGTGCATATCCTTCTTTTCCCTTCTGAGATCTATAGTCTTCCTTTAGGTGTCATTTCTTTCCACATTTCTAGCACACTATCCTTGATCTAGACTTGGATCTGCATTTCGTTGATTTACTGTGATATCTTGAGCTCTTTCCTCTTTCCATTACTTCCCCTAGACTCTGCACTCAAAGCATTACCTGATGTCTCACTGGAGCTTTTCTGTTGCATTTCCTCACTAAGGATAGCATCGACAACATCATCAAACTTTAAAGTACTAGATCCAAAAACAGAGTTACTAATGGCCATTACTAAACCATTCCAACTTTCTGGCAATGAACACAAGAATAATAGATCTCTAACTTCATCATCAAAGTTTACCCATATAGAACATAACTGACTTCTAACAATTTTAAAATCTTTTAAGTGGTCTGCAACAAATCCACCTTCTGACATCTTCATATTAAATAACCATTTCATAAGAAATACCTTGTTTGAGGCTGAGGGTTTTTCAGATAGTTTCTCCAACACCTTAATCAAACCCTCTGTTGTTGTTTCCTTCAAAATGTTGAAGGAAACCGACACTGCGAGACACAACCGTACTGTTTTGAGTGCCTTTCTATCGAGAAGGTTCCATTCTTCATCTATCATACCCATCAACATCTTTGTTTTTCCACCCAATGGTAGGTACAAATCTTTCTGATATAGATAATCTTCCATATGCATCTTCCATAGCGAGAAGTTTTGGCCATTAAATTTCTTGACCCTAAACTTACCATCCTCCGCTGTTACTCCCACTCAAATGAGGAACCCTTCTTTCCTATGAATTTATCAGGCAAATAGACCTTTGACTCTGATACGAGTTGTTAGAAAGATATATATTACAGAGCAATGGAACACATAGGTTATTGCAGAAATATAAACACAGAAAATGCATAAAACCAGAGAGACATAGATATACATGGTTCACCCAATTTGAGCTACATCCACCCTGAATAGCTAGTCCTTCCTTTCTATTATCCAGTAAAATGAAGAGACACAACCTAAAATAGATCCACTGTAATATCTTATGTTTTCTCTCATAGTCTCACCTCTCTATTTCTCACTCGGAGAATACACATCTATTACACAGCCTCAAATACAATGCCCTCATACAAAGAGAGGGGTTGCCTTCTATGGTAAAAACCCTAAACTAAACATAAGTTCTACCATCAGATCATCTGCCTAATGAACGACCCAGATTGACTAGAAATTACTATACTTTTACAAGGCAATTTTACATCTGTTTTTAGCTTGGGGGGTGTTTCCCCCGAAGCCCCTGCTGGGGGACCATTGGCCGTTGGACCCCTCAGCCAGGGGGGATCAGCCCCCCTGAACCCCCATGGGGGGGCAAAAAGTACCCTCCTCACCCCCCCCCCACGTGGAGGGGTGTAAAAACTTCCTGCGGTATACATCTAGTTGAAACAAAGACCTTTCAACAATCATGCTCCACACCCAACAAACCAGCCTCGCCCCATAAATTATGAAAATCTAATGGACAGACTCTTTAGCTCTAAAATTTCGCATAACATTGAAACAATATTCCTTGGAAAAAATGTGCAATTTGGCCTAGCACTGCATCTTAGCCCAGAAAATGCATAAATCTGCTAGGCTTATAAATTGTGCAATGCAATCTGACAATCTTCCCAGGGAAAATTGCAAAATCTAGCCCAGCACTAAAGCTCCTCTAAGAAACTACACAATTTTGGGCAACATTCACCTGTTCCTCCCAGAAATTGTGCAATCCCTCTAGGTTAGCCATTCCAATTCCTCACAGAAATTGCGAAAATCCTTGTCTAAGTCAAGCAGCTTGTTGCATTCAAGTTGACTAGTTGCCTCTGGTACCAAGCAAAACCTATTTACATGCATGTGTTTCTCATCCCTAAACAACAAAAGGCAACATGCAAAGGTCATCCCTAGATCTAGGGATCTATTTTTAGCTGTTGGAGGTTACATGCAAAGCTCATTTTCGAAACCTATTGCCAAGTGTTGCTTTTTACTAGATTTGTGGCATGCACATCATAACCTCAATCTTATCAAAACTCATGAACCCGATGCTACGAAGCCCATTCCTCACATCCACCTTAGAGCTCTGACATCCCACATTGCATCGAGGAGCCTTTGGCACTTTCATCTTAGTTGTTTCATGGTAAGTCTACTTTTCATGTCTTGCATTGCATTTCTACCTCTTTATGTGTTTTGCTTTGTGTAATTGTTGTATGCTTGATTTAAATGAGAGGTTGTTGTCGTTTTGATGTATGTTAGCTTGTAGAAGCACCATTTTATTTTTCATTTGCATCTCATTGTTTTCGTATGCATGACCCTATTTTTTCACCGACGGTCACCATTGCGATGACTCGCTACTAACACATGCATTTTTCTTCTTTTTTGAATTCTGCACTTACTGTTTTCATGCATGATCTTTCAATCTTGTTTACAATCATTATCACTATGCATTCAAACTTCTCATGTTTTCAGTCACCCATTCTTGGTTCTGTGCTGCCTTGGCTTGAACCCTTCCTTGCCCGGTTAGCATTGTGCATTTTTGGAAGTGAGGGCTCTGCCTTCCCTCTAGAAACTACGCAAGTTTGGCCCAATGCTAACCTATAGGCTTTCATTATGCAATTCGTGGAGGCATTTCCTTGCTAGCAATAGAAACATCACAACGCAGTTTGCTGGTTTTCATGTCACTATTGACTGAAATTTCACATTGAGCAATTTTAGTCCCCAAAGGGCCAGGCTAGACTGTGTATTTTGTAGTTCCAATAGTCATTCAACCTCTCAACATCTTGGATGGTGCCTTGTGTAGTTTTGGTAGTTAATTTCCCACCCTCCAGGTGAAAATTGTGAAATCTTCACAAATAGTGACACAGGTATGTTGCATGTCAATCCTCCAGCTTTTTTGGTTTTTGACTAACATATTGCTTGTCATGAATGTTTTTATGTCTCTAGCTATCATAAGTATTTGTATACCTATCAGTAGCATAGGTACAATGGTTTCCAGGAGAGCAGAGTTAAAGACACCGTTGAGAGTGCAACTGGGGATGCAATCGATCAAGTGTCTATGAACTTGCCTATCTATGAGGACATCAAGTTGTTCTTGGACAAGGGTATCAATATGAAATGGAATTGAAATCACAATGAGAGACACCATCAATAGTAGCAGAAGGTAGCACACCTTCATGCAACAAATGCAAGATGAAGGTTGTTGACAACGTAGAGAGGGAGAAAAGTTGCAAGCTCAAGAAGATCCACTTGTGACGAAAGCATCTTTGGAGATTGAGGATATGAGGTGAGTGTGATAAGAGAATCATGTGAAAGCAGAGAGAGAAATAGAGAGGGAGTTGTAGGTGCTGAAGTGGTAACTTAAGGAAGAACAGGAGCTGCATAGACAAGGGGAGGAGTTTCATTAAGAATAGGTACAGTAAGAGGTGAAACATGTAAAAACTGATGAAACTACACCCATATAGGTTATAGACCCAGCCCAAGAGCTAGCACGGAGCAGACAAGGTGATAATGTTTTTCGATCGCATGTAAGGGTGTTCAGGAGAATGAATGTCATTGCGCACACAGATGTAATCCCACCCATTTCGCACACTCACCAAAGCAAAGACAAGAAGCAAGTTTGACTGAGGCTGAACATGTATTTCAACAAGTTGATGTGCATGGTCACCAACACACACTTAGAGATTAGCACAGACACTATGAATCAATATGTTGCTGGTCTAGTTGCAGTCAAGACAATGATGCACACATTGGCAGACGAGTTGGACAGAGGAGCCATATTAGTGTACCCAGATGCAACAGAGGTAGTAGTTCACTTACAAAAGGATGTCACCATTAAGCGGGCAGACACCATCATGGATGACCAAGCTTGGCATTAGTTCACCACCTTCAATCATCAAGATGATGTCAGAGAGTTTGTCTTACCACAACTATCCGAGTGTTAGTGATAGCTTGCATGGATTACTCAAGCCTATTTTGTTTCACATGGGTACATGTGTAGATTGGATGTAACATCTTGTAAAGTGGAAGTTGAAGAGTTGATAGTTGGATGTACTATTCATAGAGTAGTTGACGAGTCATGCGGGTAGGTGAACAGTCACAAAGTGGAATGTCAAGGGTCACCCCACCCTTGGCTATTTATAGTACCTCATAAAACGTTGTAGAGGCTTTTGGTCAACCAAGCTTCCGATAGGAGTGTCTTAGGGAAATATTGGAGAGTATTGTAACAAGCATTAGCTTCTCCATAGTGCCAATCTAGTACATCTCTTTGGAGGAGCAGGTGGAAATGACTGTAATGTTCTGCTATTGGGACTAGTGGTAGTTCACGGTTGTACTATTTGATGGGAACTTTCACTTTATTAATATTACAAAGGCATCATGCTTCATGCATATGTTGTTATTGTATCTCAGCTCTCTTGTTTACCCTAATAATATATGTATTTGTTTGCTTATGCATGCATGTATGGACTCTTTATGTATAAGTATGAATGAATCTTATTGAGATGTGTTGTTGGTTTAACCATCACTTTGGATTGTTACCTTACTTTCTTTCCACTTTGGGATGCATCTTTGCTTGTGTGTTCCCTATCAAGACGCTTGCTTTCACAGGTTTCCAAGGGCGTACTCACCCTACTTTCTATGTTTTAGAACCGTTCATGCACTTTCCTAGGCTTACTACACATGTCACACCCTTGCTACCAATAGGAAGATCTTACTTTCCTCTGCATGCAACCATGGTCACAGTTACATCGTACGACCCACTATTGGGACTCCTACACCAAATAATTTGAGGTTTATTTGGGACTTCTTACTAGGGAGATCCCTTGACATATTGGCGGGTTTAGCACCGTCAATATAAATCCATACTCCTAAATAGCCATGCATAGAATGCCTCAATGCTAGTGATGAGCGAAGGGAGCTTCTCATAGTTCGGGATCAACATCTGAATCTATGCTTTGTCTAGCTCTCCCTATAGATTCATCATCTTCTGCAAGTAATGTGGGGCTCCCTTATACCTCATTATCCATTCATGTACATGCATAATAGAATTGTGGATGTCTTTGAGAGTTTGGTCTATCTTTGCGCATTGCTACTGAAAACCATATGGATGGGCAACCGACTTGTGCATGGTGACAAGCCTGTCATACATTATTGGCATGGTGCTGTCAAGAGTTGAAAATTAAGTAAGTATCACTTTTTTCATTTCTTCCATAGCATATCCTATAGACTACTATTTTCAATGACTAGCCTACGGAAAATCCTTTGCTATCTAATCATTCTTCTATCAAGAACTAGATTTTTGAACTCATGGCTTCTGTATAAGCCTTAGAAGCATCTGGCATGGCATCTAGATGTATTCTAACATATACAACAATAATGCTTTCCTCTATGTGTGTAGGTGATGCGTGATCATATGGGTGTTTCTTTCTATGTGCATGTACAATCCCTTGTCATGACTCATCAAATGATATATTTTGCACATCCATCTTTGGATCATCATAAGGTAGGACAACTTATACTTGCTTAGGATTGATTATGATTCTGGAGGTGGAAGAGACTATGGGGTGACCTTGGATTCTCTTGGCATGAGGTCGGTGTGTTGGTCATGTGGCTCCTATTCCAACTCCATATATGTTGCTTCAACCATATCCTCAATTAGGTGAGAAAGATCTTGAACCTGCACCTGCTCACCCTCTTTTTGATTTGTTGGCTTATCTAATTCCTCAACCTATATAGGTGCAATTTTCTCTCTCAGTGTGCCTTACCTTTCCTCCTATTCTTGTTTCTACTTCTCCTCCCTTTCTCTCCTCCTAAGCTCCTCCTCTTCTTTCAACTTCTTTTCTATTTCATGTAACATCCTCTCTACAATTTCCAACCTTTTCCTCTCTCTCTTCCTCCATTCTACTTTCCTTTTGCATTGTCACCTCTTCACCTCTGTTTCCAAAGCTACTTTCTCAACAAGAGGATATTCTATAAACTTGTAGCTTTTCTCATCCTCTGCACTCTCAATAATGTTCATCTTGCCTTTATCTTTCTTCAATTTGCTACTCACTCTTGTTGTTGTTGTTTCCTCCTGTGGTATTGCTACCTATAGTGTTGGTTTCTATTCTACAACCACGTTGACTGGTTCATCAATAGTAGAGGAGTTGTAGCAATACCTCTAAGGGTCTTCCTCTAGCTAATGACATGTCACATGGATCCATGGATAATACAACTTCGTACAATGGTTTTTTCATATGTAATGAGGATCACACAGATTAAAACTCTTGGTTCCAACGTCAAACTTCTTCAAGTCCTTGGCCTTAGCATCTGCATCCTTGAAGCTCCGGATCTTGGACGATCCAATTCGCAAAGGAAGATTAGGCCATGGTGCCTTCCTCCTCCTGTGTAGTCCTACTCATAACCCTGTGAAGATGTGATATGCAATGTCTTGCATGAACAACTTATCCATGGAAAACATTCATAGCACATGTGAATCTTCTCTCCACCAAACATCCTGATGAAGGTAGCATCAGGTGAGGCATACCAATTTGCAATTTTAAGTAATCACTGCATCACTTCTTGGGACATGTAAGGTGGATCATGTTCAAATATAATCTTGTAAAACGAGGTGATGAAGTGGTCATACAACCTTACCATGACTCCTTGGTAGTTACACTCAGACAAAAACTTGCAATATATGTTCACACCATATTTTTTTGATTTCCATGTCCAACCCATGCCAAGGAACTAATGTTGGGCGCAAATTGCATTAAGAATGTATGCAAACATAAACAATCTTGCTTGCTTACTCTTAGGTAGACTCTAAGCATTAAACACATGCACTTTCAGCTTAAGGTCCAAAAAATATGAGTATATGAATGGCATTCCTTCATTTTCCAACTGAGCCAACATAACCACCCAAATCTACAAAAAGGTCATTGTTCTCTCTTGACCATACAAGCTGCATGTAGAGAAGACCAAGATTTTGTAGGGCTTCCTAAGTGACTTTGTCTTATAGACCTAGTTGGGTGTTGATGTGAAATTCAATGGCTCTTTTACCCAATCCTTCATGATGTCTCTAATGTTCACATTACTATTGTGAGTATATAAGAGTGTGTCCATGTGGTTCGCTGGTTGTGGTAAGTAATACATCTGATAGTAGTTTTCTGTCGTGAAGCTGGAAAGTTGAGTTCCACTCATACTACTCAATGTCATCATCTTAGGATCAGTATGTGAGAAAATATAGTGAATTATGCCCACACATGGGAAGACTAGGTACCTCCATGCAACCTTGTACAAGCCTCACATGTAGATGTTGACATTGACTTGTTGATCTTCTAGTTCTTCCTTCAAACTGCCTGCAAATATGTCCTTTATTTGCTTCCATGTAATCTTCATGTCCTTCTCTATGAAGAGTTGTGTGTCTACATATATTGGCAAGTTCATGGCAACTCTTCAACTAAATTTCTAGCGCTTCTCTCTACAATATCCTTTGAACCATCTCTCTTGGAAACCATGTTGCATGTGCTACTCAGAAGCTACTCAAAAACTATTGTACCTGGAGACAAAGACGAAACTTATGGCATGCACATTTTATCTTAAAATTAAAAAGCACTTCAAGGACCAATCATGCAAAAAAATTGGGAGTTATTGGCCAAGATTGCACAATTGTGACTTTTAGAGGTGAGGGACTATCAACTGAAACTACACATTGCGCAGTCCCTGCTGCTAGTGAGAGGCACTGATGAATGGAACTACACAATGCATAGTTCAGTCTGGCTTTGATGCTGGTTGAGACTATGCATTACTCAATCCCAGCTGCAAGGTTCCAGGACTATCTCCTGGAACTACTCAGAGCACATCTAGAGGTAGCCACTAGCATCCTATGCATAATTCCTAGATCTAAGGCAGAGCCTCAAGATCGAGAAATGCACAATGCATGTCGGGAATATCTAGATCTAGACAAAGGTAGCCCAGATCTACCCAAATGAAACTTGAAAACAATTATATATGAATTCATGTGTGAAGCATGGTGTAGGTCTGAGTGAATAGTGATGCATATAATAATAGAGAAATGTAAGAATCAGTCAAACAGATGAACACTAAAGCTTCTAGGGAGAGTTTCCACAACAACGACTGCTAGGTCAAAAACTAGATTATGCATGCAATACTAAGGAAAGAAAATAAAAAAATTTAAAAAATGCATCTATAAGATAAAAAAAATCAAAACATTGTCATTTAATAAAATGGGTAAAACAACACTCATGCAATCCAAGGAAACAAAAGTAACATAAAAAGAAGTAAAAGACTTGAAAAGAAAAACTTATCCTGAAAGTTTGTGTCGATTGTGCCAAATATTCCTAGATGCCTCAAGAATGCTATGGCTCCAAGATAAGATGTCAAAATGAGCTCTCACATCACCCATAAAATATATTCTTTTGATTTTAGGGGTTATGCGTGATGGGCCAAAAATCTAGGAAAAAGTGACAAGTGGGGGTAGTTTCTACAATTAACTCAAGTGTAACTCCCACTACTAAAAATAGATCCCTATATTTTAGGGATTCTTTTATTTTTTTTTTCTTTCTCAGGAAGGGCTTCCATTCATGCATGAATAAATTCCATAGTTCTAGGGGAACCAGGTATCTTGTTGGCACATGCATCAGACAATAGTTAAGGGAATGATTTTGTGCAATTCCTGGGCTAAGTGGCTCTAACTACCTCTCATTCTCTATGCAATTTTCTAGCTAAAGACAAGTTGCTAGCTGGTTCTGTGCATTTCTAGAGCTGAAGCTCACTATTGGTTTGCACTACACATTTCCTGAGAGAAAGGTTGGTTTCCCTCTAGGACTATCCATATTGCCAAGGTAGTGCAAGAACCAGATTGTAACCAAGTCAATGGAGGTTAGCTTGTGGTTATACAAAAAAACAAAGAAAGCAAGAACAAGTTGTACAAAAAAGAAAAACCTGATGAAAGCATCTGTACCTGTGCAGTCCAATATAAGCTGCTGAGATTTTGGTAAGGAGGCTCCAAAACAAAGTGAAGGTAAAAATTTGGAGGGTGGTTGTAGTTGCAACAACATTTACAACACAGTAGTAGAACCCCAGCTCTCTTTATGGACCCTGTCTTATTTAATGCAAGTCTAACTCCTCCATAAGTATTGTTAAATTCTTTGATTGTCATGGTTCCTTCACTAGCTTGAGTTAAATATATAGTCCCTCCCATTCTCTTGATCAGTCAACAAACATACCAAGCCAAGTCAAATAGGTTGTTTGGATTAGGGATGAGGGGTATATTGATGCACAAGTAATATATACTTTCAGAGTTTAATTTTCATCTATGGTGTTTCTCCACTACTAGTAGGCCTAAACAGTACCATGACAGGGTCACTTCAGGAACACAAGCATCGCTCCAGTACCAGCTAGACTAGACAGTACCCCAACGGAGTTACTTGTTTCACCTCTCTACATAGAAGCTATTTCTCTTCTTTTTACTTTGCTTTATACATACATATACATACACACACACACACACACATATATATATATAATAAAAGGAATATATATTTTACTTTTTTTTCATTTTCCAAAGAAATGTGCATAGGCACTTATTTATTTTCATGAGGTAGACGAGGGATCCTGACTTATTGAGAGCAGAAGAGGTGGTCCCTTAAGAGAAGGATGTTATATATACCTATGAGATACTTGTTAACGTTCCGACCCTCGCCTTACTCTACTTGACTATGTTAACAAGGGTTAACCGAGAATAGAGAACTGATTATAGTGGGAAATACTAGTTAAAAGTGCAAGCATTGTGTTTTCACCAAGACTCACTATGAACAGGATGCTGATTTTCCATCAGGTTATCATCGACTGAAGAACACAAGATCTTGATAAAGAGAGGCGATAGATAGATAACAAAATATTGATAGCTATACAAGTCCTCTTGTACTTCACCTTTCTTGTCTCAAGAAGTCAAACACAGTTTCATGGGAAGCTAATCCTACAAGTTCCTAAACAAGAAAACAAACAAGAAAGAAAAGAACATAAGTAAGCATAAATAAAACCAAGTAAGAAAATAAAAACATGAAAGAAAACAATACTCCTACTCCTAATCTAAATAGTGGATGGGCCTACTCATGTGAAGTGATATTTAAATGAATCCAATAGCACATTGGTTGGCCCATGTAGGTGAAGGCATGATTAACAAGAAAGATATTCAGGCAAACCATCAAGAAATAAAGACACAAAGATGAAAAATAACACACTTGAATTTTTAATGCTTCTAGCTAAAAGAAAAGAGTAAAAGCACAAGACAAACACTTTGTAGATGTACTGTGGTGTTGCATCACACTGTGCACAACCATTAAGCACGTACACTCTTTTTACCTTGACGCACAATCAAACATGTAGAAAGAAGAAATATTTTTCTTAGCAACATGACTTGCTATGTATGGCTCCTCCAATGCATGAGAGATAGGATCTTGACATTCTGGTCGAGGATGTGAGATCTATAGAATATATTGATTTTCAATTCAAACAAGAGAGTGATGAAGATCATGGGGTGTTTCAACAGATATTTTATCGGAAGTGGAACTGACCTAAAGACAATGAGAACCTCACATAACCATTCACTTGGGATGAAGTGTCTTGACAACATGAGGGGTTTCCACTTCATTTTCGGGTAAATCATCAATGAATGGTGGCTTAAAAATATCAACAACAAGTGAATCAGAAGTGTGATCAAATGGGTGAGAGAAAATATCACAATAAGCACAATCATAAAATTTGAGATGTACATCAGAATCCTCATGACATAACGAATCATAGAGAGGGGTTGATGAGAAACAAAAAATTTACCCTCCGAATTCCAGAAAGAAAAGATGACAAAATGGGTGGATATAGAAAGAAATATTTGTCCTCACTGCAATCAAATGACACACTGACATATGGTTTGTCCTGTCAATGGTTGGAATTAGAAACATCCGGTAATGAATTTTCACAAGATAAATTAGAAATGGAAAAATCACAAAGGACGTCAAAAAAATTAGATGAGGTGCATATGGAAGGAGTTGATCCTTCACGGTGGGTTCTTCTTCACATTCCCACACATACTCATAAAAAATGACAGCGTATATTGGCTACTCAATACCAACTCGATCGACAACTTGATCCTCATGAATAACAGACGTGGAGTCTATAATGGATGAACACAACACACTAAAATCTCGAGGATGAAGGAACCAGAGGATGGAGTTTTTGAAGACACGACCTCATGACAACTGCCAAGGTTGTAGTCCAAATATACACAAATGTTGAGAGAAGGTGGGGTGCGAGGATGTGGCAATTAAACAGATGGGTTTGCAGCTTCTACAACCTCATCCTACAAAGCTAGGGATGTTTGATGAGGAGAGGACTAAGGGTCACTTGTCACATCAACCTTTCCCATCTTATATTTAGAATCTCGAACACTGAGGTATGTTGCAAGGGGTTTGAATGATTCCATCTCATGTGAATTTTTAGACACGTGAAGAAGATACTAAAACCTTTATTTGAGAAATTTCAAAGCAATTTCATCTTCAGGGATTTGAAAAGAGAGATTACAGAAGCACTCCCAAAATTGCATAGTAGATTTATCGAGTGCTTCCTCTAATTTCAATTTTTTTTTATTGAGTTCTTTACAATTATAATGATAGAAAGCACAAATTAAATCTCTGATCATGTGATTATACGAATGAATGGAGGCTACGGGTAATGTGCTACACCATTTCTCAACATGTATTGGGACAGGGTCCCCTCGGTTCAATTTTGTGATAATTTTTTTATCTATGTAAAGTATCTGCATTTTGACAAGTAGAACGTGAAGGTCGTATGAGTTAAAGGGGATTTAGGAAAGTCAAATTCCCTTAGAATGTTAGAAGTTCAAATGTTTTGTGACCCTCCCATGGTTTGTTAACCATAGTATTGTAAGGAAATATGCTATAAAAAGTATTCATAGCGAGTTATAGAGGGTAATCAATCATTGAAGATCTATGTATGGGTAAGTAATCTAAGTCAGAAAAGTTTGTTTTCTATATTTAGGTGAATGGGAAGGCTCCTGCAGTTGTGTGTGCAAAGACCTTAGTAAGTACACAACTAAGTGCATGGGCCCCTACAATTGTGTGTGCAAGGAAGGAAGAGTCAGTAATAGAAGGATTAAACATAATAAATATTATTTTGGGAGCAATATCTATTTATCTATGCATTTGTGTTTACTTATGCATTTACTGTCTCTGTTTATTTCAATTATCATAAGAAACACTTAATAGATGTGCAAAAGTCATAGATTTGTTAGTTTATGTGATGTTATAATTGTTTAAAGCACCAAGCTTAGAGTTAGAAGTTGTTATTAATAAGCTATCATAATTTCTATATTTTAAAGGGTTAGGATTCATGAAGGTCGGAATAAACCCCGAGAAGTACTAGATACCCATCACACATACCTCTAGATGCAAAAACCTAGTTTTGTCATCCCACTATACTCTCTTGAGTGAGAGTGCAGCCTATGATACACAAGTTGTCATTGAAAAGGACGATAGTGTAGGGTTTTGTTGTTTGGCACAAGTGAATCTAAACCTAGGTCCAAACCCCCTCAAGCCAACAAATGGATATGTTGCTAGCACCAAGATCTATTTTAGGAATGTGTGATGTCAAATAAATGGTTCCTAGCAAAGAAGGAGATCAAGAAATGTATAGATCGGAAGTTGCACAAATTTGTAGCCCGGGAAAATAGGAATCTGTGCCTATTGAAGGAAGAGTGGTTGAATATATACCTATATACAGACGAACATGAAATTTTCTTCTACTCGTTTCCATGCTAATTACACTAGTGTTTGTCTAAATTGGTAGAAAATCAAGGTAAGTGGAAGTTGGATAACCCTATTGTGTGGACTCCAGAGTTGGTAAGGCATCTAGAAGCTTCAAAAAATAAGATCATGAAGGGTGTCGATTACTAGATCGATAACATTTTGGGGGGATTCATCACTGAGTTTGTTATCGATACATCTATCAGTGATAAAGAAGTTGAATGTCAGTTTTTCGAAGGACCAAGAGGTAAGTCTTTGAAGTCCCTGAAAACTTGGATTAAAATTAGATTATGTGAAAAAAGGGTTATTCAATTGAATTAATGTTTATTAGAGATCTGATGGGAACTACGCGAAGTGGAAAAACATTTAGAATAGATCTAGATTCAGATGTTGAGTAGAATCCTCTGTTGAGAGCACCTGATAGTGACAAAGAAAGTAGTATTCTGAAAACACCTGTAGGTGCGTTGTAGATGGTAAATTAGGGTATCATGGGAATATCGCATCCATCCACTCCACCTCGACCATCACCCACACCTCACACACCTACACCTACACCTCTACCTCCACCTCCACCTCCACTTCTACTATTCACGGTGGCGAACACCATGGATATTTTGGTATTTAAGGGTTTGGGGATAGAAGACTCGGAGCTGTTTTTGTTTGTAGAAGATGTTGTATGAAAGTCAAAAAAATTATGGATCATGACGTAAAGAAACAACAACTAGTCACAACATTGCAGGATCGAGCGCTGAGCTGGTAACTTAAGTATTTCTCGACCCATCCCAATGTGACACTGAAGGAAATGAAGGAAGCACTAAATAATGAGTTCAAGAAGCCTAAGTCACAAGCTCAATCAGTAATAGAGGTCAAAGAGATCTAGCAAAAGGTGAATGTGTCTGGGTGGGTCTTTGATTAGAGATTGAAATTTCTACTCCAACAGGCTAATATGTAGATCACATATGAATATCACAAGGACTAATATATTTCTTCTCTACTACCTGATTTGAGGCAATGGAGATTCCCATGTAATTGGAAGCCTCACCTAATCAAGATATGAATCTGGGAGTGTAACAGATCCAGTCGCAACCGTCTATCCTTGATATGGAGCTACAAAGCCTCAAGAAGGGAAAGGAAGTCTTGAATGAGGTCCACGTGAAAGTATAGTGTTTGAAATGTAATGGCCATGGTCATGACAAGGACAATTTCCTAGTGTATCATAATTATCTTGTTGGAGAAGGTCGTATCCCCTTGAAGCCAAAAAACATTGTTGGGCTAAGTACAGGAGAGGTACCATGGTGTGTTATTTGTCAGATTACAGGGAAACATACAACATAAAATTGTCGTTTTGTGCATAATTTTGTGTAGACTCCTCAACAATTGTTATGTGATTTATGTAACTTTGTGGGTCATGATGAGTCCAATTGTCAAATTCATGAATTGATGATGGAAAAAACACCAACATATCATGTATAGATGGAGGCTAGCCCTTAGGACAATGGTGCAACTATAGTGCACAAAGGGTTTCAATGATAAGGAAGAGGACGAGGAGGAGGAGATGGAAGAGGTCGTGGCCAAATCATTTGCTCTGATTATGGAGAACTAGGTCACTATGCACAAGATTGTCAAAATCCAACGCACCCGTCATGTCAATATCATCGCCAGTTTGATCATGTCATAGAAGACTGCCTCGTGCTCATTCCAAACATGCAGGAAAAGAAGACTTGGACTCAACAACCTACCAAGAAAATTAAGATGATGAGATCTGAACCATGCGAAGAGGATACTAGTGTTAATATTATCACGTGAAATGACATAGCTACCGGGGACGATTAAGGGAAGCAACTAGAGGAAAATATATGGGTTCCAAGGTTGCTAATAAGGAGGCTAGATTCGATGTAAATAAGGTAAAGGAAAAATTTACGGAAGAAAAAGGGAGCTTCATGGATGCATGAGCTTATTACTTCAAGAACTCAAAGTACGGGAAAGCCTAAAGACGTCAGTACTACATAGGAGGAAAACCCATGCTTATTAGCATCATTTTTACAAACATGCATGAAGCTCCTAAGGGATGAGAAGGTAGAAGAAGGACTCGAAGAAATGATAGATAATGACACTGGAAGGAATAAGCCACTATCGGAACTACGGGTAGTACATAAGGTTGGAAAAAGTAAGAAAAGGATTGGTTGTGAAATGAGGTTGACTGCAAAAATAGGAGAATTCATAATGGATCAGGTAATTCTAGATTTCGGGTCTGATGAAAACATTTTGCTAAAGAAAATCTGGGAAAGAATTGGAAGACCAATGCTACATTGGTCCCCGATCCAACTCAGAATGATGAATCAAAAAAATATTATCCCTATGGGGCACCTACATGGAGTGACTATGGATATTGAAGAGGCACACACCATAGCCTATTTTGAAGTGATTGAAATAGTGGATGATATTAACCCATATCCAGCGCTACTTGGAATTGATTGGGTATTTGATATGAACGTAGTCATCAACCTTAGAAGCTACTAGAAGCTGAGTTTATTAATTGCACAATAAGCTACTAAGGCTTATTGTGCAATTAGACCCATCCGAGGGTGCGCAATATACTGAACCAATCCGCAACTATGATGAGAAGGATGATATTGAGAAGATCTATATGCTGATTGCATATGATGAAGATTGGATCAACCCTATGGTGTATGGGTGAACTAGATGAGAGGGGGACAACTCCTTTAATTCAAATTCAGATGAGGAGCTTGAACACTGGATAAATAGGTTGCATGAGGTATTGTCATTGTGATGCAACAACCTTTCAAAATCAATCCAATGTATATGCACTAAGGTATGCAACTTACAACATTATGATGGTTTAGATGACATCAATTTATTTTGGATAAATTTCAAAGGGATGTACCAGAGGAACATCAGTTCCAAGCAATAGACAACACGCTACTAGCTATGTATGCCAGATGGTGGTGTACGCATAAGAACATCTTTGTAGATTGGAAGGAATATCAATAGATGATGAAGCCATGATTTGGGTAAGCCAATACCCTCATTCCGAAGAAATATACAAGGAAGGATTACTCGTGTGAACATCTAGCTCGATGGATGAAAGCATGGGGAGAAGAACCATATCCATAATGGGTTCATATATTCCGCCATATATTGGATACGATCCTGATGAACTAGTACCTAGAAATGGAGATGTGATACAGAACCAGAAAATGGGATATCTTCAAGGAATGTTTTCTGCTAATGTTCATATTTGAAGATGGATTTGAGTGTGCCGATAAATCGTTACAGGAGATCAAAGTCGCAATATTCCGAATGCCTGAAGAACATTTGCATGGGTACAAACAGATTGGAGTAGCAACTATGCCATGTGCTCGAATGCAACAATGTGACCATTGAGGAAGGAAAGAAGATCCTAGGAACATCAATATTCCTAAGTCGAAAGGATAGCGCGAAGTCACTAGGCCTAAGGTACATGTTCTTGATATTTCACAACCCTTGAAGACCAAATAGGTGAATATTGGATCCACAGCGCAACTGAAGTTTTCAAACATAGGTGAATATTTGGAAGTGGATAAAGTTGCAGAGATACTACAAGAGTATCACAACTTGCTTCCCACCAAGTTCTCTGATTTGAAAGGGATAGTAGGGGATATGGGCATCATGAATATCACTCTAAAGCCAGATGTGAAGCCTGTGAAGAAAAACCCCTACTGGTTGAATCCAAAGTATAAGGAAAATGAGTGTGAAGAATTAAATAAGATGCGTGGAGCTGGGATTATTGAACTTGTCGCAGAATTAGATTGGGTTAGTGCCATGGTGGTTTAGGAAAAGAAGACACGGGGTGAGATTCAGATATGCATACACTTAGGAAATTGAATGATGCTTGTGGCCATGATCCGTTTCCTATGCCATTCACAAATGAAGTACTGGAAAATGTTTGAGGTCAGGAAGCCTATTCGTTTACTGATGGGTTCTCAAGACACCATTAAATCAAGATCAAGCTAGAGGATAGAAGTAAGACCACCTTTGCTACTGAATGGGTTTTTGTTCAGTATATAGTTATTCCTTTTGGACTTAAGAATGCCTTTGCAATATTCTCTAGGGAGGTAGTCATAGCCTTCAAGGATTTTATTCACAATTGTTTTGGAGGTTTACTTTGATGAATGAACTGTGTTTGGGCTTCATGTTGAATACGTGTTGAAGATATCCAATATCGCTTAATTTGAAGAAATGCATATTTTGCATACCATATGTGATACTGTTGGTTCATGTAGTCTATATGTAGGGGTTGAAGGTAAACCTTGCCAACATTTTTATAATTATTAGCTTGGATCCTCCCAAAAATGTCAAACAACTATGCATGAAGCTGAGTCACACATAGTATTACAATAAATTTATCAAGGGATATGCGCAGATTATTGCAGCCATGGAAATATTGCTGAAAAAGGATGCGAAATTTTGATAGGATGATGATTTCCATAAGAGTCTAGATGTTTTGAAGGAAAAAATTGTCACCACACCCATCTTAGTGTTCCTCAATGGGAAGAAGGAGTTCCATGTACATATAGATACATCTTGCATAACACTAGGAGTTGTGCTAACGCAACTAGGCAAAGGTGAGTGCAAAGGACTATCAATGGTGTATGCGCTATAGAAATTCATGCACTACTTGTTGGGTGTGCACTTCAAGATGTACACAGACCATTATTGTTTGAAGTACATGGTCAACAAGTCTATGTTGTGAGGGAAAATATGTATATGGTTGCTGCTCTTTGAGGAATATGACTTTGAGGTCATTATGAAGCTAAGGTGATTGAATGCTAGACCAGAACACCTCTCGTAGATTGAGACTGGTGATAAACCTACGAATCTGGAGGAAGGACTACCTGATGCACATCTCTTTATTTTTCACATTGCAGATGACCATTTTGTTGATATAATCTAGTTCTTATCCACAAGTAGAGATGTTGAAAGGTGTTCCATGCAAAAGAAGAAAGGGTTAGTGGTTTGGGCCTCATATTTCTTTGTTATCGTCGAACATGTATATAAAATGGGATCTAATGAAATATTGTGAAGGTATTTCTCGAAGTATGAACCACAAAGTATTCTCACTAAAGTTGACGGAGGAGTTGCGGGAGGACATTATGTAGGAAAACAAGTTGTGAAGAATATTTTATGAGCTGGACTATAGTGGTAGACTATGCATAAATATTCCAAGGCTTAGTGCAGGGCATTCGACGTCTATCAAAGAATGGGTAGACCATCTTGAAGATATGAATTTACCATGAATTTGAAAGTGTCATTGAAACCATTTGATAAGCAGGCAATAGACTTCATGGGACCAATTCAGCCCCTAGGAAAGAAGAAAGGAGCCATATACATCATTACAATGACTGAATATTTAACCAGGTGGGAAAAGAAACAACCTGTAACGGATTATAGCACAATTGCAATCGCAAATTTTATTTTTGAATATATCTTGTCTCGATTTGGATTCCATAAGATCTTGATGAGAGATAGAGGTTTGCACTTCTTAAAAGAAAAAATTCCCTCTTTCCTCGAAGAGTTCCATATGTATCACTAGAAGAGTATGCCATATAATCCTCAAGTGAACGACACAATAGAAGAATTTAACAAAATCCTGGAGAATTCTTTAACAAATATTTGCAATGCGAAGAGAAATTATTGGGATGTGCGAATACCAGTTGTTTTATGGGCGCACAGAAAACCTGCAAGAAGTGTACAAGACAAATGTTGTTCAGGATGGTTGATGGATAAGAAGTTGTAATGATGATGGACTACATAGTGCTCATTTTTTAGATTGTTACAGTTACAAACACGGTTGATCAGGATACCATGGAAGGACACCTCATGTAGTTAGTTGAGTTGGAGGAAAATTACTTCTTGGTGGTTTCTCATTAGTAGGTATAGAAGGATTGTGAAAATGCATGGCACGACTGCCATATCAAACATTGCACCTTCAAGAATGATGATTTGGTATTGTTTTATGAGAGCAAGTTCATAAATTTTTCAGGGAAGTTCCAAATGCATTGGCTAGGTCCATATGTTATTAAGGAGGTTACAGATGGAGGTGCAGTTCAGCTCAGAAAGAGGAACTAGGAATTGTTTCCAGGAAAGGTCAATAGGAGCCAATTAAAGTTGTAATAATGTGATCTTGCCACTGTGCAATGACTTTATGGATGTGGGATAATCGTAGTGCTTCAATCAGCTGCAAGGGGGCATGGGACTATAAACTACTCTATCAAAAGTAAGGTTAGGTGAATTCATTGGGGTGAACAACGAATCATGGGCAGGCGTCGAGGAGAGCTATGGCAAAGGTGTTACACTATGATGGCGGGTCCTGCATAGCCTGGCCAAAAGGTCACCATTGAAAGCATTGTAGCTGATCGGATAGTGATTCTATCATTAGAGGGAGCGGGTGGGTGGGCGGGCATTTAAGATGCATATCTTTGGAAATTTTTAATCAAGAGGAAATTAATGACAAGGCATTGGAGGGAATAGACATATTTGAATTAAAATTAAGATATAAATATGGCATCTCGCTCCATATTCGAACACTTTGCTTCCTGAGAGTTTTCCTTAAGTTGTTGCACCTTCGCCTGTGTCCAAAGAAGTGTTGTATGTCTGATAAGGATTGGGAAAGAATTAGGGTGTAGATTTCATATCAAAGATTCACAAATTTGACCGATTGGGAGCACGAGACATTCATTGAGCAAATGAATGGAATGAGAACAGAGAAAAAGCTATCCCAACTTGTACCTATGGGGATCCCTACTACAATGCCTAGGTTGTCGAGGCCTAAGCCATTTGCTTCCACAATGGGAGATAAGAAGCAGAAGAAGCCTCAACAAGAACTGGTGCGACAATCACTATAGAAAAGTCCAAAATAAATCCACCAAAAGGGAAAGATGAATAGGTCTAAAAAACCGATAGAACCCCACAAACTAGATGTGGAAGAATTGGATGGAGGAATAAACGAGATTGTTGTCGAGGGGGCTGAGCTAATAACTCGGCTACTACCATATATACCCCCAACAAAAGCCATGGCTAAAGTGCCCAAAGACTCAAGTCCTACGAAGTTCATGGTCTGTACACCTTTGTTGCTAAAGAATGTGTTATTTGAGGGAAATTTGTTGGCCTGGATACCATACTTGAAAATGGACAATTGGGACCTGGGTGACCATGAGAGGTTTCCACAGTTGGCACTGAGTAAGTACTTAAAGAAGGTCTACTATGAAAAATCGAATGCCACATGGCTTGAGTTGATGAAATGGGTGGTTGGAGTTGGGTGCTTGATGCCCCTACATATGTTGTGGGTGCCAAATTTCAGTTATACCACTCTTAGTATAGTATGCGTGCACCAATTGTTGACCCTCATGCACGATGGTTGCCTCTGTTTGGGAGGGTCCATCACTATCACTGATATGATGATCCACATAATAACATTGTTTCCATATTAAGGAGTGGGCCTTGAGAAGGCATTTGTAGGAAGATCATAGGAGAAAAGGTTGGTGGACCAAATGAAGAGTGATTTTGGTTTGGTAAATAAGTCACGTGGGTATTCCATTCAATACACCTTAAATGGCGCAGTCTAGTTTGCTACACAAATTTTGGTTGGAAAAATCATGCTGAAGTGCCACATGGATGAAGTTCCAGCACAAGTAGTTTCTTTGGCTTTGTAGTGCGCCAAGCGAGTCTAATACAACTGGGCTCAATACATTTTTAAGGAATTTTTGGAGGACTACAGAGAAGTCGAGGATGAGGGTAAGGCATTAAACTATGCATGGTTGTTGTTGTTGATCGTGTTGGTGCCCTGTAGGATGACTGAAGAGAGTGAGTTCACTTAGAAGGACTCAGATCTACTTGAGGCTGTGAGGTTTGCTTCGTTGTTGGCTATCAATGACCTTACATGAGTTATGGAGACCAAGATATTTTGGGTCTTGTTTTAGTCAAAGATGAGAATGGTGATTAACTTGTGGCCAAGGTTATCACCAAATTTGCACGAGAAATACCTCAATGTCACAGATTTTAAGGACAATTTCCATAATCTGCACATTCTAGCAAAGAAATATGCCAATGGCACATGGAACAATTTTCCATACTTAGTCACCAAGGATTATATTCTAGGAGGTGTCAGCAAATGGCCAAGTGATTGGCTAACCCCCTCTAATGTCAATGTAGGAAGTAGTAAGGTTTTTGACGATGAAGCAGCGCAGACCATAGAAATGACAACAACAAAAAAGAAGAAGGAAGCACAGAAGGCTTCTGCTAAATTAAAGGTTGTGGCTCGAGAAAGGGCCATGCATCAGAAAGAAGTGACTACTAAGGGAAAAGAAGCAACAAAAGAAAAGACTACGTTGTAGGCCACCATTGACCTTGGTGAGTAAGGAAACTAGTGCATGGACATGGAGGAAGAGATAGAGAGATAAGAGGAAGGCGACACTAGCTTGGATTCCCCCTTAATTATCAAGAAGAGGTAGAAAAGGAGTTCGAATGGTCCATGCAAGAAGTAAAAATTACATAACTCAGTCAGTGCGACACCTTTGGTCCTCATGGAGGGGGACCTACATGATTTTGGGGATGTCCTCCATGATACAACGATGGAACTTTAGGGACACTTTGAAGAGAAGTATTAACAAACAATAGGTAAGGTATAGTAGGGCATGCGAATTACAGGTCCAAACAGGTCTCACTCAAGTCAGCATGGGAGAGGCAAGCATGAAGCCAGAGAGCCTAAAACAAGCGAACGGGTTGACATTAGAGGCATATTTAGCTTGGATCATTGCATAGTTCAGTTTGCAAAGGGGTCCCTATGTGTCAACTGAGCAGAAGCTAGGGCGCACCTACTACACATTAAGGTCTCGAATCTAAATTTGGCAGCGCTTCCTATTCGCACTCTACATGAGCTACATCAAGGTGTGTGAAATGAGCTCAGAATTCAAGAACAATATGTAGTGTTAATCGTCAACAAGGAAAAATCTAATAATCACCATATCTTTGAGGAAAAGGCATAGGAACTCAAGTAAAAGGAGGAGGTAATGACGTGAAGTCAGCAGATGGAAGTAGAAATAGCATAGGCCTGTAATGAGCTTCCTGAGCTCCAAATTCCAGTGGAAACGACTCCTGCGAAAAAGATTAAGAAGCTAGCTACTGCAGTAAAGGAGTCGAAGGAGAAAATCAATAAAGTTAGATTTGAGATGTAGTTGTAGATCTTTGAGCTACAACTTCAGTTGCAATCAACTACTCCTCTAGAAGTTAGAGAGTAATGTGAAGCTACTATTAAAGAAGAGATCGCCACTTCCAAAGATGAAGTCAAGGGTTGCACTAAGTTGTTCGAATAGGCCATGGAAATGTGGACCTCACTACAAGAGGATCCAACTTTGCAGACGATTCAAGCATATAACAAAGAGAAGCATAAATAGTTCAATGAAATCAGGTCAATCATGCAAACCTTAGCACCAGAGCAAAGGTTTACCTGATTATAGGAGGGCAAGCTCATCTAGATTGAAATTGATGAGCTACATTGCAAAGAAGCAATAATATATTCAAGGACGCAACATTTGGCAGATGAGGCTAGTGAGTTGACATTGTCTATAGAGGGCAAGCTAAAGGCCATGCAGCAGACATGAAGAATAGTGGGCTTTGCAGTCGAAGACCCAACCACAGATGAATTGGTTGAAGAATTCTGTCAAGATGCTACACACGAGACAACAGACCTACAAGTGTTGAAGATTGAATTCAATGAGCTAAAGACAAAGATCAAGGAACAACCAAGAGAGTGAATTGAGAATGAGTCATGACATTATGGTTGGGTTCAGTTGGGACAGGGTCCCCTAGGGTTAATTTTGTGACAATTTTGTTATCTATGTAAACTCTCTACATTTTGAGGAGCAGAGCGTGAAGG
Organism: Pinus taeda; assembly: GCA_000404065.3. NCBI lineage: Eukaryota > Viridiplantae > Streptophyta > Pinopsida > Pinales > Pinaceae > Pinus > Pinus taeda. Next base: position 219,871 of record APFE031706776.1, on the reverse strand, counting down.
TCATAGGAGTCAAATGGGATTTAGGAATTTCGAAGCCCCTTAATATGTTAGAAGATGATATGTTTTGTGACCTGCACATGGTTTGTGAACCATGGTATTGTAAAGAAATATGCTATAAAAAGGAATCATAGCAAGTCATGGGGGCTAATCAATCATTGAAGATCTATGTATGGGAAAGTAATATAAGTCAGAAGAGTTTGTTTTTTGTACTTAGGAAAAGGGGAAGGCTCCTACATCTATGTGCATGGAGACCTTGGTAAGTCCACAGCTGATGTGTGGGCCTCTACAACTGGGTGTATAGGTAAGAAAGAGTCTATAACATAAGAATTAAACATAATAAAGGCTATTTTGGGAGTAATATCTCTTTATCTGTGTGTTTGTGTTACTTTTTCATTTACTGTAAATTTTCTTTGTTTATTTCAAATATCATAAGAAAAAATTATTAGATGCACGAGATTGGTAGATCTGTTACTTTATGTGATGTTATAATAGTTGAAAGCAATTAGCAGATAGTTAGAAGTTTTTATCGATAAGTTACCATAATTTATGCATTTTCAAGGGTTATGATTCATGAAGTTTGGAACAAAGCCCTAAAAGTACTAGAAACCCATCACACAGGCCTATGGATGCAGAAAAATCGTTTTGTCATCCCCCAATACCACCTCGGGTGATATTGTAGCCTCCGCTACATAGGTTGTTTCCGAAAGGGCCCATATTGTAGGATTTTGGTGGTTGGTAAAACTAACTTTGAACCTTGGTCGAGACCCCTTCAATCCAACAAAATTCCCATCAAATGTGTAAGTGATAAGCAAATAGGAAATGTGATCTAAGGGGACGTAATTCCTCTCACAGAAGCCTAAGAAGGAAACTATGTGTCTCAACTAGGCTAGTCTACCTTCACCATTGTACTTCATTCATTGCAAGTCATCAATGACATCATTCAACACTCCACAATCGTGTACATGAGAATAGCGCACTAGAGTTGAGATTATAATGTAAGTCATGAATGATGTGCACATATTCAAAACACACTTTGAGGGATTCGCTTTTCATCTAGTCCTCCTTCTAGCACTAAAAAGGTTGATGGTGCTATACCTGCCAACATGTCAAGGGATTTACCTTATAAGAAGTCCCAACTAATTCTGCCTACTTAACAAGTTAAGAAACATTAAGCCATGAATATGTAAGATGACAAAACATGTAGGAAATCAATCGATAGTTTCATATATATATATTGAATCAAGAAGATATTACAACCATTGTCTTGACATTTCTATTCTCCTCTGACAGGACTAGGTTCCCACACACTTCTGCTAGCATTCCACGATGGCATCAACAACAATAGTTTTAAGGCTCTTCCCTTTAGGCTTGACTCCAAACCAAATCAGACTTTTCCCTTACATAACTAGAGAGCTACAACTATGAATAGCTTGTTGTTTACTCCAAACTTAATTAGCGCTAGCACACCAATATTGACACTCACTTGTGCTTGGAAAATAGGGAGGTTTATATAGGATGAATGGATGGGAGATGGATCCTCTTGTCGTCGGAGAAGGTCCTATCCCTTGAGGTAGTTCCATCATTATAGGGGAAAGGCACCCAAACTGACATCCTCAACCCCATCCCATTGAACCATTTAGCAGAGTTCATTTACAAAGCATCTAGAGCTAGAAGCTTCAGCTTTCTATTTTGAAAAATTCCCATAAGAGGACCGATGTGACTTGAACAAAGCTCAGTCACTCCAGTCAGCGACAAGGATAGTGCTAATCCCTACATATCGGTGGGAGGAAGACAAGGTCCATTAACGTCGGTCTTGTAAACTAGGAAAAACAAATGTTTGAAGGGAAATGGTGGAAAAGGGAATTGATTTTCCAATGAAGAGGGACATAATGGGAGTTTCTTCATGGAGAGAAAGCATGTAGGGTTCACTATCGAGGTCCACTAGGATCAAGGAATGGGGAGTAGAGCGAGAGTGAAAAAATTTTGTGTAACAATCTCCAGATCATCATCAAAGAAGAAAAATTCTGCTTGGTCACTTAGGACTGGTTCTAATTCTAGAGGTGGCAGAGACTATGGGGTGAGCTCATATGCTCTTAACATGAGGATGGTGTTTTGGTCCTCTGGATCCTATTCCAATTCGATATTTGTTGCTTCAACCATCTGCTGAATCTACTGAGCAGGTACTAAAACCTTCACCCGCTTACCCTCTTCTCCATTTGTTGGATGCTCTGATTCCTTAACCTGTATAGACAAAACATTCTCTATCAGTGAGCCTTGCATTTCCTCTTGTTCCTATCTCTTCTTCTCTTCCCTTTCTCTCCTCCTGGTCTCTTACTCTCCTTTTTAGCTTCTTTTTTGTTTCCTGTAACTTCCTCTTTGCATCTTCCAACCTTTTATTCTCTCTCTTCCTCCATTCTACGCTCCTTTCGCGTTCTCACCTCTTTGCCTCTATTTCCAAATCTACTTAATCAATAAGAGGATCTTCTCTAAAATTATATATTTTCTCAGCCCCTGCACTCCTCAAAATATTCCTCTTTTCTTTATCTTGCCTCAGTTTGCTACTCACTGTTGTTTTTTTTGTTTCTTCTTGTGGTGTTGCTACCTATAGTGTTGCTTTCTATTCTATAGCCATGATGATCGGTTCATTAGGCCTAGAGGAGTTGTATCAATGCCTCCAAGGGTCTTCCTCTAGCCAAGGAAATGCCCCGTGGATCCATGTTTATTACACCTTCAAACCATGGTTCTTTCATATGCAATGACGATCATATAGATTTAAACTCTTGCTGCCAAAGTCAAACTTCTTCAAGTCCTTGGCCTCGACATCCACATCCTTCAACCTCTAGATCTCATACAATCTAATTCAAAAAGGAAGAGAATGCCATGGTGCCTTGTTCCTCCTCTGTAGTCCTATTGATAACCCTATGGAGATGTGAAATGAAACCTCTTGCATGACTAACTTATTCATGGCAAACCTTGGTAGCACATTCGGAGTCTTCTCTCTGCCAAACATCCTTATGAAGGTGCCACCAAGTGAGGCATACCAATTTGAAATTTCAATCAATGTCTGCACTGCTTCTTGGGACATGCAAAGTGAATCCTGTTCAAGTATCATCTTGTAAACAATGGTGATGAACTCACAGATAACCTCGCCATGACTCTTCGGTAGCTACACTCAGAGAGAAACTTGCAATAGACATTCATAGAATTATCTAATGGTGTCCATGTCCAACCCATGCCAGGGAACTGCTCCCAGGCACAGATTGTATCAAGAAGGTACACATAAATAAATAATCTTTCTTGCTCATTATTAGGCAGATTATGGGAAATAGAAACATCCACTTTCAACTAAAGAGCCAACATGCCTGACCAGTTGAATAACCCTCCTTCATTTTCCAGTTGATCCTATATAACCACCCGACTCTACGGAAAGGTGTCTGTGCTCTCTTGACCATATAAGTGGCATTAAAAGATGACCAAAATTAGGTATGCCTTCTTGAGTGACTAAGTCTTGTAGGCCTTATTGGGTGCCATCGTGAAATTTGATGGGTCTTTTACCCAATGCTTGACGATGTCTCTATTTTTCACATTATTGTTAGGAGTATATAACAATGTGTTGATGTGGTTCACCAGCTCTCACTAGTGATCCAAAATGGATCCAGTTTGGCCTTTAGATCAAAGTCTTGAAACTCATTTGAGAGTGGGATCAAGTCAAAGTGCTCGATGAGATAATTCCAACGGTGTGAACAACATGAAAATCTGAGTTCAGATGAAGAATTTAAGGCCAGTCAAAGTTTCAAGGCAAAATAGGGCAAAAGAGTCAAAGTCAAATAGTCAAAGTCAACAGTCAACCCAGGGTGATGTCAGTAGGACACATGTCATCCTGAGAATACGCTATATGTCTAGGATTATATCAGCAGAGGTTGATGATGTGTCATAGTTTGATTGGTTGAAACGAGCCAATCTGGTTCCAACACATGGCAACCTGGATTTGCCAAATTTTGGCATCAATCCAAAATATTTGGGGGTCATGGAGGATTGAACCACTGACCTCCCGAAAAGGCTGAGACTTTGATGGATTCCACTAACTAGATGAGCTACTATGTCACTTGGTTAATGGAGGTGTGGATATAATATTTATTATGGTTAGGTGCTGACTTCCGAAAAAGGGTTGGATGGTCGGGGTCAACCGCACGACCCCCACTCCCTTAAGAATTTGATGTTATCGTTAACCACCGAATTGAAACCATAGTTGCAAGCATCTATATGTGTAAACATATGCTCAAAAATATCCCACATGCGCGACGGTATTATATATCATATATATATATATATATATTATATATATATATATATATATATAGATATTAACTTGATCAATGAAATAAGGCGGAAGGGTCAAGCGAAGGGTTTGGACTGCTGACCTTCCAAAACACATATAAAGAATTCTTTCACACAAGTCCGCTAGCCAACATACCATACGGTGGAGCTTGGTATTCAAGCTGCCCAATTCTTTTATATTGTTATGCACGTGTTGAACCCGTAACACCACTAGCGTGCTTTTCAAACTGGTTTTTCTAGGCAGAGGTGTTTTTGTGCAACGAAAAGGAGGTTTTTATAGGTCGGGTTTATACTCATGTGACTTGTAATTTCAAGGTTGACGTAGTGGTGATGTTCATTTTCTCATCTAAGACTCTATTTTTGAGCTCATGCCTATAACAACATATTGAAGAAAAATAAAGAGGTCAGCACTAGAAGTGAAAGGACTAGGAGATGTAGCCAGAAAGTCTGGTGAACTTATTTATTAAATTTGGTTGCATTGATGTGTTTAAATGTGTCTTCAAATTGTTTATTTTTTTATGTTATTCACAATCTTTTCAATTCATTGCATTAAGAAACATAATATAATTCACACATAGTCTAGAATGCATTTTTCATTTATGGATCGAGTGGTATCGGAACAACAAGGTTTTTAAGGTTTGCCAAGTTTGTGTGAAGATTTGGATGCTTACTAGGTTGGGGCTCAAATGAGATGAAGGAGAGGTTGTTGAGGCGAATCCAGAGATTGGAAGGGTCTTTTCACAAAGAAGGATGGCAGATGAAACTCCACTTGCGTCAGAATCCCAATTCTTGGATCGTTTCATGATGATATGTTCCATGGTGGAAGAGACGTACCATGGGTTTAAGAAGGGTAAAGGTGAAGGCACTTCATCACCTAAACCAAAAGAAGGAGCAGAGGAACCTTTTCTTTTTATTCCTCCAGATAAAGAAGATAAAGGAAAGGGAGAAAATCCTCCTTCATCTCCTCCATCAACACCATCATTGTCATCGTCCTCTTCTTATAATAAAACTAGTTCTTCTAAGAAGAAGAAAAAGAAAGCCTCTTTGATCAAATTAGATATAAAATTTGATTTTCCAACTTATGATGGAGAACTTAATGCTCAAAAACATGATAATTGGATAAGGAAAATTTATGTAATTTGTAGGGTACAAAAAGTTGATTTAGAAAGAAATAAGATCCAGCTTGCTAGCCTTCAACCTGGAGGAACCACACTTGTATGGTGGGAAGGCCTGGCATAAGAAAATCACCAAAAGAATGGTAAAATCATTTTAACTTAGAACGAATTTGTTTCTGCTATTAAAAGGAAATTTTATCCATTGGATTATAAGGAGCAAGAAACTATGAGTTGGCAAACACTACACCAATTAAAAGGTCAAAGTGTTCAAAGTTATACTCAAGAATTTCGTAAGAGAGAATTAACACTAGGCATTTCATTGGACTCACCAAAGACATTGCTGAAATACATAGGTGATCTTCATAGTTATTTGAGGCATACTTTACTTATGTTTAATCAAACTAGCTTAGATGATGTATCTGTTCAAGCAACTCATCTAGAAGTTAGAGGTAAAAATGTAACCTCGGATGTTGGGAAATCATCTAAACCGATTGAAAGAAAGAATAAAGACAAGAAGAAACTTAAGTAGAAGGATAAGTAAACAAACACTGTGAAGAAGACAAACGTTCATGCACTCATTATAAGAAGGAAGGACATGATGAGGCACAATGTTTGTATTTGCATACGGAATTGAAGCGTAAGATGTTTGGAGGTAAAGAACAAAAGAATGTTGTTATTATTCAAAAGGACTTGGGATTAGATTTAGGTAATGAAACAATGGTTACAAATATAGGTATAAAAGGTTGTCAGCTCTAGGGAATGAATAAATAAGGAAATAGGTATAGGAGGTACTCGATCAAGGGATTATTCAACCAAGCACATCACTGTGTGGATCACCTATTGTGTTAGTGTGAAAAAAATATGGTTCGTGGATCTTGTGCATTGATTTTAAAGCATTAAGTAAAATTGCAATAAATAATTGTTATCCTCTTGCTCGTATTGATGATTTGTCAAATCAGTTAAAGGATGTAGTTTAATTCTCTAAATTGGACTTGCGAAGCGACTACCATTATATTAGAGTTGCAGAACAGGATGTGTGGAAGACTACTTTCAAAATGAAGCAAAGACTCTAGGAATGGATGGTTATGCCTTTTGGCTTAACTAACTCTCCAGCTACATTTATGCGAGTCGTGAATGATCTATTTAGACCATTCATTGATGATTTTGTAAAATTCTATTTAGATGACATTCTTGTTTTTAGTAGAAGATGGGATGAACATGTAAAGCATGTAAAGCAGATTTCAAATGTTTTAAAAACAGAAAATCTCTATGTAAAATTGTCAAAATGTAAATTTGGCAGGACATCTTTAAATTATTTGGCTTATATTGTAGGGAGTGGTGAATTGAAGATAGATCCCTCTAAGGTCAAAGTCATTGTAAATTTGCCTAAGCTCAATACTGCTACAAAATTTAGAAATTTCTTAGGGGCATCGCAATATTGGAGAAAGTTTATTGCTAACTTTTCTTTGATTGCAGCTACTTTACATGCTTTGATAAGTGTGAAACATGTTTTTAAGTGGACAGTCAAACAACAGAAATCCTTCGAGACATTAAAAAAAAGGATCAGTACAATTCCAGTACTAGCACTGCTAGATATTCAACATCCATTTGAGATCGAGACAGGTGTGAGTGAATATGCCATGGGGGCCATGTTGATGTAGCATAGAAAGCCCATATGCTTTCATTATGAGACATTCATATCTACAGTAGTTAACTATCCTAAATATGATAAAGAATTATATGCATTAGTTCAAAGTGTTAAAAGGTGGAAACATTACATAATGGATAAATAAACAGTGAGGCATATAGATCATCAACCACTTAAATATTACACTCACAAACTAAATTGCAACAATCACGACATTACAGGTGGATGGGTTTTCTGTAGAAATTTCGTCTTGTTATCAGATAAAATAAGCGCATACATAATAAGGTTGTGGACATGTTATCAAGACCAATCATAAATGCATCCACAATACTTAATCATAATTCAGTAATTCATGAAAGTTACATTGAACAATATGCTCAAGACAAAAATTTTAAGGATGTATATGGAACTTTAAGTCATGGCAAGCAGGTAGAAGAACTAGATTTTAAGGATGTATATGCAACTTTAATTCATGGAAACAGTTAATATAATTCAAGAGGCAGATACTTATCTCATATTCGGTCATTTTGGTGTAAGTAAAGCAATTGCACAATTACAAATATTCTCTTATTGGCCACGAATGAATGAGACAATTTCTAAACGATGCACTATGTGTGCTACAAGAAAGCCAAGTAATAGAAAATTAGGCTTCTATACTCCATTACCAATTCCTTCTCATCCTTGGGAAAGTTTTTTAATGGATTTTGTCGGGGGATTACCAAAATATAGAAAGGCTCATGATTATTTGTATGTAGTTGTGGATAGGTTTAGTAAAATGTGTATTTTGACACCATGTAATAAACAAATCACATCTCAACAAACTGCAAAGTTGTTCTTTCAAAATGTATGGGTTCATTTCGGGTTACCCACTTCTATTGTATCCCATCAAGATTCTCGACTTGTAGGGAAATTTTCGTTAAGTCTATGGGATTTAATGGACACAAAGTTAAAGAAGAGCACGACATTTCATCCACAAATAGATGGTCAGATAAAAGTGGTCAACAATACAATGATACAGTTACTTCGAGAATATTGCAGCAAGCATCCCAAACTTTAGGATGAGCATTTTTGATATGTGCAGCATGCTTACAACCATGTAAAACATTCTTCTACTCAGAGATCTCTTTTTGATAGTTGTTTTGGTTTTACACCAAAGTCACCCTTGGATTTTGTCCTTAGTAAAGACATAGCAGTTGATGGAAATAGTGATGTGAACAAAGCGACCAAGCTCATTGAACAAATCCAAGAAATTCAATAGGAAATACACAAACATCTAGAAGGAAGTTAAGAAAAGTATAAAGCGTGACATGACAAGCATCGAGATGAGCATAGTTTTCAAGTTGGTGATCAAGTCTAGTTGTACATAAATAAATAAAGACTACAAGAGGAATGTAAAAAGTTGAGCTAATTAGATATGGTCCTTTCAATTTCTAAAATTGGTGAAAATGCTTTCTGCCTAGACCTACCAACTTATATGTAGATCTATTATGTCGTAAATGTTGAAAACTTGAGATTGTACGAACCTTCATTGATTGAAGATCCTGAAGAGCAAGGTCAGCTACCTTCCCTTGAAGATATTTTGCCCAAGTATCTTAATGAGCTACAGGAGGACAGAGTTCTTGACAGGAGGATAAGGACTTCGTGATGAGGAAATGTTGAGTATCTTCGAGTTGGACTCAAAGGTACAAATCCAAGTAAAGCATGGTGGATATAGATTGGAAAAGTGAAGGAAATTTATCCTTAGTTACTCGAAAACTAAAACTAACTTTTGGTGGTCCAAAAGCTTCCAGTGGGGAGGAGTGATCCAAAATGGATCCAATTTTTCCTTTGGATCAAAGTCATCAAACTCAGTGTAAAGTGTGAATGAATCAAAGTTCTCGACAAGACCATTCCAACAGTGCAAATGGCAAGAAAATTTGAGTTAGGATGAAGAAGTTAAGGCCATTCAAAGTTTCAAGGAAAACGAGGGCAAAAAAGTCAAAGTCGAAGTCAAAGTCAAATAGTCAAAGTCAACGATCAACCTAGGGTGACATCAGTAGGACACATGTCATCTCGGGAATGTGCAATATGTCAAGGATGATGTCAGTAGAGGTTGATGACATGTCATAATTTGATTGGTTGAAATGAGCCAATCCGATGTTGACACGTGGCAGCCAGGATTTGCCCAATGTTGGTATGAATCCAAAAATTTTGTAGGTTAGGAAGGATTAAACCCCTAATGTCCCAAAAAGGCTGAGAATTTGCCATATTCCTCTCACTAATGAGCTATTATGTCGCTTGGTTAATAGATGTGTGGATATAATATTTATTACGGTTAGCTGTTGACTGCTGGAAAAGGGCTGGATAGTCGGGGTCAACCCCATGACTTCTGGTCACTTAAGCATTTGATGTCATCATTAATCACCAAACTGAAGCCATAGTCACAACCAAATATATGTGTAAACATATGCTCAAAATAGCCCACATGCACGGTGGTATTATATAATGATATCTATATCTATATATATATATATATATATATATATATATATATATATATATATATATATAATATATATATATATATATATATATAATATATATATATATATATATATAATATATTAACTATGATCAATGGAATAAGTTGGAATGTCAGTCGAAGGTTTCGAATTGCCAACCTTCCAAAACACTTATATAAACAATGCTTTCACATAATTCTGTTAGCCAACATACCATACGGTGGAGATTGGTATTCAAGCTGCCCAATTTTTCTATGTTGTTATGTAGGTGCCAAACTTGTAACACCACCAGGATGCTTTTCAAAGCAATTTTTGCAGGCAAAGGTGGTTTTGTGCAGCGAAAAGGTAGTGTTTGTAGGTGTATGGTGCTTTTTGACTTTCTAGGGGGTCTGGAAGTCATTGTGGCCAAATATGGCCAGGTTTGCACTTATTGAACATGAAATTTCAAGCTAGACGAAGTGGTGATGTCCATTTTATCATATGAGACTCTGTTTTTGAGCTCATGCCTGTAACAGCATATTGAAGACAAAATAAAGAGGTCAACACTGGAAGCTAAAGATCTGTGAGATGTAGCCAGAATGTCTGGTGAATTCCTTTATTAAATTTGGCTATGTTGATGTGTTTAAATGTGTCTTCAAATTTTTTATGTGTTTATGTTATTCATAATCTTTTCGATCTGTTGCATTAAGTAACATAAGGGAATTCACACATAGCCTATAATACCTTTTTCATTTATGGATCAAGTGCAATCGGAGTAGCAAGGTTTCTAAGGTTTGACAAATTTGTGTGAGGATTTGGATGCCTACTAGGCTGGGGCTCAAACGAGGCGATTGAGAGCTTGTCGAGGTGAATCTAGAGATTGGAAGGGTCTTTTCACAAAGAAGTATGGTAGATGAAAATACACTTGGGTCAGAATTGCAATTCTTGGATATTTTCATGAAAATATGTGCCATGGTGGAAGAGATGTACCAAGAGTTTGAAAAGGGTAAAGGTGAAGGCACTCCATCACCTAAACTAGACAAAGGAGCACAAGAACATTTTCTTTTTATTCCTCCTGATAAAGAACATAAAAGAAAGGGAGAAAAGCCTCCTCCATCTCCTCCATCATCACCGTCATTGTAATCCTCCTCTTCTTCTCATAAAACTAGTTCTTCTAAGAAGAAGAAAAAGAAAACCTCTTTCATCAATTTAGATGTAAAATTTTATTTGCCAATTAATGAAAGAGAAATTAATGCTGAAAATTTTGATAATTGTATAAGGAAAATTGATGTATATTGTAGGGTGTAGAAATTTTATTCAAAAAGAAAGAAGATCCATCTTTCTAGCCTTCAACATGGAGGAACAACACTTGTATGGTGGGAAGGCAAGACACAAACAGATCGCCAAAAGCATGGTAAAATCATTTCAACTTGGAATGAATTTGTTTCTAATATTAAAAAGAAATTTTATCAATTGGCTTATATGAAACAAGCAATGATGAGTTGGCAAAAACTACTTCAATTAAAAGGTCAAAGTGTTCAAAGTTATACTTAAGAATTCTGTAAGAGAGCTTTAACACTAGGAATTTCATTGGACTCACCAAAGACATTATTGAAATACATAGGTGGTCTTCATAGTTATTTAAGGCATATTCTACTTATGTTTAATCCTACAAGATTAAATGATGTATTTGTTCAAGTAACTCATATATAAATTATAGGTAAAAATGTAACCCTGGATGTTGGGAAATCATCTAAACCGATTAAAAGAAAGAATAAAGGCAAGAAGAAACTTAAGTGGAAGGAGAAGTAAACAAACACTATGAAGAATGACAAACCTTCATGCACTCATTGTAAGAGGGAAGGACATGATGAGGCACACTACTGGTCTTTGCATCCAGAATTGAACCCTAAGAGGTTCGAAGGTAAAGAACGAAAGAATGATGTTGCTATTCGAAAAGGCTTGGGATCAGATTCATGTGGTGAAACAATGGTTACAGATATATATATAATATGTTTTCAGGTCTACAGAATGAATAAATAAAGAATCAGGTACAAGAGTTACTTGATCAAGGGTTTACTCAACCAAGCACGTCATCGTGTCGATCACCTATTGTGTTAGTGCGGAAGAAAGACGATTTGTGTATAATGTGCATTGATTTTAGAGCATTAAGTAAAATCACAATAAATAATCATTATCCTCTTCCTCGTATTGATAATTTGTTAGATTAGTTAAAGGATGTAATTTACTTCTCTAAATTAGACATGTGAAGCGGCTACCATCAGATCAAAGTTGCAGAACAAGATGTGTAGAAGACTACTTTCAAAATGAAGCAAGGACTCTGTGAATGGATGGTTATACCTTTTGGCTTAACTAATGCTCCAGCTACATTCACGCGAGTCATGAATGATGTATTTAGAACATTCATTGATGATTTTTTAATAGTCTATTTAAATGATATTCTTGCTTTTAGCAGAACATGGGACGAACATGTAAAGCATGTAAAGCAGATTTTAGATGTTTTGAAAAGAGAAAATCTCTATGTAAAACTGCCAAAATGTAAATTTAGCAGAACATCCTTAAATTATTAGGGTTATATTATAGGGGGTGGTGAATTGATGATAGATCACTCTAAGGTCGAAGTCATTATAAATTGGCCTAAGACCAACACTGCTATAGAAGTTAGAAGTTTCTTAGGGGTAGAGCAATATTGGAGAAAGTTTATTGCTAACTTTTCTTTGATTGTAGCTCCTTTACATGCTTTGAAAAGTGTGAAACAGGTGTTTCAGTGGGGAGGAAAACATTAGAAAGCCTTCAACAAATTGAAAGAAAGGATCAGTACAACGCTAGTACTTGCATTGCGAGATCTTCAACATCCATATGAGATCGAGATAGATGCAAGTGAATATGCCATGGGGGCAGTGTTGATGCAGCATGGAAAGCCTATATGCTTTCAATCTCAGATGTTCACATCAGCAGTAGTTAAATATCCTACATATGATAAAGAATTATATGCATTAGTTCAGAGTGTTAAAATATGGAAATATTACATAATGGGTAAAGAAACAATCATACATACATATCATCAACCACTTCAATATTTACACATAGAAACTAAATTGCAATAGTCACAACATTACAAGTGGATGGGTTTTCTACATCAATTTCATCTTGTTATCAGATATAAGAAGGGCATGCATAATAATTTTGCAGACATGTTATCAATACCAATCATAAATGCATCCACAATACTTAAGCATAATTCAGTAATTCATGAAATTTACGTTGAACAATATGCTGAAGACATAGATTTTGAGGATATATATGAAACTTTAAGTCATGGCAAGCAGGTAGAAGAACCAGATTATTACGTAAAGGACAAACTCTTATATCATTTGGGAAATTTATGCATTCCAAAAACTGAAGAGTTAATATAATTAGAGAAGCACATACTTCTCTCTTATTAGGTAATTTTGGTGTAAATAAAATAGTTGTAGAATTACAGAGATTTTGTTATTGTCCACGAATGAATGCACCAACTTTTAGATATATTAAAGGATGTACTATGTGTGGTACAAGGAAGCCAAGTAATATAAAATTAGGCTTGTATACTCCATTACCAATTCATTCTCGTCCTTGGGAAAGTGTTTCCATGGATTTTGTTGGGGGATTGCCAAAATCTATAAAGGGTCATGATTATTTATATGTAGTTGTGGATAAGTTCAGCAAAATGTGTATTTTGTCACCATGTAATAAACAGGTCACAACTGAGCAAACTGCAAATTTGTTCTTTCAAAATGTATGGGTTCATTTTGGGTTACCCACTTCTATTTTATCCAATCAAGATTCTCTTTTTGTTAGGAAATTTTGGTCAAGTCTATGGGAGTTAATGGACATAAATTTAAAGAAGAGCACATCATTTCATCTACAAACAGATGGTTAGATAGAAGTGGTCAACATGACAGTGATACAGTTGCTTTGAGGATACTGTAATAGGCATCCCAAACTTTGGGATGAGAATTTGTGTTATTTGTAGCATGCTTGCAACCATGCAAAACATTCTTTTACACCAAAGTCGCCCTTGGATTTTGTCTATGGTAAAGAAATAGTATTTGATGGACACAGGGATGTGAACAAAGCGACCAAGCTCATTGAACAAATCCAGGAAATTCACCCGGCAGTACAGGAACAACTAGAAGGAAGTAAGATAAGTATAAAGTGTGACATAACAAGCATCGAGTTGAGCATAGTTTTCAAGTTGGTGATCAAGTCTGGTTTTACATAAACAAATAAAGACTGTAAGGGGAATGTAAAAATTTGAACTAATTAGATATAGTGCTTTCAATTTATAATATTGGTGAAAATGATTTTCGCCTAGATATACCAACTTATATGTAGATCTATTATGTTGTAAATGTTGAAAACTTGAGATTGTACAAACCTTCATTGATTGAAGATCCTTTAAAGTAACGTTAGCTACCTTCCATTGAATATCTTTTGCCTGAGTATCTCAATGAGCTACAAGAGGACACAGTTCTTGACAGGAGGATAAGGACTTCGCGATGGGAAAATGTTGAAAATCTTTGAGTTGGACTCAAAGGTACAAATCCAAGTAAAGCATGATGGATATAGATTGGAATAGTGAAGGAAATTTATCCTCAGTTACTCAATAATTAAAACTAACTGTTGGTGGTCCAAAAGCTTCCAGTGGGGAGGAGTGATGCAAAATGGATTGAGTTTTTCCTTTGGATCAAAGTCATTAAACTTAGTCTAAAATGAGAATGAATCAAGGTTCTCAATGAGACCATTCCAACAGTGCAAATGGCATGAAAATCCGAGTTAGGATGAAGAAGTTAAGGCCATTCAAAATTTCAAGGCAAACTAGGGCAAAAAAGTTAAAGTCAATGTCAAATAGTCAAAGTCAATGACCAAAAAAGGGTGATGTCAGTAGGACACATGTCATCTCGGGAATGTGTGATATCTCAATGATGATGTTAGTAGAGGTTGATGACATGTCATAATTTGAATGGTTGAAACAAACCAATCCGATGTTGACACATGGCAGCCAAGATTTTGCCAATGTTGGTATGAATCAAAAAATTTTGTAGGTCAGGGAGGATTGAATCCCTAACATTCCAAAAAGGTTGAGACTTTGCCATATTCCTCTCACTAATGAGCTATTATGTTACCTGGTTAATAGATGTGTGGATATAACATTTAGTATGGTTAGGTGCTGACTGCCGGAAAAGGGCCAGACAGTCAGGGTCAACCCCACGACTATCGGTCCCTTAAGCATTTGATGTTATCATTAACCATCAAACTGAAGCCATAGTCACAACCAAATATATGTGTAAACGTATGCTCAAAATATCCGACATGCACGGTGGTATTATATATCTATATATATTTATATATATATACTATATAATTATATATATATATATATATATAATATATATATATATATATATATATATATATATATATATATATATATAATATATAGATAGATAATATATATACTATATTATATATACATATATATATATACATATATATATTATATATATATATATATATATATAATATATATGTATCTATATATTATAATATATATATATTATATATATATATATATATATACACACATATATACATATAATACATATATATATATATATATATATAATATATATGTATCAATGGAATAAGGTGGAAGGGTCAGACAGAGGTTTCAAATTGCCGACCTTCCAAAACACTTATATAAACAGTGCTTTCACACAAGTCCGTTAGCCAACATACCATACGGTGGAGCTTGGTATTCAACCTACCCAATTTTTTTATATTGTTATGTAGGTGCCAAACTTGTAACACCACCAGCATGGTTTTCAAAGCAGTTTTTGCAAGAAAAGGTGGTTTTGTGCAGCAAAAATGTGTTTTTTGTAGGTGTATGGTGCTTTTTAACTTTCCACGGGGTCTAGAAGTCATTGTGGCCAAATATTGTCAGGTTTATAGTTATTTAACTTGAAATTTTGAGCTAGATGAAGTGGTGATGTCCATTGTATCATATGAGACTCTGTTTTTGAGCTCATGCTTATAACAGCATATTGGAGACAAAATAAAGAGGTCAGCACTAGAAACTAAAGATGTAGGATATGTAGCCAGAAATTCTGGTGAATTCCCTTATTAAATTTGGCTATGTTGATGTGTTTAAATGTGTCTTCAAATTTTTTATGTGTTTATGTTATTCGCAATCTTTTTGGTCTGTTGCATTAAGTAACATAAGGGAATTCACACATAGTCTATAATACCTTTTTCATTTATATATCAAGTGCTATCAGAGGAGCAAGGTTTCTAAGGTTTGACAAGTTTGTGTGAGGATTTGGATGCATACTAGGTTGGCGCTCAAACGAGGCAAATGAGAGCTTGTTGAGGCGAATCTAGATATTGGAAGGGTCTTTTCAGAAAGAAGTGTGGTAGATGAAACTCCACTTGCGTCAGAATCACAATTCTTGGATAGTTTCATGACAATATGTGCCATGGTGGAAGAGATTTACCACGAGTTTAAAAAGGGTAAAGGTGAAGGCACTCCATCACCTAAACTAGAGAAAGGAGCAAAGGAACCTTTTCTTTTTATTCCTCCTGATAAAGAAGATAAAAGAAAGGGAGAAAAGCCTCCTCCATCTCCTCCATCATCACCATCATTGTCATCATCCTCTTCTTCTCATAAAACTAGTACTTCTAAGAAGAAGAAAAAGAAAGCCTCTTTCATCAATTTAGCTGTAAAATTTTATTTACCAATTGATGATGGAGAAACTAATGCTGAAAATGTTGATAATTGGTTAAGGAAAATTGGTGTATATTGCAAGGTGTAGAAATTTGATTCAGAAAGAAAGAAGATCCATCTTTCTAGCCTTCAACTTGGAGGAACCGCACTTGTATGGTGGGAAGGAAAGACACAAACAAATTGCCAAAAGCATGGTAAAATCATTTCAACTTGGAATGAATTTGTTTCTGATATTAAGAAGTAATTTTATCAATTGGCTTACATGAAACAAGTAATGGTGAGTTGGAAAACACTACTTCAATTAAAAGGTCAAAGTTTTCAAAGTTATACTCAGGAATTCTGTAAGAGAGCTTTAGCACTCTGAATTTCATTGGACTCACCAAAGGCATTATTGAAATACATAGGTAGTCTTCATAGTTATTTGAGGCATATTATACTTATGTTTAATCCAACTAGCTTAGATGATGTATTTGTTCAAGCAACTCATCTATAAGTTAGAGGTAAAAATGTAACACCAGATGTTGGGAAATCATCAAAACCGATTGAAAGCAAGAATAATGGCAAGAGGAAACTTAAGTGGAAGGAGAAGTAAACAAACACTATGAAGAATGACAAACCTTCATGCACTCATTGTAAGAGGGAAGGACATGATGAGGCACACTACTGGTCTTTGTATCCGCAATTGAAGCCTAAGATGTTTGGTGGTAAAGAGTGAAAGAATGATGTTGCTATTCGAAAAGGCTTGGGAGCATACTGAGGTGGGGAAACAATGGTTAAAACTATATATAATAGGTTTTCTTCTCTAAAGAATGAATAAATAAGGAAGCAGGTGTAGGAGTTGCTCGATTAAGGGTTTATTTGACCAAGAACATCACTGTCTCGATCACCTATTGTGTTAGTGCGAAATAAAGATGGTTCGTGTATAATGTGCATTAATTTTAGAGTGTTAAGTAAAATCACAATAAATAATCATTATCCTCTTCCTCATATTGATGATTTGTTAGATTATTTAAAGGATGCAATTTACTTCTCTAAATTAGACATGTGAAGCAGCTACCATCAGATCAGAGTTGCAGAACAGGATGTGTAATAGACTACTTTCAAAACTAAGCAAGGACTCTATGAATCGATGGCTATGCCTTTTGGCTTAACTAATGCTCCAGCTACATTCATGCGAGTCATGAATGATGTATTTAGAACATTCATTGATGATTTTTTCATAGTCTATTTAGATGATATTCTTGCTTTTAGCAGAACATGGGATGAACATGTAAAGCATGTAAAGTAGATTTTAGATGTTTTAAAAAGCGAAAATATCTATGTAAAACTGTCAAAATGTAAATTTAGCATAACATCTTTAAATTATTAAGGTTATATTATAGGGGGTGGTGAATTGAAGATAGATCCCTCTAACGTCGAAGTCATTGTAAAGTGGCCTAAGCCCAGCACTGCTATAGAAGTTAGAAGTTTCTTAGGGGCAACACAATATTGGAGAAAGTTTATTGGTAACTTTTATTTTATTGTAGCTCCTTTACATGCTTTGATACGTGTCAAACAGGTGTTTCAGTGGGGAGGCAAATAACAGAGAGCCTTCGACACATTGAGAGAAAGGATCAGTAGAATGCTAGTACTTGCACTGTGAGATCTTCAACATCCATATCAGATTGAGACAGATGCAATTGAAAATGCCATGGGGGCAGTGTTGATGTAGCACAAAAAGCCTCTTTTCTTTCATTCTTAGACATTCACATCAGCAGCAGTTAAATATCCTACATATGATAAAGAATTATATTCATTAGTTCAGAGTGCTAAAATGTGGAAACATTACATAATGGATAAATAACCAATCAAGCATACAGATCATCAACCACTTAAATATTTACACTCACAAACTAAATTGCAACAATCACAACATTACAGGTGGATGGGTTTTCTATATAAATTTTGTCTTGTTATCAGATATAATAAGCGCATACATAATAAGGTTATGGACATGTTATCAAGACCAATCATAAATGCATCCATCATACTTAAGCATAATTCAATAATTCATGAAAGTTACATCGAACAATATGCTCAAGAGACAGATTTTAAGGATGTATGTGGAACTTTAAGTCATGGCAAGTAGGTAGAAGAACTGGATTATAATGTAAAGGAAAAACTCTTATATCATTTTGGAAATTTATGCATTCCACAAACTGAAAGAGTTAATATAATTCAAGAAGCACATACTTCTCTCATATCAAGTAATTTTGTTGTAAGTAAAACAGTTGTAGAATTACAAAGATTTTGCTCTTGGCCACGAATGAATGCACCAACTTCTAGATATATTAAAGGATGTACTATTTGTGCTACAAGAAAACCAAGTAATAGAAAATTAGGCTTGTATACTCCATTACCAATTCCTTCTCATCCTTGGGAAAGTGTTTCCATGGATTTTGTTGGGGGATTGCCAAAATCTATAAAGGGTCATGATTATTTATAAGTAGTTGTGGATAGGTTTACCATGTAATAAACAGGTCACAGCTAAACAAACTACAAATTTGTTCTTTCAAAATGTATGGGTTCATTTTGGGTTACCCACTTCTATTTATCCAATCGAGATTCTCTATTTGTCGGGAAATTTTGGTCTAGTCTATGGGAGTTAATGGACATAAATTTAAAGAAGAGCACATCATTTCATCCACAAATAGATGATCAGACAGAAGTGGTCAACATGGAAGTGATACAATTGCTTTGATGATATTGCAATCGGCATCCCAAACTTTGGGATGAGCATTTGTGTTATGTGTAGCATGCTTACAACCATGCAAAACATTCTTCTACTGAGAGATCTCCCTTTAAGACTTGTTTTGGTTTTACACCAAAGTTGCCCTTGGATTTTGTCTTTTGTAAAGACATAAGAGTTGATGGACATAGTGATGTGAACAAAGCGACCAAGCTCATTGAACAAATCCAAGAAATTCACGTGGTAGTACAGGAATAGCTAGAAGGAAGTTAAGAAAAGTATAAAGTACAACATGACAAGCATCGAGTTGAGCATAGTTTTCAAGTTGGTGATCAATTCTAGTTGTAGATAAACAAATAAAGACTGCAAGGTGAATGTAAAAAGTTGAACTAATTAGATATGGTACTTTCAATTGCTAAAATTGGTGAAAATGCTTTCCACCTAGATCTACCAACTTATATGTAGATCCATTATGTCGTAAATGTTGAAAACTTGAGATTGTACGAACCTTCATTGATTGAAGATCCTAAAGAGGAAGGTTAGCTACCTTCCATTGAAGATCTTTTGCCCAAGCATATCAATGAGCTACAGGAGGACACAGTTCTTGATAGAATGATAAGGACTTCACGACAGTGAAATGTTGAGTATCTTTGAGTTGGACTGAAAGGTACAAATGCAAGTAAAGCATCATGGATATAGATTGGAAAAGTGAAGGAACTGTATCCTCAATTACTAGATAACTAAAACTAACTTTTGGTGGTCCAAAAGCTTCCCATGGGGAGGAGTGATCTAAAATGGATTTAGTTTTTCCTTTGATTCAAAGTCATCAAACTCAGTCTAAAGTGTGAATGAATCAATGTTCTTGACGAGACCATTCCAATAGTGCAAATGGCGTGAAAGTCCGAGTTAGGATGAAGAATTTAAGGCCATTCAAAGCTTCAAGGCAAACTAGGGAAAAAAAGTCAAAGTCAAAGTCAAATTTAAATAGTCAAAGTCAACTATCAACCTAGGGCGATGTCAGTAGGACACATGTCATCTTGGGAATGTGCGATATGTCAAGGATGATGTTAGTAGCGGTTGATGACATGTCATAATTTGATTGGTTGAAACGAGCCGATCTGATGTTGACACGTGGCAACCAGGATTTGCCCAATGTTGGTATGAATCCCAAAATTTTGTAGGTTAGGAAGGATTAAACCCCTAATGTCCCAAAAAGGCTGAGACTTTGCCATATTCCTCTCACTAATGAGCTATTATGTCGCCTGGTTAATAGATGTGTGGATATAATATTTATTATGGTTAGGTGTTGACTACCGGAAAAGGGTTGGACAATCGGGGTCAACCCCACGACTGCCGGTCCCTTAAGCATTTGATGTTATCATTAACTACCAAATTGAAGCCATAGTCACAACCAAATATATGTGTAAACATATGCTCAAAATATCCCACATGCGCAATGGTATTATATATCTATCTATCTATATGTATATATATATATACACACACACACACACACACACATATATAATATTATATATATATATAATATATATCATATACATCACACACACACACACACACACACACACCACACAACACACACAACATATATATATATATTAACTATGATCAATGGAATAAGGTGGAAGGGTCAGACAGAGGTTTCAAATTGCTGACCTTCCAAAACACTTATATAAATAGTGCTTTCACACAAGTCCATTAGCCAACATACCATACGGTGAAGCTTGCTATTCAAACCGCCTAATTTTTTTATATTGTTATGCAGGTGCAAAACTTGTAACACCACCAAAATGCTTTTCAAAACAGTTTTTGTCAGCAAGGGTGGTTTTGTGCAGCGAAAAGCCGATTTTTGTAGGTGTATGGTGCTTTCTGACTTTCCAGGGGGTCTGGAAGTCACTGTGGCGAAATATGGTCAGGTTTACACTTATTTAACTTGAAATTTCGAGCTAGCTGAAGTATTCATGTCCATTTTATCATATGAGACTCTGTTTTTGAGCTCATTCCTGTAACATAATATTGAAGACAAAATAAAGGGGTCAGCACTGGAAGTTAAAGGTCTGGGAAATGTAGCTAGAAAGTCTAGTGAATTCCTTTATTAAATTTGGCTATGTTGATGTGTTTAAATGTGTATTCAAATTTTTTATGTGTTTATGTTATTCGCAATCTTTTCGACTTGTTGCATTAAGTAACATAAGGGAATTCACATATATTCTATAATACCTTTTTCATTTATGGATCAAGTGCTATCAGAGTAACAAGATTTCTAAAGTTTGACAAGTTTGTGTGAGGATTTGGATGCTTACTAGGTTGGGACTCAAATGAGGCAAATGAGAGCTTATTGAGGTGAATGTATAGATTGGAAGGGTCTTTTCACAAAGAGGTATGGTAGATAAAACTCCACTCGGGTCAGAATCACAATTCTTGGATAGTTTCATGACAATATGTGCCATGGTGGAAGAGATGTACCATGAGTTTAAAAAGGCTAAAGGTGAAGGCCCTCCATCACCTAAGCTAGACAATGGAGAAGAGGAACCTTTTCTTTTGATTCCTCCTGATAAAGAAGATAAAAGAAAGGGAGAAAATCCTCCTCCATCTCCTCAATAATCACCATCATTTTCATCATCCTCTTCTTCTCATAAAACTAGTTCCTCTAAGAAGAAGAAAAATAAAGCCTCTTTGATAAATTTAGATGTAAAATTTTATTTGCCAATTGATGATGGAGAAATTAATGCTGAAAATGTTGATAATTGGATAAGGAAAATTGATGTATATTGCAGGGTGTAGAAATTTGATTAAGAAAGAAAGAAGATCCATCTTTCTAGCCTTCAACTTGGAGGAACCACACTTGTATGTTGGGAAGGCAAGACACAAATAGATCGCCAAAAGCATGGTAAAATCATTTCAACTTGGAATGAATTTGTTTCTCATATTAAAAAGAAATTTTATCCATTGACTTATATGAAGTAGGCCATGATGAGTAGGAAAACACTACTTCAATTAAAGGTGAAAGTGTTCAAAGTTATACTCAGGAATTCCATAAGAGAGCTTTAACACTAGGAATTTCATTGGAATCACCAAAGACATTATTGAAATACATAGGTGGTCTTCATAGTTATTTGAGGCATATTATACTTATGTTTAATCCAACTGTCTTAGATGATGTATTTGTTCAAGCAGCTCATCTATAAGCTAGAGGTAAAAATGTAACCCCAGATGTTCGGAAATCATCCAAACTGATTGAAAGCAAGAATAAAGGAAAGAAGAAACTTAAGTGGAAGGAGAAGTAAAAAAACACTATGAAGAAAGACAAACCTTCATGCACTCATACTAAGAGGGAAGGACACGATGAGGCACACTACTAGTCTTTGCATCCAAAATTGAAGCGTAAGAAGTTTGGAGGTAAAGAGTGAAAGAATGATGTTGCTATTCGAAAAGGCTTGGGATCAAATTCAGGTGGTGAAACAATGCTTATATCTATATATATAAAAGGTTTTCAGCTCTACAGAATGAATAAATAAGGAAGTAGGTATAGGAGTTGCTCAATCAAGGGTTTATTTGACCAAGCACATCATCATGTGGATCACCGATTGTGTTAGTGTGAAAGAAAGATGGTTCATGTTTAATGTGCATTGATTTTAGGGCATTAAGTAAAATCACAATAAATAATCATTATCATCTTCCTTGTATTCATGATTTTTTAGATTAGTTAAAGGATGCAATTTACTTCTCTAAATTAGACATGTGAAGCGGCTACCATCAAATCAGAGTTGCAGAACAGGATGTGTAGAAGAATTCTTTCAAAATAAGGAAAGGACTCTATGGATGGATGGTTATACCTTTTGGCTTAAATAACCCTACAGCTACATTCATGCGAGTCATGAATGGTGTATTTAGAACATTCATTGATGATTTTGTAGTAGTCTATTTAGATGATATTCTTGCTTTTAGCAAAACATGGGATGAACATGTAAAGCATGTATAGCAGATTTTAGATGTTTTAAAAAGAGAAAATCTCTATGTAAAACTTTCAAAATGTAAATTTAACAAAACATCTTTAAATTATTATGGTTATATTATAGGGGGTGGTGAATTGAAGATATATCCCTCTAAGGTGGAAGTCATTGTAAATTGGCCTAAGCCCAAAACTGTTATAGAAGTTAGAAGTTTCTTAGGGGTAGCGCAATATTGGAGAAAGTTTATTGCTAACTTTTCTTTGATTGTAGCTCCTTTACATGCTTTCATAAGTGTGAAATAGGTGTTTAAGCAGGGAGTCAAACAACATAAAGCCTTCAACACATTGAAATAAAGTATCAGTACAATGCCAGTACTTGCACTACGAGATCTTTAACATCCATATCAGATTGAGATAGATGCAAGTGAATATGCCATGGGGGCAGTGTTGATGCGACACAGAAAACCTATATGTTTTCATTCTTAGGCGTTCACATCAGTAGTAGTTAAATATCCTACATATGATAAAGAATTATATGCATTAGTTTAGAGTGTTAAAATGTGGAAGCATTACATAATGGGTAAAGAAACAATCATACATACATATCATCAACCACTTTAATGTTTACACATAAAAACTCAATTGCAATAGTCACAACATTACAAGTGGATGGGTTTTCTACAACAACTTCATCTTCTTATAAGATATAAGAAGGGCATGCATAATAATGTTGCAGACATGTTATCAATACCAATCATAAATTCATCCACAATACTTGAGCATAATTTAGTAATTCATGAAATTTACATTGAACAATCTGCTCAAGACAAATTTTAAGGATGTATATGCAACTTTAAGTCACGGCAAGCAGGTAGAAGAAATAGATTATTATGTATAGGACAAACTCTTATATCATTTTTGAAATTTATGCATTCCACAAACTGAAAGAGTTAATATAATTCGAGAAGCACATACTTCTCTCATATCAAGTAATTTTGGTGTAAGTAAAACACTTACAAAATTACAAAGATTCTACTATTGACCACAAATGAATGCACCAACTTCTAGATATATTAAAGGATGTACTACTTATTCTACAAGGAAGCCAAGTAATAGAAAATTAGGCTTGTATACTCCATTACCAATTCCTTCTCATCCTTGGGAAAGTGTTTCCATGGATTTTGTTGGGGGATTGCTAAAATATATAAAGGGTCATGATTATTTATATGTAGTTGTAGATAGGTTCAGTAAAATGTGTATTTTGACACCATGTAATAAACAGGTCACAGCTAAACAAAATGCAAATTTGTTCTTTCAAAATGTATGGGTTCATTTTGGGTTACCCACTTCTATTTTATCCAATCGAGATTCTATATTTGTCGAGAAATTTTGGTCAATTCTATGGGAGTTAATGGAAATAAATTTAAAGAAGAGCATGTCATTTCATCCACAAACAGATGGTCAAACAAAAGTGGTCAACATGACAGTGATGCAATTACTTCAAGGATATTACAATAGGAATCCCAAAATTTGGGATGAGCATTTGTGTTATGTGTAGCATGCTTACAACCATGCAAAACATTATTCTACTCAAAGATCTCCTTTTGAGACTTGTTTTGGTTTTACACCAAAGTCTCCCTTGGATTTTGTCTTTGGTGAAGACATAACAATTGATGGACACAATGATGTGGACAAAGTGACCAAGTTCATTGAATAGAACCAGGAAATTCACCAGGTAGTACATGAATAGCTGGAAGTTCAGGCAAAGTATAAAGTGCAACATGACAACCATCGAGTTGAGAATAGCTTTCAAGTTGGTGATCAATTCTAGTTGTACATCAGCCAATAAATATTGCAAGGGGAGGGTAAAAAGTTGAAACCAATTAGATATGGTCATTTCAAAATACTTTCTAAAATTGTTGAAAAAGCTTTCCGCCTAGATATACCAACTCAGATCTATTCCATTGTAAATGTTGAAAACTTGAGATTTTACGAACCTTCAATGATTGAAGATCCTGAAGAGCAAGGTCAACTACCTTTCATTGAAGATCATTTTCCCAAGTATCTCAATGAGCTACAGGAGGACATAGTTCTTGACATGAGGATAATGACTTCACCATGGGGAAACTTTGAGTATATTGGAGTTGGACTCAGAGCTTCAAATCCAAGTAATAGAATGACTGATCACTCTGGTGTATTCTCCAGGTGACCCTCAAGCCTCCTCTTATACCTTTCCTATTGACACATCAACGACTCAGATTAAGTCCCTAATCAATGACTAGGATTATATCTGGCTTGATCCATGTCTTTTGGACCATTCCAATCCATTTTCATTTTAATTCCCATTAATATTTTATTTCCCCTAAGTT
Source organism: Pinus taeda (assembly GCA_000404065.3). Classification (NCBI taxonomy): domain Eukaryota; kingdom Viridiplantae; phylum Streptophyta; class Pinopsida; order Pinales; family Pinaceae; genus Pinus; species Pinus taeda. The sequence goes on along the minus strand of APFE031706776.1, from coordinate 194,433 downwards.
TAGACTTAGGGACTCCATTAAAAGTGTTAATTATTTTAATATCTCATGAACTGTTTAGAATTTTCCCAAACCCTTTTAGGGTAATGGAGATCTCATGTGCCCCAACCTCTACACCAAATTTCGTGGCTAGAGCACATCCGATGCTACCCAAAATCATCAATTCATATGAATAAATTTCCTCTAATTCATTTGATTATGTTGTTGGTAAGTTGTGGTATTAGAGTTTCCCACATTATTGGAATTAGGTAGTTCGCCTTGGTTTTATGGGTTCCCCTAGTTTTTCGAATTTTTCTCGTTACCATTTTTTTTCTTCTAATTGAAATTGAGGAGATTATTCAAGTATTTTTGTGGATACACCTATCATTTTTGGGGTGGTGCACGTTGAGAAATCAGACTCTAAGATGCTAGTGCTTGATGGGATCGAACACTTGGTTGTCTGAATGGTTAATAGGGACTTGACATTGCACTTTCAAAAGGTGAGATTAATATGACCGTTCCTAATTATATCCCAATTTTTTGTCAATTTAATTATGATTTAAATTTCCTTACATTAAATAATCAATCTAGGTTTGTAAACTTACAAAGCGCACATAAAATCATATGTAATGATTCAGTTTATAATTCTACTAAATGTAAATTAACATGAAAAAAAAAGTAATCTAGGAAAGAAATAGAAATCTTAATCTAGGAAAACACTCAAAATTTAATCTAGAAAAGCATTGGAAACTTAATCAATGGAAACATTACAAAATTTCTCTATGAAAACATAACAAACTTAGTCTAGGATCACATTCAAATTTCAAACTATGAAAACAAGTAAATCTGATATATAAAGCACCCTGAAAGAATGGACACTTGATCTATGAAACCATGTAAACCTTTAATCTAGAAAAATGAGTAAATTTAATCTATGTAAGCTTGTAAATTTAATCTATAAAGCATTTGAAATTTGTTTCTATGAAATCATATAAACTTGTTATAAGAAAGCATGCAAATCTAATCTATGAAAGTAATTAAAATATACTCTACGAAAGAAATTGAAATTTACAGCTATAAAAAAACAATGAAAGATTGGACATGCTTGGCAAAGGGGAACCTCCAATTCTCAACAATCACACTAGAAGTAGAAAATTAGAAAAATTCCATATAGTAAACGAAATAGTCTTCGAGCAAGCTACAAAAGATTGGAGTCCATCTACAAAGATGTTTCTTCAAGTATCCTTATTACAAATTCTAAAGTTTTTCTCTTGCCTTTTCCTATCAAATGGAGAAAACACTCTTATTTATACATCAACTCCTTTAAGAAGAGGATAACAAAATAACAAATGCATATCTACTTCTCTCTCAAGTAGGTACAACTAATTTCCTAAAATTAAGAGATCATTATCTCTACAAATCCTCTTGCAACTATCTAATAACTTTGATAGCATACACTCATAAAAAATTCCATGATTCTTTCCCATTCAATGTGCTTAAATAATTATATCAAGACCTTCTCAAATATTCAAGAATTTGGAGAGGAAATTTAAATTTGAGGCTAAATGGCCAAATACAACTTTGTTGGAATCTTCAAATATGCCTAAAAACATCATAAAACTCAACCAAATTTTAGATGTAGGTTAAAACATATTGTTTGACCATAAATTGACTTAAAACACTAAAAAAAAAAAATCAAAATAATAAGTCTAAACGCATACATAATCATGAAAATGATATTAATGTATGGTTATGGAGGTAAAGGGTATGATAAAAACTAAAGGAAAAGGAAGAAAAGTGAGTGAAACAAATAACGTTTTGGAGCACTAACACTTCTCCCCAACAGAAGATGTTGCATGTCCCCATGTAACCCTTCCTTGATTCTTAAGTGATATCATTTTTTGTAGCCATATTTTCTCTGTAGCCATATTTTCTCTCTTTTGTAGACTTGAGTGAAATATTAAGTCATTTTGTGACTTTAAAACTCTCTGAGACTCACAAAGTGTTCTTGAATTGTTCCTTTTTCTCAAGAGCTTTCTATTATGGAGAGCCTTATTTCTCTGAAAAAATGTAAGTGGCAGCTCTTTTGGTTGGTTCATATGTGGAAACCGCAAGTATTGCAAGTGTTGATTCTCATGTAGCAACACTTTTATTTTATTCTTTTTCTTTCCGTAGCAGAGAATACTTAAAGATACATTTAAAATGAAGACATTTTCATACATATCAAATCAATTCTTACTCATAATCTAAACCATTTTGAAAGATACCCATATTTTCACCAAAAAGAAACAACAGTCTCTTGGAAGAATCATGTTTGTCAATAACATATGGCATTATGGAATATATAATATGGGAAAGTAATGCCACATGGGAAAATTTTCAAATACGTGTCTTTTAGCATTCAAGGAATTATTGATTAAAGATTATAAAACAATATACCTTCACCTACTTGGAAATTTAATAAGCTATGCATCTATGAAATCTTAGTTGTTACTCTTGGATCTTTGAATGTGACATGAAAGAATCTAATTTTCTTCTTTTTCTCTTTGTTGTAGGAATAGAGGAAGAAATTTAAAATTGGAACTTGTGTACCTTATTATTGTTGGAACTAAGATATTGTTGCTAAATTCTAAAACTGAATCTTGATTTATTGGAACACTATTGCAAGTTGCTAAAATCATAAATTCTTCATTCATATCTGCATCATGGCACAATTATTATCTATGTGAATAAATTTGTCTAATGTCAAGCATAAATAAATTGTCTATTTATCAACCATTATTGAATGCCATTAACCAACAGAAGACTACTTACCATTAAATGTATACAGAAGTCAATATGCCTAAGTATATCTTACAAGGTATAAACAAATGAGTTGTAGTTGAGTCACTCCAAATATCTGATAAACAATAGACATTAATATATTCCCACTGTTTATTTGCGAGATAATCAATCACTAAATTCAACCCACAAGTTACCAAAAATATTTCTAGTCTTGATTCTAAATAATGTGCTATAGTCGATGGGTCAAGAATTTTTACAGTGGAAGTTATAGTGAATCCCCCATTACCTAACACAAATATATAAAAAAAATAAAAATTAGATGACTATAAATGAAGGATGCCCCTATCATGCAGGTTTTATTTTGAAAAATAAAGACGATAATGAGGCAACCCAACATGGTAAGTGAGTTGAATGATTATTCATGGGTTAGAGGTAAGTGTAAGTGAGGCATGGAATTATGAAACTTGTAAAGGGAAAATGGTTTGAATTCATGACCTGACAGTGGTAGAAAGATGGAAATTTGGACTTCAACATGAATGGAGCATTAAACTTAGAGAGAGGAAAATGAATGAGTAGGAATGGTATGATGAATGCAATATGACATGGAATGAGCTTAACTTCTTCATGATTTCACTAAGACATTCTATTCTAAAAGGAATTTGGTCTTCCAAAATCACCTGTGCATAGGTTGATCTTCTTTGATCATCCCTGCAAAAACATAGAACTAATTTGCGATCAAACATAATATTATCGATAGAGAGAGTTTATTAGTCTCTCTTCATCTCATATATACACACAAATTTTCCAAATAATGATAATAAAACAAATCCAAGGAAGGTAAATATAAATGAAATGAACCCTGTACATGTCAAGAAGTGGTGCACCTTGTATTGAAGTAGTCATATTGTTTTACATTTTCGCCTTTATAAGGTTTTTTTGTTATTTTACCTTAAATCCCTATAAATGTTTCTTTGACTTACAATTCCAAGTTATGTACTCTCTTTCGTATTAAAAAATATAATTAAGAACCACTACAAACTCTTTAGTATTTATCAAAAGATGAGATGGATGGAATTTTTTTCTTTTAAATCTTGCACTCTAAAAATGGTTTACACATGAATAGATTTAATTCCTCCTTACCATATTAAGTTCGTGATTAAGATGGATCTATACTAGCGACTATCATTTCATTCAGTTTTTAGTATTCTAAAAATTATAATGATGGTTTCTAATTGCACATTTTAAAATGTCTTGTTATAAATGATGGATTAAAGACTCTGTAAACCATATAGGGGATTGATTAGTGAGATTTTTGTATACATGGATAACTTAATGTCAACCATTTTTATTATAAAAATAAAATTTAATGTTTATATTTAATGTATTTATTTTTTAATCCATAATTTTTATATACTTTTTTCAAACAATATATCGAAAAACATTGAACACTTAGTTAGAGACTGCAGCATCCATTTAGTTAGAGACTGCAACAACCATGCTATAAATTGAATAAAATATTCTATATACATTTTTTTTTTATCTATAACACTCATTGTAGTGAAATTGACCCTTTAATTTCACACAAAAACATCTAAATGTTTACCAATAAGAATCCAATTACACATTCATACAGGCTACAGTTACCTTATGTTTGAATCCATAGTATAGAGACTACATCGAATTATGTATTCATTTCGTATTAATGTAGTCATCCCACAAATAATTTGAGTGTACGATTATAATTAATTCGTGAAAATTCACTTTTGAAGCTTTATGTACAATCATGTTCTCACTATTTGATTTGTCAATGATCAGGTCATTGCCTATACATCATCAGATCATATGGTTAAACCATATATAGTTCTCCTCTTAATAATTTTGACCAATATATAACTTCAGCAATACAGTCATGGCATGCATGTCTTAAATTCTCCACTTAAATGTATTCACTAAAATAGAAAACGAGTTTTTATTACAACCGAATCCAACCATGGCCACTTAGAAACGTTTTCAAAAATAGAAATGAAGAGTAAAGTTAAACTTTGTGCACTTACATAGTTAGTAATGAACATAGGATGAAATTTTTTTAAAGGTCGTGCTATGGTATTTGACGGGCATCCCAGTGTGATTTTCCTGTCAAATGCAATTTAAAAACTGTCAGGATCATTTTTCTTTGAAAGTGTAAGGATGAAATGGGAAGGTTTAGTAAATAAGGGATGGATCCTATTTTGTTAATCCCTATTTGTGAATATATAATTTTTTCGAATGAAAGCTAACACATATCTTGCATGTATATACAACTTATTTCAAAAGAAACTAAAATAATATTTATGAGAGCATAAAAGTAATCACATATAATCTTTTTCTAAAGAAGCATAGTTCAATATTTCTTCTATCAATTCAAAGAAAATATATCTTTAACATAATGACTATTCTTTCTACATGCAAGAGTTTAACATAATATCCCTTCTTTAATGTATGCAACACATATACCCTGGAATTCTACTATATTTAGCTATTATTTTCATATAAACAAATACATATTTCTTTTTCGAAAGGAATTTAATATAACCCCATTTCTCTATCTTTTTACATGCAAGTTTCCCATGCTTCCCTTTCAAGAAAATACCATAGGTAAGCATATTTTATGTATAAAAAATAGACAACAATAGAATGGTGAACTTAACCTTTTATGAACCAAAATTGACACAATTCATCTAGTGAGGCATTTTTTTCAAGAGATTATTCTTTTCGAGAAAACTAAGATAATAAATTTTTTCATATACATGTAAAAACATATTTTCTCTCTCATAATGACTACGCTTTTGTGCATACAACATATGCATTTTTCCTAACATAATGCCCCTTACTTCAATGCACATAATATTTTCAAGAAACAAGCATGTGTTCTTGTTCTTGTGTGAATAAGATCCATATGCATATTTCTAGAAAACAAACTCTATTTTTCATCAATTCATGCACAAAAATCCTATGCAAGTATTTTTGCATTCAGATCCTTGCAGTATTTAAATAATCAACATAGGCAATATATACATACAGATTCATGAAAACCATTCCAAGAAGATTAATCTAATTAACTTTCTCTTCTCCAAAAATTTGAAAGTATATGCAAAGACATTTCACTTCGAAATATAATACAATGATGCATGAAATTAATATTTTCTTCTCAATAATTAACAAAAAAATTACTCCAAGAATTCCAATATAATGGATATAATTATTTTGCACATATTTCTATTAAGAATGTATAGGAACCATGCTAATATATCCAAGTAAATTAATAATCTAATTTTATCTCATAATTTTCTGGCAATCTTTTTTGTTATGATCCAGCTTATTTTCTTTCTCTTTTCATAAAAAAGGTTTACATACATTCTTTTCATAAAAAATATCATGATTTGTTTAACTTTTTTTTGAGTTTCACGTGTGTTTTCTTTCAAAGAAAATAACATCCCTAACGTATTTTTTATGTAAATTAATATGATTTCTTTCATAAAAAAATATCATAAAACATTTTCAACAAACTCGTTAACTTATATTCAAATACTTGAAATATTTTCAAGAATTTCATTTACTTAAATCGTATTCATTCTTAAGAACATACGACAGATATTTTCAACGGTTAAATAATGTAGCTCAAATATGGAAAATATTTTCAAGAGTTAAACTAATTAACTCGCATACCTCATGTGTGCAAAGACATCACATACAAAAATATTTTTCAGGGAAATTAACTATATACTCACCTTTCTTCTTAGAGAGTCTCTTGGCATAAAACTTAGTAAAATGTTCTTGCCATTGGAAGTATTAGTTATGAAGCACACATTTTTGAAAGGCTTGCTCTGAAAGACCATCCTTATTTCTCTTACCCTTAGACACAAAATTCTCAAATATTATTCAACAGGAATTTGTTTAGCATTCTCAAACTCTAACCATTTGGATTAGTCATAACGCATTACCCCAATGCCTAGAAGCATGAAACTTAATTAACTAATGAATCAACACCACTCACTTCTGTTCTTAATATAGATATGAAACTCAAATTAGTTTTTGTGCTTCAACCCCTGGTGTATATGTAACTCCACCTGCCTTTATCTCTATTTCCTTTATGCCCTCTGTCGATAGGTTAATTGTAGAAGGCACAATAGACCACGTCTTTGGAATACCCCTAGTCCCGTATACATTTTTTCCCACTTTTAGTTTTCTAGATGTTTAGCTGCTAACTAATTCTCGAAAAACTCAGATGGTTAATCAATATTAAATATATATACTTTTTCTTTATATAACATCGAATGAATGTTAAATACTAATTGTAATTGTTCTTTCCATCAACAACTATTTGATAATTCATTTTGTTTCATTTGTTAATCCTTCTCCCAAATAAGTTATAAATAAATTTAACCCCAGATATTAAATTTACCATCATAAGCTTTACATTTGTTATTACATCTCACAATTTTGTGGTGGCATTAGGGGTATTACATACTCCCTCTTGAAGTTAACATTTGCCTCGGTTTTTATCACTAACATTTACTAATGGCATGCATTTATGAACAACAAAAAATGGACATCTTTCTTTCAAAATGAGGAATTTGTTTTTAGGTATTACCCATAAGAAAAAACAATAATGCTTTATCACTAGACATAAGTATTTATAGTTGAAAATTCATGGAGGTTCTACTTTATGTCATTTAGCCATTATTTAAATTCTTAGAAATAAAACAGAATCTCTATTCCAACTTACCTTTGCTTACCAATTACTCTTGAAACCATAGTAGCTTTACGCAAGCACTCTAAGAATGGTTGAAAACCCATCAACACTCCATGGAAATCACCCTATAATGTATGAATAATAAATCCAGCATAATCATGTTAACAACAACATTTTCAATCAAATGAGATAATTTTAACTATTAATCAATTGTTCAATTTCAGGTGTTATTTTGAGCATAGTACTTCTAGAAGTACTCAGAGTGCACCTACCACTCTAATCATAAAAAATTATCAACAACTTCTTCAGGGGCATACTTATTTAAATCCCTGCTAATGACAACCATATAATACTTCAACATGTACTCAAAGAACACTTAGATCTCTAATCATATAAATTATCAATTACTTCACCAAGTGCATATTGTCTTAGTCCCTACTAAGATATCCCTAGGATTGGTAATACAATAAAGGAACCAACACTTCTAGTAATTCCTTTCTAAACACCAAGCTCCTTTCATTTTAGGATGTACAAAAATTCTATAGAAAATTCATTTTAATACAACACATAACTGCTTACTTAAATTGTTCTTCTATGAGAACCACAGTGGGCCAAAGAATACTACTACCAACTAATGGGAACTAGTTTCTACAAAACGATTTCAACCATTTTCACATCCAGAGAGTTCTCTGATATATACTATACTAGCTGCAGATTGAAATTCCACTCATCAACCAGCTCAAAAATTCCAATGACCACAGAGGGTCCAATATAGGACTCCTCTTGGCAGCGTCATACCTATTCTTTTCACACTGTCCCATTTATGAGTAATTTTGTGCCTCCTCCAATAGGCTTGAAAGTCAACATATTTGTGTTAGTCGTTTTCCCCTATTCACCATTTTTGCCAACACTTTTCCCTTATTGAGATCATCTACATCTAGGGAGAGGAAATCCGGGCAAGCAACTTCCATCAAACCCTCTAGGAAAATAATCACAATCAACCTAAGGCCTCCTAACCTTGCACAATTGTCCACAACTATCTGGCATGTCCTATTGTCTTTTAGCACTATTTCCTACAGTAATTTATATAATGAACTATTTGCACATTATAATTAAAACAAAAGAGACATTTATGTAGATCATGTATTCATACTTGAACCTCCGCATATGTCCACCATGTCTATATTAATTAGAAACATAATTGACATACTGGTGATATACATTTTGTTTTTCCAAAATAACACAATCATGCATATCATAACATTATACTTTCTCATTTACGGTTGCAATTCACATTGCAATGTTTTACCTTCGCAGGTTCTCATGTGGCCATGAAGCTACCATTTCGTAATCCCATAGTTTCCAACTCATGCAACATGTCATTTCATTTGTGCACATGCATCTAATCAACAATCATTAAAGCATACCAGCTAACATCACCCTTGAGTCATCAATTTGTAGAGTTATGAGGCTTAAAAAACAAGGCAATCAACATCCTATCTAGTTACTACTATAATTATTGAACCATCTAATTAATCACTTGAATGAAATTACTATATCATAATCCAAGTTCTTGTTGCCTTTGAAAAATTTATTCACAAATATGCATTGCTTAAATAACTATTCACTTTCGCAATCATTTTAGTTGCATGCATACAATATTGTCGTGCATAAAATTACATGTATTTTTTCATTAATGTGTAAATGTCAATAAAAGTTAGGGTAACAATCCAAACATTTCCCACAATGTACTATTACCAATATTCTTGAACATCAAGTAACTACCATAATCATTTGTTTAGAACTTGCAATAAGCTACATACATATATTTTTTATTAGTTATTCATGCAACAATAACTAATCAATGTTACCAACCATTTCAATAAAGCCATGACAAGACTCAACCAACAAATAGATATTATAGCCAAGTCTCTTTACTTGACTCATTGCTTATTTTTAACATCTAAAGGGTTTCCTTCAATGTCTTTTTAAATAAATTTATCGTCCTCTTCAAGGACATTCCCCATCTTTTACATTCATACATTCATTCATTAAAAACAATGCATTGTAACTTTTAGACATGCCCATTAACAATATCATTAATGTTTTTATATTTTTAAAGGTTGTTAGTCATTTTTCATTATCACTAGTGCATGCTCAAGTTTTTTTTTCATAAATGCAACAAAAGTTGTATGTTTTTTATTTGCATATGATTCAAATATCATGAGCATTATTTTAAAGTAGAACTTATCACTGACCACTCTTTAATGTAGTTATCAACATGTATTATGCATCTCATATAAAAGATAATCTACCACAAATATGATTATAATCATACCAGAGTTGATTCCCACTAGCATCATACCTCAAATTCCTTTCCACTTAGAACTTCCCAAAAGCTATGTGTTATAACCTTTACCTCTGATACCACTTGTAACATCCCTTAGTAACCTCGCATGAAAATGCATGTAGTTAGAAAATGTTTACACTATTTACCCATAGGAAACTATCCAAATTACTATTCCAGATTACTCATTAACCATTAGATAGAATCTTCACATAGAGTAACTTTAATAAAATAATAGTAAGTTACATAACCAATAACAACTATTGTTCTAGCATATTAAAATAAAATTTCTTATGTAACCTTACATCATTTTCATGATTCCTTTAACTAGTTTAGTTAATCACATACTTGATATTATAAACATCAAATCTTGTAAGGAATCAACATCATCAATTGAAACAATAAGAAATCACATCATTTAGCACTGATATACCCTGGAAACCATATAGGGTGAAAACTAGAAAACATTTAATTTTATTATTAAACATTCATGAGGTTGTTCACCCCTAATTCAATAGTGATAAGGGAGTCCATCCCTCCCTTGAACATTTTCATAAAATATCACAAATAATATCATCTCGAAAACAACATAACTTGCTATAATCTATTACAATCATCATGACATTATTTCCCACAAACCCTTGAGCATTGTGTCTTTAAGGCCTGGTTCTTCCCATGAACGGATTATCCCATAGTTAACATTCCTTCAATCTACATAAATCAATAAATTATTTCCTATCATAATAGTAAACATAAATCATCTTGATATGTCACAACCTTTTTATCTAACTGCTACTATTAACAACCTTTGATATCATGATTAAATCAAGTATAAACAAAATAAATTCATAAATCTATTCTAGTGCTACTTCAACATCTATTGATGTACATTCATGAAATGCCAACAAAATATCATGACATGCTTTCTTTAAAAACATCTCATATGCATTAGTTATAAGTGTATAACCATCAATGCATGTCTATAACAAATAGCACATTAACTAATATTCCACTGACATAAAAACACATTCTTGCAAGGTAAATAACCACAACTATCAAGATAGTCCTTTAAAGGAAACTAACACATCAGTTATGGTCTTCTTGCATAAAAATTATAAAAACTTTATCAAAATAACTAGTCGTTCAGCTATTACATTTGGTGCATGCAAATGCATATACTTTCAAAAATGATCTTTTCCAATTTAGCTAACACAACATGTTGTCATTTCCCACATGAGAATGTATATTAATTACAATTTAGGATAACACAAATGTTGCATGCATGTATATCTTATTCCAAAAGAAACTAGGATAATAGTTATGATAACATAAAAGTAATCACATATAACTTTTTTTCTAAAGAAACATTGCTCAATAGTTCTTCTATCAATGAAAAGAAAATATCTCTATAACACCATGAGCATTCTCTATACATTCAAGTGCTTATATAATAACCCTTCTTTAGTGTATGCAACACATATTCCATTATCTATAATTCTACTGCACAACACATATTCCCTTATCTATAATTCTACCATCATTAGCTATTATTTTCATGTAAACAAATACATACTTCATTTTCAAAATGAAGTTAATGTAACCTCGTTTCTCTATCTTTCTACAGTAAAGTTTATCAGGCTTCCCTTTCAATAAATTATAATAGATAACCATCTTTTATGCATAAAAACTAGGCAACAATAGAAATTTGACCTTAATATTTTATGTAGCTATATTACGAAATTGACACAATTCATCTATCCATGAAATCTTTACAAGAATGTTGGGATAAAGTCCCTAGGGTAAATTTTCAGTTAGTTTAACCAATTTTGGTCAAGAATTTTGTAAAGAATGTAAAACCTCCAAGAAATGGGGAAGTAGAGCATACAGCTAAGTAAGATTCAAAGAGGCTTTAGGCCCCTGTATGGGTAAGTGATAGGATGGTTTTGAGACTCACCCATAGGTCGCGGGCCATGGTATTGTAATAGAAAAATTATAAATATTTGAGTCATAGCGAGTATTAAATAAAAACTTTTGGTGAAGAACGAGTATAAGGGAAAAGTACTAAGGCATGAAAGCTCTGTTTTATGGTAATTAGGTGAAAGGGGAAGGCTCCTACAGCTGAGTGTGTGAAGACCTTGGCAAGTCGACAACTCAGTGCGTGTGCCTCTGTAGCTAGGTGCACAGGGTGGAAGAATCTGTATACTAAATGTTGGATCTAATAAACACTGATTTTGGGCCAAACCTATTACTTCTATGTCTTGTTCTTAATTCTGTTTAAGCTTATGAATTGTTGCTTAGTGATATATTTCCTCTAAAATAGTGTATTCTCTATGTGAATCTATTAAATCTTTAATATTCTTAGATGAAAAGTATAATGGACTATTTTTGCGAAGACATTAGATAGATTGAGTAGTGTAACTATTTCAAACAAGAAGATCTACATGAAGGAAGATCTAGGGTTGTTAGTTATTGAGTGAGAGTTGTGAGTCTGCTTCTTTTAGGTCTGATAAGCCTGATCATATACCCTCAAGAAGGTCTAGAAGTCATTTGGATAGAGTTGCAATAGTGGACCATAGGAAGATCTACAACCGCACGAAGGCAGATCTAAGGCAAAAGGACTTTGGAATACACATCACATAGTCTCCGGCTGCAGAAACCTAGTTTTAGTATCCCCCAATATTGTTTCAGGAGATATTGCAGCCTGCAATATTCATGTTCTTGCCAAAAAGGCCACCAGTTAGGGTTTTTCTAGTTGGCACGAATAACTCTGAACCTAGGTCAGGCCTCCTTAATCCAACAAATGGTTCTATTGTTGGGACCAAGATCTATCTAAGGGATATGTGATAAAGAGATTGACAATTGGATTGAATGAAAATTTCATGTGTTTGCAGCTCAAGAGAAGAGGAGCCATAAATTATCCAAGGAGCAGTGGTTGCAAAGATATTTATACACACATGAAATTGAAGCATTCTTATGTTTCTTCCTCGACGAACTACATGAGTGGTTGTCTATATTGGTCGATAGTCAACGGACATGGAGGCTTGACAGACCTATAGTGTGGACTCCAGAACGGGTGCGATGTCTGGAAGCATCAAAAAGAAATAACACGTGGGTCATGGATCATTGGATTGATCATAGACTTGGATGTTTTGTGACTGGGTTCATGATCGATATAAATATTAGCTCTAGCAAAGCAGAACATAGGCTCTTTAAGGGACCACAAGGAAGATATTTGAAATCATTGAAAACATGGATTAAAATGTTGTTATGTGAAAAAAGGGTTATGTAGTTACCTTAATGCTTGGGACTAATTGAAGAAAGAAATTATTTAGAGGAAACAAAGGATCGAGTTCAGAGTACAGTTTGCTAATTGAACTCCCTTCAAGCGATAACAAGGGAAGCTGTCGACTACAACGTGAAGTGTAGTACAACTGATTAAGCAGGGTATCTAGAGGATACCTCATCCATCCACTCTTCCTCCACCTCCACTTGAACCTCCTCTACCACCATTCAACATGGTGAAAGTGATGAAGAAGTCGGTTTTGAAAGGGATATGGAGTGAAGACCCTGAATGATTTTGGTTTACTGTGGGATCTGTATGGAAGAAACAACATATTATGGATGATAAAATCAAGAAAGTGTAGTTGGTCACAACCTTACAAGACTGAGAATTAACATCGAACATTAAATACTGCACTAAAATCCCCACCACAGCGTTGGCGAAAACCCAACAAGCTTTGGACAAGGAGTTTAGGAATCCTAGGTCAGAGCAATCAATGGCTGAGTTTAAGAAATTTGACAAAACATAGATGAGACACCGTGGGATTTCGATCAAAGGTTGAAATTCCTAATCAGGCAAGCCAATATGGTGATTATAGATTCCTAGTATCGAGATTGGTATATCACGCACTCTTGCCACACTTAAGATTTCTACTATCACAAAAAAAGGTAACAACGCAAGCAGAAGCCTTAGAAATAACGATGAGGCTAGAAGCCTCACCCATATAAAATACAAACCTTGGAGTGAAACAGATTCACTCCTAGTTGGCAAGCTTACACTTAGAGTTTCAGATCCTAAAGAAAGGAGAGGAAGCCCAACTTGGAGTGTGTGCTGAAGTTGGGTGCTTGAAATGCAAGGGCCATGCGTAGTATAAGGGTCGTTGCCCAATTTATAAGAACTATCTTATTGGGGGTGGGTCTGTTCCCCTGAAATCAGAGAATAACATTGGTCCGAGAGTAGGATTTGCATCATGGTGTGGTATCTATCAGGTTATAGGACATCATGCTGATTGATAATTGTCATTTACTACAAAAGTTTGTGCAGAACCCTCAATGGTTGTTTTGCAATTTCTGTAGATCTACAGGTCATGACAAACAACATTGTAGGAGTTATGAGCTAATGATGGATAGAATCCCTACATATCAAATGAAGGTTGAAAATCGGCCTCAAGATCAAGGCGCAAGAGTAGCATGTGGAGGATTCCAAGGTCAATGACAAGGAAGAGGGGCAGATCTCATAGAGGATGCGGGCAGAGAATTTGTTATAACTCTGGCAAAGTAGGACACATCAAGTGGGAGTTCCCAAACCCCACACATTCGTCATGTCAGTATTCCAGGTAATTCAATCATGTGATAGAGGAATGTCTGATCCTTATAGAAAAAATGCAATAAAATAAGACGCACCCCAATAACCTATGTAAAGCATCCATAAGATGAGAGCAGAGCCTTGCGAAGAAGATCATAGTGTCAATATAGTAACAAGAAGTGGGATGGCCACCGGTATAGATAAGGGAAACCAACCTGAGACTGATAGGCAGTTGTGCAAGTCTGTCGAGAAAGAACTATATTTTTATCTTAATCAAGATAAAGATACCTTCATGGAAGCAAAGAATAACTCCACTGAGGCCTCCACCTCACGAAGCCAGGAGAAAAGGTAAGGAATTGGTATGACACAAGAGGTAGATCCTTCAGTATTAACTACTTTTCTAAAGAACAATATGAAGTCGCTTCACGATAATAAAGTAGTAGAAGGGCTGCAAGAGTTAGTCAACAAGTGAACAAATAAAGAAAAGACCCCAGTTGAAGAACACACCACGATAAAAATTGGTAAGCATAAGAAGTGAATGGTGCACGAGAAGAGGGTGACCGCATAGATAGGAAAATATGAGATGGACCAAGTCATCCTAGATTTGGGTTCTAATGTGAATGTACTTCCCAAGCAGACATGGGAAAGGATGGGGAGACCTACGCTGCAGTGGTTTCTTATTCAACTCTGTATGGAAAATCAATAGAAGATTATGCCGATGGGGAAATTATATGGTGTAATAGTAGATATTGATGGTACAAGTGCATTAGCTAACTTTCAGGTCATTGAAATAGTGGATGATAGTAACCCGTATGTCGCATTACTCAGGATTGACTGGGATTTTTATCTAGACGTGGTAATCAACTTGAAGAAGAAGAAAATGATGTTTGAAAGGAAGGCGCTCAGGGTTGTAGTGCCACTAGACCCTCTTGAGGGAGCGCTTTCTCATGAACATGTCCATGACTTTGTGGAAGATGATGAGGATGTAGATCAGATATACAATATCACAACGTGAAATGAAGATTGGATCAATCCTAAAGCCAATAGAAAAATTTAGTGGGACAGGAATAGTTCCTGCACTTAGACTCAGATGAAGAGCTTGAACACTAGCAGAATTAGTTGCATGAAGTATCTACATTGTGTTTCAATATGATGACGAGATCATTGCGGTGTGTCTCAACTGAGGTAAGGAAGCTTCCACATTATGATGGTTTCACTGATGTGGATCTCTTTTTAGATGAATTTGAAGGGGAATTACCAGAATAACATCGCCTCCAAGCCCTGGAGTTGGCACTCTATGCTACGCCTGCCCGTTGGTGCAGTATGCACAAGGAAATCCTCAATGGATTGAAGGAATAAAGAAAAATGATGAGATTAAGTTTTGGGTATGCTAATACTGGGATGACATAAAAGTATAGTGGGAAGGATGATTTGCACGATCATTTGGCACAATGGACTAAGGCCTGGTGAACAGGACCACAACCATAATGGGTGCACATTTTTTGTCATACCTTAAATACAATACAAATGAATTAGTCTTTGGAGAAGGAGCTTCGCCATGGGACAACTAAATGGCATATCTTGAGAAAAAGTTTCTTATTGACTTTCAGCTTTGAGGATGGGTTTGAATGCATAGATGAAGTGCTCCAAGAGATAAAAGCAACTATATTCGAAATGCCTAAGGAACTGGTCAAATGGGCTCAGCCAGATTAGAGTACACAGTTGCGCCATGCACTAGAATGTTATAATATGACTATTGAATAGGAGGAAGAAGTCCCACAAAATATTAACATTCCAGAGACAGGAGGAGAGTGCAAAGTGAAAGGACCGAAAGCAAAAAACCTGCATATATCAGAGCCTTTAAAAAGTAAACAAGTAAATATTGGATCGAAAACAGAGCCTAAATTCGCAAAGATAGGAGACTATTAAGATGAAGATACATCTGACAAGGTGGATGAAATACAATGCGAATACCAGGATATATTCCCAACAAAATTCTTGGATCTAAATGGGGTCATAGGAGATCTAGGTGTAATGAAAATCTCTCTGAAACTTGATGCAAAGCCTGTCAAGCAGAGACCTTATCGGCTAAATACGAAGTATAAAGAAAAGGTAATCCAAGAGCTTTATAAGATATTGGATGATGCTAGTATTGAACCAATAGAAGAATATGATTGGGTAAGCCCAGTGGTCGTCCAAGATAAGAAATATAAAGGAGAAATCAAGATATCCGTAGATCTAAGAAAGCTTAATGATGCATGTGTTCATGATCCGTTTCCAGCACCATTTAAGGATGAAGTATTAGACAATGTTGGAGGATAGGAGGCTTATTTATTTGGTGATGGGTTCTTAGAATACCACCAAATAAATATCACGTTGGAGGATCAGAGCAAAAAAACCTTCATGATAGAGTGGGGTTGCTTTCAATATACAATAATGTCATTTGGATTAAAGAACACACCTGGAATCTTCTCATGGGTTGTGATTGCAATGTTCAAAGAGTTTATTCATAAATTTTTGGAGGTTTATTTTGACGTTTGGATTATGTTTGGGTTGGTGAAGTGCCATGTTGCAAGTCTACGCCTTATTAGATCACGATGAATTTGAAGAAGTGCATATTCTGTGTGCCCTTTGGAATTTTGCTTGGCCATGTAGTATGTAAGGAACATTTGATAGTGGAGCCTGTGAAGATCATTGTGATTGTGAATTTGGAATATCCCAAGAATGTAAAATAGTTGGGTGTGACCTTGGGGCACACAGGGTATTATAGAAATTTTATTAAGGAATATACTCAGATAGCGACATCGATGGAAAAATTATTGAAGAAATATATGATCTTTTTTTTGGATGAAGAATGTTAGCGTAGTTTGGATGTGCTAAAGGAAAAGACAATAATTGTGCCTATTTTGGTGTTTGCTTACTAGAAGAAATAACTCTCTCGGTGTAGTATTAACACAGGAAGGAGAAGGAGAAATTTATCATTTGATAGCCTTTGTAAGAAGAAAGTTATCAAAGGATAAGAAGAACTATTCCACTATCTAGTGCAAAGGACTGTTGATGGTCTATGCACTAAAAGTTTTTAGGCAATATTTTTTCGGTGGACATTTTAAAATGTATATAGATCACTCTACGTTGAAGTCCCTGGTCAGTAAGCCTGTGTTGGGAGGGAAATATTTCGATGGTTATTGTTGTTTCAAGAATATGACCTTGAAGTGATTGTGAAGCCTAGAAGGGTGAATGCAGGACCAGACTACCTGTCAAGGATTGAAACTGATGAAGAACGAAATAGTTTAGAGGAAGGATTGTTGGATCAACAACTCTTTGTGGTGTGAATCACGGATGATCATTTTGAAGATATTATTTAGTTTTTAACCATAGGTACAACTCCGAAAGGACATTCCGCTCAGAAGAAGAACGAATTAGTAGTTCGCTCTACAAATTTTTCAGTGATTTCAGGTAACTTGTATAAGATGGGAATAGATGAAATACTGTGAAGATATGTTCAATTTTTTGGATGTGCTAGTATCCTCGCTGAAGTACATGGAGGAGCAATAGAAAGACTCTATGTAGGAAAAGCGATTGCAAAGAAGATTTTGTGCACTGGTTTATGGTGGGTGACATTACATAAGGATTCTAAGCCATACTACAAGGAGTGCGATGCTTGCCAAAGGATGGGAAAACATTCAAGAATAGATGAATTTCCTTTAAATCTTCAGATTTCATTACAGGTATTTGATAATTGGGTTATTGATTTCATCGGCCCACTACAACGACCAAGGAAGAAGACGAGTGTGCGATATATTATTACTATAATAGAGTATTTAACCAGATGAGAGGAAGCACAAACAGTGCGTTATGAAACCAACTCAAGAAAAGATAGAAAAGATAGATCCACCACTTAGAATTCATCCTCTTCGAGGGGGCATCCTCCTTTACATTACATAAATGAACAATTCTTGGATGATTCAAATGATAAAACCTCGTCTCTGTATATAGGAGTCTAAGAAGTCACAATATAACCTAGCCGACCTAACAATAATAACATAAAGCCACAAAAATAACGATAGAGGGGTTCTGTGGGGCACAATAATAACAATATGGGGACAATAGGGACACAACAATATTAATAAGGGGTACAAATACAATAGTAATGGGGTAATCACTAGTATTATAGGGACCCAACATGCCCTTCTCCTTCAAAAATATGTTGTCCTCAACGCTTGAGTAGTTCCGGATGCTTCCGTATAAAATTCTGATCCTTTCATGTGGAATCTTTAGTAGATAAGTTCTTCCACTTGATAAGATACTCTGAAATTGATCGATTTCGCAGCCGTCGAGTTCTTGTTTCTGTGACTGCTTCTGGTTCCAATATAATTTTTCCTTCCTCGTCAAGTTCTGGCAATATTGTTTGAACTGGGAGCTTATTTCCTATAACCTTCTTTGAACATGAAACATGGAAAACTAGGTGGAATTGAGAAGCTGCATGAAGCTCTAATTTGTATGCCATAGTACCTATCTTTTGCAACACCTTGTACAGACCATAATACTTTGCTGATAATTTATTATCCTTCTTAGCTTGTTTGAGGGACGTTTGCTTATATGGTTGTAGCCTTAAGACTACCCAATCACCTACATCAAAACTTCTTTCACTGTGATGTTGATCTGCCTGTTGTTTCATTCTATTATGTGCCAACACAAGGTTATCCTTTAAGAGTTGGAGGACTTGTTGTTGATGTTCAATGTGATGTTCCACTGCTTCAAGCTTAGAATTTTCTCTTAAATATGATGTGATGGATGGTGGCTGATACCCATAATGTGCCATAAATGGCGTCATTTTTGTTTTTGTATGGAAGGAAGTGTTATACCACCATTTAGCCAGAGGAAACCATGACCCATTGTGTCTGTTTATCATATACAAAGCAACGAAGATATCCTTCCAAACATTTGTTTACTATCTCAGTTTGGCCATCAGATTGAGGACGATAAGTTGAGCTATGAGCTAACTGAGTACCAAGACAAGAAAATAATTTTGCCCAAAAATTTCCAGTGAAAATGGGATCTCTATCACTTATAATAATATTTGGGTTTCCATGCAGTTTTTGAATTGTTTCCATAAATGAACTAGAAACTGTACTAGCTTTAAATGGATGTGATAATTCACAAAAGTGTGCATACTTGGTAAGTTTGTCAACTACCACCATGATGACACTCTTTCCCTCAGACTTGGGTAAACCTGTGATAAAATCCATTGAAACCTCCTCTCAAAGTTGGCTTGGAATCGATAAAGGTTGTAATAGACCTGGTGTCTAAATTGTTTCAACTTTATTTTGCTGGCGAACCAAACATCCCGTCAAAAGCTTTTGAATATCTCATTTAAGGCCCTCCGAAAAAAATTCCTTCTTAGCCCTATGGTAAGTTTTTAAAAATCCCAAGTTCCCTTCTAAGGAAGAAGTGTGCAATTCCATAAGAATCTTTTATTTTAGCTGGGAATTCGTAAAGAGGTATAAGCGATCTTTATACCATAACGAATGATTTTTCCAGCTAAATGTATCCGAAGTACTGGAATCTTGTTGTCGCTTTCGAATAAGTGCCCACACTTCTTCATCATTCTTCCATTCCTCCCTTGCTTCGTTTATCCAATCTGGTTGGATAATAGAAATGGCACACAACAATGCTTCCACATCCTCATCCTTTCTTGAGAGTGCATCTGCCACCACATTTTGCTCCCTTTTTTGTAGATGATTTCAAAGTCATAACCCAACATCTTTGTGACCCACTTTTGTTGCTCTTCAGAGGATAATCTTTGTTCTAAAAAGTATTTAAGGCTATCGTGATCTGTTTTTACCTTGAAGTGTCTTCCCATTAGGTAGGGTCGCCATTTCTTAAGTGCATGGAGTATTGCCAACATTTCCTTCTCATAAATAGCTTTGTGTAAAAAATTTCCCTTGATTGGACGACTTTCAAAAGCAATGGGTCTTTCATCTCATTAAAACAGCACCAATTCATTTCCTGAAGCATCACATTCCACTATAAATGTTTTTTGAAGTCTGGTGTAGCTAAGAGCGGTGCTTGGCACATTGCCTCTTTAAGATGTTCGAAGGCCTTTGTTGCTTCTGGAGTCCATGAAAATGTGTCTTTCTTCAATAGTGTTGTTAGAGGTGCTTCTATTCTCCCATAATTCTTAACAAACTTGCGATAATACCCTGTCAACCCGAGAAATCCTTGCAGATTCTTTATGGATGTGGGGATTTTCCATTCCTTAATGGCTTTAATTTTGCTAGGGTCTACCTTAACTCCTTCATGAGATACAATATGACCCAGATATTCCACCTCTTGTACTCCAAAGAAACATTTGGATCTTTTTGCATATAATTGTTTCTCCTCCAATAGTTGTAGGACCCTGTCAACATGTTCAACATGATCCTTCCAAGACTTGCTGTAGATTAGTATATCATCAAAAAATACTAACACAAATTTTCTAAGGAATGGTTTGAAAAATTGAATTCATCAAACCTTGAAATGTTGAAGGTGCATTGGTAAAGGCCAAAGGCATGGACCAAAAATTCATAAGACCCATCATGAGTTCTAAAATGTTGTTTTTGGAATGTCTTCAGTCTTCATTCTGATTTGATGGGTATCACTGAACGAAGATCCAACTTGGTGAAGTAAATTGAATCATGTAATTTATCCAGTAATATAATTCAATGACAGGAATGGG
>APFE031706776.1:93934-173281 GCA_000404065.3 Pinus taeda | reverse complement strand
GACTCCAAAGAAACATTTGGATCTTTTTGCATATAATTGTTCCTCCTCCAATAGTTGTAGCACCCTGTCAACATGTTCAACATGATCCTTCCAAGACTTGTTGTAGATTAGTATATCATCAAAAAATACTAACACAAATTTTCTAAGGAATGGTTTGAAAATTGAATTCATCAAACCTTGAAATGTTGAAGGTGCATTGGTAAGGCCAAAAGGCATGACCAAAAATTCTTAATGACCCTCATGAGTTCTAAATGTTGTTTTTGGAATGTCTTCAGTCTTCATTCTGATTTGATGATATCCTAAACGAAGATCCAACTTGGTGAAGTAAATTGATCCTTACAATTCATCCAGTAATTCATCAATGATAGGAATGGGAAACTTATCTTCAATAGTGATCTTGTTTAGATCCCTATAATCCGGACACATGCGCCACGATCCATCCTTCTTGTGCACCAATACTACTGGAGCAGAGAAAGAACTTTGACTCGGTTGAATTATACCAGCCTCTAGGATTTCTGCAACCATATGTTCAATTTCACTCTTTTGGACATAGGGATATCTGTACGGCCTGATGTTTTGAGGAACACTTCCTGGAATTAGATGAATAGCATGATCATAATCACGCATAGGTGGGAGACCTTTGGGAGTCTCAAATAGCTTGGAATGATTGTCCAGGACATTTTAGAGATCTAGAGAAATATATGATTCCGATATGGAAACATCTAGTGAACATAATTGTGCAATTACACCTCTTTGTTCCATTTTTAGAAGCTTTGTCATACCATTAGAGCTGATTATCTTTCTTGGTTTCCCTACCCCTTAATTCAACTTCCTTTCCTTCCATAGAAAATCTCATGAAAAGTTCTTGAAAATTAAAAGCTATTGTACCCAAGGATTGTAGCCATTGGACTCCTAATACAACATTAGCACCTCGCATTGGAATGGAAAGCATTGGTCTAGTCAATACATATTATCCCATGGATAGCTTGATATTATGGCACTTTCCAGAGAAATTTTTTGTTCCTCCATTTGCAACCATCACTTGACACTCTGGTTCTGGATATAAGAAGCAATTCAATTCTTTTGCTACCTTACAATGAATAAAATTGTGAGTACTTCCTGAGGCAATCAACACTATTAACTTTTTCTCCTTGATTTGTCTTTCTATCTTCATGGTTTGAGGAGTGGTAATTCCCGCAAATGCATTACAATATATGGTCGGATTCATTTGTTCTTCATCTAGGCTTTTTTCCTGGAGTATATGCTCTTCTTTTGACCTTTCTTGCTCCCTTTCTTCTTCCTCTTCACAATCTATGTAGAATAATTTCTTCTCAGCACACGTATAGCCTTTAGGGTATTTGCTATCACAACTGTAACAAAGCCCTTTTTCTCTTTTTTCTTCCAATTGTTGTGGTGTCAACCTAATAGCTTGTGGAAGACTAGCGGCAACAACACTTCCTTCTTTATAGATGTGAGTGGTATGCTTCCTGGTTGGCATAATTTTGCTTTCTATTTTTCTTGCTAACCTGAATGCCTTCTCTAATGAATCAGGTTCCCAAAGGCGAACATCATGTTGGATATTATCCTTTAAAGACCCTATGAACACATCAATCCTATGCTCCTCTGGAATATCTTATCCTTATGTTCAATTTTTTGGAACTCCTCAATGTGCTCCATTATTGAACCCTTTTGTTTGAGACTTATCAATTGGCTAAAAAAAGTGTTGCTTTTTGTATCCTCATAATGTGCTGTCAATTCTTCCGTAAAAATTGTCCAAGTGATAATTTATTTACGAGAGCAAAGCCATTGATACCATACAAACTGAATTGGTTCCAAATATAAAGTTGCAATACGTACCTTTTGTGTGTTTTGCACATTATTGAGATCGAAAAATTGCTCCATCTGTAATATCCATGTTGCGGGATCCTTGCCATCAAACTTCCTCATATCGATTTTTGGAATATGGTGGGTCTTTGATCCAACGTTAGATTCTATGGAATCATGATTAACATTTCTTTTGTTCTCATCATGAGTTTCCTTTAGTACCCTTTCACCATTAGTGACCATTTCTTATAGCAACTTATTCATATTTATCTTCAATTCTTCCATCTTATCATCCATGCCATCAGTTTCAGCGTCCATGCCATTCATCTTAGCTTCCATGCCATCCATCTTATCTTCTATGCCTTTATTTAAACAATCCATCTTAGCTTCTACACCTTTATTTAAACCATCCATCTTAGCTTCTACATATTTCCTTAAACCATCCATCTTAGATTCTGTTTCTTTTTGTGCAAGTGACACTTGTTGCATTTGTTCTTGTAATTTTAATATATCATATAGTATTTCTTCTTCTTCTTCATGAGTCATGCTAGAGCTTTCAGGTTCCTTACTAGGTGTTTGCATTTTCTTTCCTCCGGGCATCAGTTACCGATAATAATGCTCTACTAGCCCTTTGAATTCCTCAAAATGATTTTTCAAACCAATCTTAAGAAAAAATTTAAAAGAATCTACACACCTTTTTTTCACTTTGTAGGAGCTCAATATTGCCTCTAATGTATCTCTGTACTTTCAGATCATCTAGTTCTAAAATTGCAATCTGTGGTAGCCCTCTGTGTCCTCTTTCCAATGCCACCAGTTTGATCCAAATTGGATTCTCCAAGGAAGAGTTATGCCAAATCTCTCACAGTGACTTGATTATAGACTAGTTCAGTAGAGCAAACTTGTACGACGTGCCGCGAATTACTGTTTTGACCTTTGGCCCTGAAAAATATATACAAGAAAATACAGTCCATCCTATTTCTGCACCTTCTTATGAAATTTCAATCCAATGCTCAGAGAAAAAGCTATGATGATTTCCCTAGGTCACCTATTTGGAATGCAATTCAGGAGTCTGCAAAAAGACCAACTTCCTCAGATCATATCTCTGGAAATATAGCGCAAAACGCTCTAAAATTCGGACCCGAGATTCAGCGCGATGTCTTCTAAAATGGTTTTTTTTTTTAGCTTCTGAAACGTTGCAGAAAAAAAGTTATAGAGAAAATTCCATGATGACCTGTTTGGAGCAGCGAAACCCTAGAATCCAAAGCTCTGATACCAAATGTTATCAAACTAGCTCAAGAAAAGATAGAAAAGATATATCAACACCTTAAAATTTAGCCTCTTCGAGGGGGCAACCTCCTTTACATTACATAAATGAACAATTATTTTATGATTCAAATGACAAAACCTCCTTTCTATATATAGGAGTCTAAGCAGTCACAATATAACCCAGCCGACCTAACAATAATAATATAAAGCCACAAAAATAAAAATAGAGCGATTCTATGGGGCATAATAATAACAATATGGGGGAAATAGGGGCACAACAATATTAATAAGGGGTACAACTACAATAGTAATGGGGTAATCACTAGTATTATAGGGACCCAACATTTTCCTTCTTTTCCTTCCCCTTCTTCCCCTTCTTAGTTACTTCATTTTCAGCTTTACCAGCTTCATCAAGTGAAGAGGAAGGAGGAGAGGGAGAAATGGATGAAGTAGAAGGTTGAGGGGTAACTCTAGTAACATATAGTTTATGACTTGATTGTTCAGGAATTATGGTATTCTGAACGACAGAGGTAGAGAAGAGCCATATGGGCAAGCTAATCGTCAATCCTGGAAGTGATAATATGGCCATATGGGGTGCGCCAACATCTCCCCAAGAGGAGAAAGGACTAGGATTTCCTCCAAGGGGAAATCCATGGTTGGTAGACTCCATTTTTCTCAACCTAAAGACCAATGAGGGAACTGTGATGTTATTACGATTAAAATATATTTTAGATGCTTTGACACAACTTGTTTCTTCAATTTTTAAGAGTCAATAAAAAACAAAAGATGACTCTAGTCGCCTTCGATTTTTAATGAGCCTGAAGTGACAAGTGCTCAAATGGACCTTTTCCTTTAAGGAGTCTAAAAAGGAATGAAAGAGACTATTCTGGAAATTTAGACAGAGGGATTACCAAACCAATCGCAAAACTACAAAATACTTTTTACGGTACGGCAGTCAATCTTCCCGAATGTTGTGTTCAGTGCATTGCGATCGATAGGGTGGTAGACACAGCTTCCTAAGGATAAAGGATATAGCCTATTGTGGTCTCCCAATATATACTTGACGGTACGTGGGAGCACAAGTCCGTACTGGCACTTGTCGTCTCAAAGAGGAGGAATCACCCAACTAGCAATGAAAGCGATAGTTACCAGGCTTAACGACGTCGGAATACGTCTCTAGCCTAGACTTCTAGATATTGTGTGTTAGGTTCCAAAGCGTTTTTATGCTCATTGAATTTATTTTACAGTTGATCTTGCTTAAAAAATTTTCCTTTTAGGTTCAATGCGTGATGTAGATATACAATTCCTAAAATGCAGTTTAAGATGATAAACAATCATTTAATCTTATTTTGCAATGAAAATCCTAGCTACTAAGGAAAGAGAACTGAGGATTCTTTCAACAAAGAGCACAGGCCACGCACTAAATGCACTGTCCTAAATCAAACCAATAAGCAGTCTAAATGCAAATGCACATGCATGTATTTGTTTTTAGCCTTCTTAATGTGCGAATGACAAGAAGAATGCTAAGTACAAATCTGAATTATCTTTTCAAAGTGACAATACTAACAAATTTCTCTTCAAAACGAAATGAAGATAAAAACGACACTTTGCAATTTCGAATTGAAACTTGTTTTCAACACTTGAAAAAATACTAATTCAAATCACATACAAGAGTAACAGTATAATCGACCATCAAGAATAATAGGATTCTCTTCTATGACTGAAAATGACACTTGCGACACTTCCAAATCAAGAAATGACAGTCTGATTATGCTACTTCTTTGTAAAAGAGAACTGAAAATGGTGCACAATACATAAAAACATTTACAATTCTTTACACAATGGAGGCGGAATGATGGAAAGGAAGGGGGTTTCCACAAAGGTATACTGATCACAAACAGCAAAAATCCTGAATAGAGCTGAAGAGAGTGAAGAAAAACCAAAGTCTGAAGGCAAAATTAACCTTCTTTGACCATCGCACCTATTACACAAGGAATCCAGTATGCATCTCACCTACTGCACACGGGAGGTGCGATGCATACAGACTTCCTTGGAGAGAGGGTGCGATGGTACCAGTGCGAGACTTTTACTTGGTCTTTGGTCACAATTGCGGTTCAGTTCAGGGATTTAGACCGAGCAAGTGATGCTCAGTAAATATAAATCACAAGGGTTGATCTAATGAGGTTACTAGAGCCACCACTAGGGCAATTAGAGTGTTTGCAGATCGATTGTTCAATTTATAAAAAAAACCCAGAGATAGACTGACGCAACATTGATCTACTTTGCACTTGCATAGCAAATGCAGTTTGAAGGCTAGCTGGCTTGACTTCAGGCTCTGTATGTAAGTTTATTAAACAAACAAATATAGACTAGCAAACAATCTATTCGATCCCAAATGGAGTTGCCATTTTGTTATCGGGAAATCTAGTGTCCACTCAGAGCTGCTAGTCCCACTAAGACTGGTAGCTATCTTAGAAACAAACAAACTAAAACTACTTTCGATTTCCTTTATGAGAAGTAGATAAGAGGGGAACAAAGGACACCAAACTCAGTCTTGCACTTGGTTCCTTGCTTGGTTCCTCTCCTTTCTGATAGATCTTTGCCGCTTCTTCTTCATTCTACCCAGCTTCAAAGAGCACCTGTGGAATCAAAGTAGCATAATACTATCGAAGAACAGAGATCTACAATCATAAGCAATACAGGGCTAGATATGTATTGACCACACAAATGCATATATCATCAAACATACAAGAATGTGGAGGAAAACTTGAATAGATTTATTAATATCAAGAATAGCGAAGAGGATTACAACCAATTGTTCTAACCCAGCACCATCCTCCAGCAAGAAAGCCCTTCTTCACCTCATGTAAAGCTTAGATCACCCAACACTGTGATGTTGCACCAGGAAACCAACAACACTTCCTTACAAGATACAAGATTCCAGCCTCTGGATCTCTGTGATGAGGGATCCATATATACATGATTGTAGGGGGTTGAGTCAGCTTCTGGGATTTTGATTAGTGTCCTCTCTCTGATAGTTCTTGATTCCACTTGGAGATTGATGATCTCTTACTCATCCCTGGGTGAATTCAGAGAGGCAAGTGTCAGAGGAGAAGTTTCTAGAAGATTCTATGATCCACCACCTCGCAAACTGTCTCTGCCATTTGTCCATTCTCACCCATCACACCCTATAGAAGGGCTTTCCAGTATGCATCGCACCCTTTACACTGAGTAGGTGAGATGCATCGCACCCTTTGCACTGGGCATTCTGTATGGTCCAATTTTGACCAGTTCTGAGCAGTTTTCTACGGAGAACTTTTGGGAGATGATGTAATCAACTGACCTTGTTTCTTTAGGGAGTGAAGCAACACTTTTAGGGACTTAGGAGCCTTTGGTTTATGGACATTTATGATTGGGGTTGCAGTGCCCAAAAATGTCAATAAAAATATGGCTACAATGAATTGTAGGCACTACACTGTTTAGGTGCTATGCATAGCACCTGGTCTTTGTTTCATCTACGACGAGCAAGATTCAACGTGTTTTTTAAATTAAATCCATTGGATTCCTCATCTAGTGGATGCTTCTAGAAACTCATAGATGGATTGGGCTCGCTTTTGGATGAGGAGGGAGATGAATGAACCTTTATCCATTATCCCCTCCTCCTTAGAACCAACTCCCAAAAATGGCAAAGCATTCATGAGGGGCATTAATGGCTTAACCTCCTCCACTCAACTATAAATGGAGCAAGCCTTCAAAGGCTAGGGAAGGTTGGAACTTTGTAAGTTAAGGAAATGCTACTTGAGTGAGACTTGAAAGAGAGTAGTGTTATCATGTCAAATTGTTATTTCCATGAGGAGAGAATGGTTTGAAGCTGGGAGGATGACATTGAATTGAACATGCATCTACATGGGTTGTAATCTTCCTTTCTATGAATAAAGAGTTCTATGATTTTTCCCATTCATGTGTTCATGTGATGTATATTGTACTTTCGATTCTATAATATGTTTAGTTAACAGATCGATATCTATGCTTTGATGGTTTGTTGTCTTAGCTTGTGTGTAGGTACCTTCAAAGTGAGTTAAGTATGGGAGGGAGCGACAAAAGCGATAAAAGGGAAGAAGGATTGAACGAAAGACCCAGGTTGGTTCCTTTGTTCCTCTTTCTTTTATCTGTTAGCTATAGGAAAAGGAAATGGAATTACTTTAATTTTTGTTCTAGACTTGCTACTAGGTATAGGGTTAGTCGTTCGAAAAGACACTAAATTTGCGCATAACAATGAGAACTATTCTTTTCCTGGACTCCCCAGTCCCACAAAGAATATTGGTCCTACATGACTACTCTTAATGTTGGATGCCCTAACTCATCCTCAAAAAGCATCAGATGCCAAATGATTAGACAATCCTCCATTCTACCTTCCCAGGTGAAGAACAGAACAACATGTCTATCTCTCCTTTTTCAAACCAGGAGGATATATTCCATTAAAGGAATGTACTCATTCCCATCACAAAGGAATGTACCTAAGCTTCTTGCTAAGGAATTTCCAAGTTTCTTCCAAGTAAGTAACTTATTTTTAGGCTCCCTCTTAACTAGGGACCTATCACAACTTCTCATATGGAGATCCTAGAAGAACAAGCTACTTGAAGAGTGACTTCCTTAGATGTCATGAATTTATTATTTGTAAAAAAGTCTTCATGTTTGGGGACTTCTACATAGGGCATAGTTCATTCATCACTTTTATCCAATAGTTAGTCATGTTCTCAACTGATCAGAAAGTGATCCATCAAATTTTCTATCTGGATTTTCTTTTATGTCATTCCGCTTTCATGCCATATTTTTTGGAGGGACATTACATCCTTCTGTATGGTCCACCTATGTAAGCTCATCTAGATATTATTTCATAAATAATCAGTGAACACTTAAAATCAAGATTAGCTTTACCATGACATCTTCCTATAAGTATCAACATCCTACATGCAAATTGACACATCTCCTACAAATATCCATTGTCAAGGGTCTTTATCTTTTTCCCACTTCCATCAGAGTCTTCACATTCTTCCGGAAAATCTTCTAGTCAAATATTCTTGGAATTTGGATGTTGAATGCCTTCCACCTTCGTTGCATATTATCATGATATCTTCCTATCCTTTCACACACTTCATTCCCAGGAGCTTCTAATCAGAGTTCCTTCATCGTAGTCAACCACCTCATACTTCATATGAGGACATATTATTTTGATTTCATCTAGTGCGACACATGCCTTTTTGAAATTATTTTATAGGAGGAGATTTCTTTCCTTTGATCATGCTTCTCAAAATAGAAGTAGTGATCCTTGTTACCTGCAACCATACGACATGAATTTATAATATTAAACACAAGCATACATACCTTATTTACCTTTAGGTCATCTAGGCTTCTTTCAAAAACTTCCTTGATTGAAAAGATCCTCAACCCCTTAATTTGATTCACCTCTCATGTCATCATACCATCATCCCATGAAATCCACAAGTTGGAGTTCCTGATGAAACAATTGCTTCCTCTTTAGATCGGTGAATCCTTCAATGAGGATTCCATATCGCATATCCTTATTCAACATATGTTTCCCTATTAAACTGATGTATGATGAGACTTGGCCTGGCTGAATTCTCCCTTTTATATTTCAATGAGGTCACCAAGAGCCATATTCTTCAAAGTTGACTATAATATATTCTTTATGTTTCCTATGGTGATGTCACGAGCTCTTGTTTCTAATTCTTCCATGATACCACGATGCATCTTATTATTTATATAGCCATATATTATAACATAATATTTAGAAGCTATGTTAAGTACCTTTGTGAGGGAGAATATCTCAGTCATAGTAGATATCTCTTACTTCCTCTTTTCTTGGACTTCTTCTTTTCAGCTTCCCCAACTTTTTTGATGATATGGGCTTCTTTTCTTCTTTCGATATTGTCCGTTTAGGAAAATCTTTCCTGTAAGGTCATATTCTTTACTTCCATAGCATTGAATCTCATCTATGCTCTTCTTTATTTTCCGAGGACCATAATTTTCCAAACTTCTCTTTCTTTGGTACAAATGTTTGAGTCCAGTAACCTTCAACACTTTTTCCCTCAACTTGTCTTCTTCTATCTTGCATAGAAACCAAAATTTATTGAATGAGGTAAATTTATTATCCCCATGGACATTTTTTACCTTGTTAATTAGTTAGTACATTTAGAACAATGATGATTATCTTCTTATCATCTCTCCAGATCTCACAATTGAGATCTTAAGAAGATACCCGTTCATTCTTTAATACCTTAAATTTTGTGTAGATCATGTCTAAGTCATGTGACCTTCTTTATCACATCTTTAGAGAATATTATTATGAGTTAATCATATCTCTTTGATGTCTCTAATAGTGTTATATGCGAGGACCTTTCATAAGATATCCCTTTATATAACTTCAGAGGAGACCTTTTTCATTGATGTGTTCAATGACTTCATTTTCTTTGAGGGCTATGTCTATCCTCCTTTTCATGCAAGGAATTTCAATTACCCAACTAGTTTATAGATCTCCTTACAAACACGAAGTCAAATTTATTTAAATAATGAAAGATACTTACTTGGCAAGTGACAATGAAATCTTCATCTTGATCACTTTGATGATGGATGAAGGAAATGTATTAGTGCTCCCTCTTAGATGATCTTCTTCCAAATGAAAAATCCTCTCTTCAATAGAGAAGGTTTCTTCTTTTGATTAGGATGATTTTCTATTTCCTTGAATGATCTTCTTCAAGGACAATGAGAAGTTGATGACAATGCCCCCTATTCTTCAAGATACTTATATTTCTTTGGTAGTGAGTGAGTGAAAATCAGATTTTCTTCTAGGGTTTCAAATTTCTTCAATACGATGTGATCTTCATCTTTAAAGTTCTTTGAGATAACTTGCTTCGTAGATAACTCGATGATGACTAGAGGATCCAAAAACTTTTGTTGTTGTATATTTCTTCTTTGATCTAGGGTTTTATCCTTCAATATAGATATTGATATTTTTCTTTGATAAACTTAGACTTGCTTAGATTCCTTTCTTGAAACTCGATCCTTGAGTGTCTCTTTTATTTGATGCCCTTACATTGACTTTAGCACCTTAGCTCTAATACCATGTTGAGAAATCTAGGGCATTTAAAGTTAACAATTTATCTTCTTGATAATTGCTTGTGATGTAAATTTTCTTGTCAACTTATAGTATTCTTTTTGTTAGCTTATTAATATGTTCTCTTCATCAAGAAAATTATCAATATGCACAATAAAAGATAAGTAACACAGTATGTAGGCTTCTCTTCCAAGGCCAAAACCTCTCACCTCTTGAGAGGAAAACTAGATAAAAATATTTCTTCTAGATATTCAATTGATAAGTACTAAGACCATGACACAGACCCTTGACTCTAGTATCCTCTAAGAACCTTGTCACTAAACTTGATCCTTTGCCTCTTCTCTTCCTTGTCCTTCCCGAACTGCTCTACTTAGATCCTTCTAGAGAAACTTGGTGTTTATCTTTCTCACTGCTCCTTCTAAGATTTCCCTAGAGAGTCTCAGTCTCTAGATATTTACTAGCTTCCTCTAGGGAGAATTGTCTCTAGATCTCTACTTCGGCCTCCTAGAAGAATCCTTATTATGGTGCCCCAAAAGAATCCTTTTCTACATTGTCCCAGAAGAAACTCCTTCGCTACCCTATCTTTGAACTACTTCAGAAGAATATTATCTTCACTATACCAAAAGAATTCCTTTTTCATATGCCTAGAAGAAACCCTTCCTTGTCACTTCTTCGCGTTTGCTTTTAGCTTCTTCTTTGCACTTCTATTAGCCCTCTTTTTCACACTTCTGCTTATTTAAATTTAGTTCAATGTTTCTTGATCTAATTGTGATCTTCAAGTGATGTTGAGTAGGCTATATATACAATTATTCACATGACCTTTAGGCCGACATGATAGCTAGAGTTAGGTTGACTTCATCTAGAGAGTTCTTCCATCGTTTGTATGCCAAGTTGAAGAGGATAGATGACAAATACTTATTGGATACTTTACATAGAAGATATTGACCTTTTAAAAAGTTTAACATGACTTCGTTACATGACAATGACTCTAACATTTTATGGATAGATGACAAATAAATCGTAAGGACTCTCAATGGGAGTCTAGACTCAAAAAAAAAAATCCCTTGTTCATGAAACCCATGAAGCAAGTCAATAAAATGACTTTATTTTTCTTATTTACATCTCATTACATAAAATCATATTTACATTTCTTTATGAATACCGAACCTAGTTACACTTTTCAACACAAGGTTGAGCAGAGCATATTTTATTTATCTAGATTCTTTGACTAAGAAACACAAGGAAGTAGGGGCTTGGAAGGTAGTAGAATTGGATAAGTGTTAGCTTGAGGTGGTTTGTGAAGTAGAGAGATAGATTGTACTTATTCATGAATTGTTTGGGTTTAAAAAGCATTGTATTTTCTCTCAGATCTTCTGGTTAATGCACTATAGATAGTTGGGGTTTTGAGAAATTGCTTTCCCCAGAGAAATATTGTGTTATGTGCCATTGATATTCTTCCTATTTCTGTTCATTGTTTTCAACGATCAAGTTTGGCTTCTGCTGAAGAGTAGAGTAGATTATTGTCTTATGTTTTAGCATATCACGTGAGTTGTTGAATCTGCATAGTAAAAATCTACCGTGGCTTAAATATCATGTCTTATTGACTCTTGTTATTATGTTAATTTCATTTGTGATGCAACTAGAAAAAGTTGGGTTTATTACATTGAAAAAAATATAATGTTTTTGATACTTTTAATATATGGAAATCTTTGATTGAGAATGAGATAGGGAATAAGAGAAGTGTCTCAAATGAAATAATAGAGGTGCATATGCAATGGGGAGTTTGGTGACTACTATTCATGAAGTATCTTAATCCTTGTAAAGGCTTCATTACATGCAATCCATGGGAAACATACCATGGTCTACCAATACTATGGGTCATAATATCATGGGTTTCTAATACCATGCACCCCAAAACCACTATATTACCTAAAATAGATTTGACCCTTTTGCCAAGTTAAGTTTAACCTTATATAGCTAAAGGAACATGATGGAGAAGACATCTAAGAAGAAAATGAGCAACCAAATAGGGAAACAAACATCAATATACCTCTATCCAAGAATATTAACAAATAAAATGACCTATAAGGATTCACATGCTCTAAATTAAGATGAGAGGAGGCCAACAAGTGAAATTCACCAATTTTATCTACGAGAAAAAGTAGCAACCCAAGCCAATGTTAACTTTATAAGAAATAGAAAATAAAAAGGTGAAAATACAGATGTGAGGAGAATATTATGTTAATTATTTTTATTTTAATACCTCTATGTCATTTTATTTTTAGGAGTAGGACAAAATCATTTAATATTGAAGAGATAAGATGAAAATGAGAAGGAAAAGACTTATTTCATAGGTGGCAGGTCAAAAGTCACCACCCTATTTAGTGTAACAAAGTTGTTGCACTCATTCAAAAAGAGAGTTTTTCTTTGCAGTGTGTTAGTGTAATTTTCTAATCCATTGGTATTTTTCATTTCATATTTTTCCAATCCATCCAACTAGTATTCATTATAAGCTCAAATAGGCACCACTATATACCAAGGTGTGATACTTTTCCATTTATTAAATTCTAGGTCTCTTCGATTGATATATATAGGAGATACTTGTATTTATACACAATAGATCAAATAGATCATTATGCATTATCTCTTTTAGAAGGTTTTTGGTGTTTTTACAGTGTTCATGGGTTATTGATTTAAATATCTACATGGTATCAAAGTAATATATGAATTCCCCTTCTCACTTTTCTAACAAATATTTTTAAATCATGTGATACTCAATATCGAGATAATATATTTAATATACAAATTAGATTAGATCGAAATCCATTGTTGCAATTACACAATTTTTATTGTAGATTTGGTTTTTCTCACTCTTATTGGTGGGAATTCCATCATAATTTGTGGATTAAAAATGTGGTTCTTCTATAGGCATGGTTATCTAAGCACATGCATCCATATGGAGGTATCTACGTCCACACTTGGATTTGACATGATTTTGACATTGTTATCTCTAGAAATATTGTGGGAACTTTCCATTGTTTCCACCATTCAATTACCAATGCTTTCCATTTTTCTACCACTTCCAAGTTCTCAGTAATCACAAATATCTTTCCCTTAAGAGTCAGTCAGCTATGGTAAGATACTTTATTTTTATGCATTCAAAAGAGCATAGGATTGAGAATAATACCCTCTACAAATAGAAAACCTTTTTCTATAACTAGCTTACATATAGTTCAACAGGGTGCCTTTATTTTTGGCAAGGAAATTTTAAGGGCTAACATTTGCAGTGGGGCTAATTTCCCATGCTTTTTCTAGAAAATTTGATATCCAAATTTTATTTTTTCTAAAACTTATTGACCGAATTTTTATAGTC
The DNA here is from genome assembly GCA_000404065.3 of Pinus taeda. Classification (NCBI taxonomy): domain Eukaryota; kingdom Viridiplantae; phylum Streptophyta; class Pinopsida; order Pinales; family Pinaceae; genus Pinus; species Pinus taeda. Next base: position 159,683 of record APFE031706776.1, on the reverse strand, counting down.
TAAAATTATTTTACCTTAAAAATCCCAAATGTTTTATAGGTACTATATAAAATCATTAGAAATTTGAAAATTGTTACAAAAATATCACTAAACATTTTGTAATTTGTATATTAGGGACTAATAAGATTTGCTAAGCTTTATAAATTTGAGATAAATTCCATCTCTAAACCTTTCCCTATTTTTGGATGTGTGGAGGGAGGAAACATCAGTCAAGGATTTTGATTGTACTTATCATTGTTAGTTCAACTGCATTAGGAATCCCTTGATTTTCTTAAGAAAGGGTTTAGTTACCATTTCAAGGTCTCTTAATTTCTCTACATACAAATTAATCTTGTGAGATATCCTTTCTCACAAGGTTATTTCAAATTTGTATGATATTCCTAAATTTCTTTACCATATATATATAAACTGTGGATATCATGAACAATGCATTTTTTAAATTGTTTAAATTTATATCAAACAAATTTGGCATTGCATTCACATAGATCTAATGTTCATCATAAATTTTTGATGTAATGGTGGAATCTAGAACTATTTAGCTCCTAACTACTTATAATTATTTCACTTGGAAACTTAAGATTCAACAAATACTACAATATAAAAGGCTTTCACAAATTTTAGCTAGGGTTCAACCAATGTTTACCAAGGAATCAAAACATTTCCCTATTGAAACAAACTAGAATACGACATGGCTTTGATTGCATTGCATGTTTTAGATAGCTTGTTTTTTCATCTTGCTAAATGTAAGACTCCAAAAGCATGTTGGGCCAAGTTCGATTCCTTATTTGGTAAAGCCAATGAATTTTGAACCCCATAGTTGGAAGTATAATTTTCATCACTTGTGCTTAATTAGCATGCATCCATCAAATATTATCTTTCCAAATCAAAGCAGTTGTGGCATAGTTGCAAGGGCATGGAAAATATGAATCAAATGAAGAGTGACATATCTTGATTATTTCCAAGATAAAAGGTCCTTTTCAAGTATTTTCTTCAAAATTTTACTCTACTATCGATGCACTTCAAGATGAGTTTAAAATCCTCTTTGGAGCTTTCCTGTCTTATGCAATTAGATGTTCCTTTTGGCTCTAAGAATCAATCTCTTGTTGCTAAAACCTCAAAAGGTAAGCACACAAATTGGAATAAGAAATGTTAATATTTTCCTCAAGTTGGCAAGTCTCCCTCCAAGACTCAATCAAAAGCAAAGTCCTTTCCTCTATATTCCAAGTCTGTTGAGTCTTTCTCCAAGACAATAAAAAAATCAAGTGAAACCTATAATTTTTATGCATAAATAGCCATGCTAAATCCAAATGTCATTTGAAACTAAAAGCCTTGAATGAAGCCATGTGGCAGCAAAAAATATTAGTCTGTAAATCTTCTTCATTTGGTAAAGGTATGGTGTATCTTCTCAAGCATTATATACATATTCAGATAGTTGGATACTTGATTTTGGAGCATTACATTATATGAATTATTCTCATGGATTGCTACCTTCCATATTTGATTGCAAGATTTTGTAAATTGAAATTGGAGGATCTACACAACCTAATGTTTTAGGATCAAGCACTTTGCAATTAGAAGATGGTGCATTAATGGTGTTCTTTGTGTTCCCAGATCTCTATCAATCTACTATTTATTTATCATATCTATAGTTATAATAATGGGAAAATACTGGGTTTTCTCCCAATAATGTGGTTATCCAAGAGCTACATAATTTATACATTATCGTTACTTTCAAAAGAGTTAATCATGGTTCCCAATTGAACATGTTTGATTTTTTCAGCCTTCTTCTATTTTCTCTTTCACTACTCATGTTGGTTCTTCGAGCAAATTTTAGCATGGATGATTTGGACATCTAAGATATAGTTATTTTTAGTAGTTGAGAATAACAAATTGGTGCTCAAGCTTCCCAAAATTTCTTGCAATAATAGAGATTAGGGAAAATTTTAGGGGCTAATATTTGCAGGTAGGCTAATATTCCATGCTTTTGCCAAAAAAAGATATCAATTTCCATTTTTTCTAAAAATGATGTGCGCAAATTTTGCATTATAAAATTATTTTACCTTACAAATCACCAAAATTTTATAGAGACTATATAACATCATTAAAAATATTAATATTTTTACAAAAAAATATCACCTAACATTTATAGTTTGCATATTAGAGCTTAGTAAGATTCGCCAAGGTTTATGAAATTTAAGATAAATTTTCATCCTTAAAACTTTCCTTGATAGACTTTGTCAAGGTTAAGTTCATGGTAAACAATATGAAGATCCTTGTCCTAAAGGAATGTCCTTGCATGTTATCTCACCTCTTGAGTTGGTACATGGTGATCTCATGTCATTTCCAACTCACTCATTTTCAGGGGATAACTATGGACCCACTTTTATTAATGACTTTTGAAATTGACCTTGAGTGTAGTTTCTTAATTACAAGAGTCAGAGCTTTGCTACTTTTGATACCTTCAAGGCTTTTGTTGAGAAGTAGTCCTCTCTTTATATCAAGAAACTTTGTATAAATAAGGATGGTAAATACATCAATCATACATTCGAGGATTTTTATAGATAACATAGCACTCAATATAAAAAATATACTATCTACACCCCTTGGAAAAGTGGAAGTTTTGAAAAGAAGAACAAAATAATTAAGGAAATGGAAAACTGCATGATTTAGTCTAAGAACATGGAACCTTGTTCTTGGGATGAAGCAGTGAATTGTACTAATTACATTTAGATTTGGATGCCTCATATGCCAACACTACATATGACCCTAGAGGATGCTTGGAGCCATGTTAAGCCCAATATCTCTACTTTTAGTGTCTTTGTTAGTCCTAGTCAAGCCAAAAAATTAGTTACTATGAGCACATGAGGAAATATAGGTTATTTGAACCTATTTCAAAAAATCTCTTATTTTAGAGGGTTGTCCATTTTGATGAGTGCTCCAAGGGCCAACATTGTCTCCTTCGCCTCTTAGAGGTTTTCATGCCGATGATGGCATAGATCATTTTGACATTTTCTCTTTCGTAGAACAACAAGATGATGAACATTTTGAAAATGAAAATCAATGAAAGGAAAATCATCTATCAACACCAATATAACATGAGGAACATATTTTGATCATGAACAACATTTGAGAAGGAGCTTTTGTAAGTGAAAGAGACGTAGCAAGTATGGCTATGAGATAATTGATTTCATATAGTTTACCTTTATCCCTCATCATATTCAAACACAAACAAATGGTGTCTCCTTTTTGAGTCATGCCATTTTAAGTGATCCGTAACAATTTTCTAATGTAGTTTGGATACTTGAATGGGATGTTTCCATAACAAAGGAGTATTCTTCCTTGATGAAGGGTAAGACATGGGATCTCATTCCCATTCCTAGGTGATGAAAATTAGTTAATTGTAAATGGGTCTACAAAACCAAATATGTTGAAGATGGATCTAATGACAAGCATAAGGCATATATTTAGGCCAAGGGGATTTCAAAAGTTGAAGGAATTCATTGTTTCGAGACCTTTGTCCCTGATACCAAGATTAATTCTATATGCTTTCTAATTTATCTTCTTTTCTCTCATAGCTAGTTAGTTTAACAAATGGATGTGAAGAGTGCCATTTTGCATGGTTTTTACATGAGGAAATAAATATGGAGTGTCCTCCTAGTTTTATATAGGATTATTCTCTTATTTATAACACAGTTATTGATCAAACGAGAACTTGACCAAGTTCTCACTTTTTTAGAGGTTGCAAAATATCATGTCATTTTGAAAAGAGTTGATTCAGAATACACTTTTTTTTTTTTTTTTTTTTTTTCAGAGCATATTTTTGACACTTTAAATTTCTTATGTATTAAGTATCGACATTTTTTTTAAATGTTATATCAAACGTGTTCATACAACATCAACCCCTTTATTTTTGGGCTTATTTTTGACGCACAAAATTTTCTTATGTCTTAAGTATGGATAATCAATTTGAAATGTTGGTGATTTTTATGTGGATTTTGAAAAGTGCTGATGCATCAACTTTCTTTTTATTATTATTTTTGACACTTTAAACTTTTTTATGTCCTAAGTATGCATAATTTTTTTAAATGTTGTTTATTTAACTATTTTTTAAGTTGTCTTATTCTTCTTCTTGTTTTTCCTCAATAGATGTTTTCTTTTTAAGGGCTTTTCAAGCTTGAGTTATTTTTTTGTTTGCAATGTTCTTTTATAATGATTTTTTTTTTTTTTTTACAAGTTAAAAAATAATAATAAAAATAATATTTTGAAATTAGAATTTTTTTATATATTATATATACTTCAATACACATAAAATAATTCTCACTAAAAAAAAAATTAAACATTTGATGAAAATATGCATTTTGCATATAGATATAATTAAAAAATTCAACATTCACTGTATGGTCTCAAACAAGATCCTAGAGATTCGAAGGACAAGATAGATAGTTTTTTTTTTTATTCAAGGTTTAATCACTGCCATTATGATCCTATAGTTTACACTTTGAGACAATGCTTTGATCTCTTAATTTGGTTATGTATGTGGCTGATTAAAATCTAATAAGGAGTTCTTCATCTATGATTCACAATTCTCTACAAATCAATTAGCTCACTGATATCATGTAGAAATTTCACCAGTAGATCCAATTGATATATGTAATGTACTAAAGCATAATACTGGATCTACATCTACCATAAACTTAGCAAAAGCTTAATTGAACATGAGCAACATCAAGCATGAACACATGTAATTGATAAGAAGGAATCAATCACACGTAACGCAGAAGATATAACCCAGGGAAAGCCTCAGCCTAAAACCCCAACTCTGTATTATCATACATAGGATTTATATAAAGCCTTAGCTCTCACACAACTAGCCAGCTCTCAATACAATCCTCACAAATGAAGGTGGAAATACATCAGGATTACACAAAGCCTTAACTCTCACAGCTAGCTAGCTCTCAATGCAATCCTCCTGGATGCTCACAGGCAATCAAGACTTCTGCTAAGCCTTCTCCTCTGTCCTCTAAGCCTCCTATTTCCTTGCACAGTTTCTCCTGGGTGATCCTCCTATTACCAAGTGTAACACTGATCTCTCACACTAATCTCACACCCTGTAAAACTACACAATCCTCAAGGAACCTTATTCCTTCTCCTTGGATGAGTTTCCTTTATAGAAAAACCATCCAACTGATAGTACATTGTCCCTCCTCTGATCTCAACTGGGTCTTTCTCAGAACTGACATGCATGAGTTATTTATGAGAGAATATTCAATTATTTGAAATATAGTAGTTACATGCATGCAAGCATTAACTAACTGAACTCTCATTAATTTAAAAAAAACTATTAAATTAATCTAATTGGACTTGACTCAGTTAACCGAGCCAACTAATTACAACTCATCCTTATCCTTTAATTGAAGGATAAATTTTTCAATTAATAGAGAAACTATTGTATGTCCTCAGATAGACTTCATGTTTATACTTCCTTAACTAATTAACTCAAACTGAATTAATTAATTAATTTAGAAACTACTGGTAAGACCAAATTCGAATTTTACTTCCTATATTAGACTAGGGACTACTTAAAAATAGGAATCCAACTAGAATTGCTAAAAATAGAACTTCAATTTTTAACACTTACATTTTTTATTCCCTGTTCCCCAATCCAGCACTGATGCCCAAACTGCTATTTTTAGCACTTCTATTTTTAGCAATTTCTTGTTGCCAATTTTCAACGCTCCCTCTCAACAAGAAATGCTTCCTCTTGAACTTGATCCTGTACCTCTGGAATGTTCTGCATGCAACACATCTACCAAGTTTGGTTGCTCCAACAACTCTCGGAACAAAAAAAAAACTCCCAACTGACCTCTCTGTTGGGCTAGAAACATACTCTGATGCTAAAGCTCTACCTGCTACTGACAAGTGCTCCCTCTATGACCTCTGCGCTACTGCAACATCTCCATGCATCTCGCACCATTTCACCCTTCTCTGTGCTACCCTACACTATGCAACACACGTGTGCCTCTCGCATTGTTGTAGCCTGCATGCTCTACGCTATCCTGGGATTCCCTGCACTGTAGCTCTCTCTACCACTCCATTTGCATCTATCTCTACCCAATCAGTCAGTTCCTACTACTCCACATCAGGGTTCCCATAGCAAGGTATCATCCAAGAGGTTGGGTAGCTCAAGGATCCTGCCCCTCATTTCAGCCCTCTTGGGACGATCACTCCACATCACCCCACCTCCCACTTGGAGGTATCGCTACATGTGATCCCTCTACCCACCTAGCTCGAAATTTCCTCCTATTGGAGGTCTCTGCATGAATGGATTCCTCCAATCAATCTCCACTCAGCTTCTCCAGTTGTGGCTACTCCACAACCTCCTGAAGTTGCTTCTCCAATTGTGGCTCCTCCACAATCATTTGAGTCTTCTTCTCGCGCTGCATGTTGAAAGGTAATTTACTCTCCCTCTCAACCACCAAGTATCTAACCTTTTCCTTGCTCCTCAAGGATTTGCATGCATCTTATACCTCAAATGCATACAGGTTTTTGGCTAGCACACTAATCTGTTTCATCTTTCCCGCCATCACAAAATTTTCGGGAAAAATAGATGATTTTAAATCAGCAATATCTCCCTCATCCGAACTCTGATTCAGACAATTTTTTTCTTTTTTTTGGGTATTTTTCCACAAGGAATCTAGATATGCTATTTGTTTCTGAAAATTTTGTACAAAAATTTTCAGATCTGCTTTGAAAACTCGCGGCCCAAAACTCAAAACTTCGAAATCTCCTCTAGTATATTGTTCTCTGCTTTGATCACTTTTGCTCCAATACCATGTAGAATTTTCTCTACAAATCAGCTAGCTCACTGATATCATGTAGAAATTTCACCTGCAGATCCAACTGATAGATGCAATGTACTAAAGCATAATACTAGATCTACATCTACCATAAACTTAGCGGAAGCTTAATTGAACATGAGCAACATCAAACATGAACACATATAACTGATAAGAAGGAATCAATCACACATAACACAGAAGATATAACCTGGGGAAATCCTCAGCCTAAAACCCCAACCCTGTATTATCATACATAGGATTTATACAAAGCCTTAGCTCTCACATAGCTAGCTAGCTCTCAGTACAATCCTCACAGATGAAGGTGGAAATACATCGGGATTACACAAAGCCTTAGCTCTCACAGCTAGACAGATCTCAGTGCAATCCTCCTGGAAATCAAGACTTTTGCTAAGCCTTCTCCTCTACCCTCTAAGCCTCCTATATCCTTGCACAGTTTCTCCTGGGTGATCCTCTTGTTACCAAGTGTAACACTAATCTCTCACACTGATCTCACACCCTGTAAAACTGCACAACCCTCAAGGAACCTTATTCCTTCTGCTTGGATGAGTTTCGTTTATAGAAAAAGAAACCATCCAACTGATAGTACATTGTCCCTCCTTTGATCTCAACTGGGTCTTTCTCAGAACTGACATGCATGAGTTATTTACGAGAGAATATTCAGTTATTTGAAATACAGTAGTTACATGCATGAAAGCATTAACTAACTGAACTCTCATTAATTTAAACAAAATGTTAAATTAATCTAACTAGACTTGACTCAGTTAACTGAGCTAACTAATTACAACTCATAATCACAACTCATCCTTATCCTTTAACTGAAGGACAAATTTCTCAATTAATAGAGAAATTATTGCATGTCCTCACATAAACTTCATGTTTATAATTCCTTAACTAATTAACTCAAACTGAATTAATTAATTAATTTAGAAACTTCTGATAAGATCAAATTTGAATTTTACTTCCTATTTTAGACGAGGGACTGCCTAAAAATAGGAATCCAACCAAAACTACTAAAAATAGAACTTCTATTTTTAGCACTTACATTTTTCATTCCCTATTGCCCAATCCAGCACTGATGCCCAAACTGCTACTTTTAGCAGTGCTATTTTTAGCAATTTCTTGTTGCCAATTTTCATCAGTTTGATATGAAAAATCTAGGAATTTTGTATTATTTTCTTGGCTTGCGCACTCTTCAATATTCACAAAGGATTTCCATTTTCTGGTAGAAGTACACACTTGATTTACTCCAATAATTTGGTCTTAACAAATATAAAACTACATGTACTCCATTTTAATAAAGTCTTACCTTTTCTACCAATTTCTCTACACCATCTACTAATACTTTAGTATATTGACAACTTGTTGGGAGTCTATTATATTTGACTCATACAAGTCTCGACATCTCTTTTGTAATAGGCATCTTCTCTTAATTCTCTCAATATCATCATCGAAGTAATTGGAAGGTTGCAAAGTCTATTTTTAGGTACGTAGGCTAGGTAGTACCAATTTTTGGAATTTAGTACATGTTTGTTGTTTCTTAGCTTCTATTGGGGCTAGTTTGGTTGATGATTGGAAGTCCACATATACCTTTTTATTTTACCTTGGATATGCTCTCTTTTCTTTATCTTGCAAGAAGTAATAAAAAATTGCATTAGCATCTATAGAATCTTAGTATCATGTTGCAATTCTTACTAAAAAGGTTCTTTGGATTTGATAGTTAATGAAATAATTTGGCATTCAATAAGATCATCCTACCACTTTTTGGTGCAATAATCAAAGTGGAATCCACATTTTTTGCAACCCAAGGGGGTAGCAAAGGAAAAAACATATTGGGATCTACATGCACTTAATTTAGCAATTCATCCTGTTGAGATTTGCAACAAGAAATGCTAAAAATAGCACTACTATAAATAGTAGTTCACCCATTGTGGATCTTAGCAACAATGGGTGAAAAGTGAAAGTGCTAAAAATAGCTTTTCTAAAAATAGCATTTCGGGATCCCCTCTTATTTTAGTCAGTCCTTGGACTAAACATAGGAAGTAAAATTTGAATTTGATGTTAACAATTGTTTGTAAATTGATTAATTAAATTCATCTTGAGTTAATGAGTTAAGGAATTATGAACATGAAGTCTTTGTGAGGACATGCAACAGTTTCTCCTTTGATTGAGGGATTTATCCATCAGTTAAAGAGATAAAAGTGAGTTGTAATTAGTTGGCTTAGTTAACTGAGTCAAGTCTAGTTAGATTACTTTAACAGTTTGTTAAATTAAGGAGAGTTCAGTTAGTTAATGCTTGCATGCATGTAACTACTATATTTCAGATAACTGAAGATTCACTCATGGATAACTCATGCATGTCAGTTTAGTCAGTTGAGATCAGATGGAGGGATAGTGTATTATCAGTTGCTAGAATATTCCATTGTGAATATTCCTTGCATGTAGAAGGAATAGTATTCCTTAAGGATTGTGCAGTTGGATCAGAGGTTACAGTGAGTTGATGAGGCCAATTCACACATGTGATATTATTGGACCCCAATCAAAACTACACAAGGAAATAGGAGGCTTGGAGGGCTTGAGGAAGATATATTCTATGTCTATTCAGTTTGTGAGTAGTATTGTTTGATTGCCGAGAGAGCAGGATAGCTTGAGAGCTGATTCTTTTTGTAACGTGAACAAGATTTCCACTTGTATGATAATACAAAGTTGGGGTTTTAGGCTGGTGCTTTCCCAAGTGTTATATCCTCTGTGTTATGGTTGATTACTTCTCATTCTCAGTTATATTTGTTCTTGGTTGATCTTGCTCATGTTCGATTAAGCTTCCGCTAAATTGTTTGTAGAGGTAGATCAAGTGTTTTGCTTTAGTACATTGCATTACCAGGTGATCTACAATGGGAATTTCTACATGGTATCAGAGAAAAGGTGATCAAGGAAGAACAATATAAAAGCAGGAGAAGTTAAAAGTTTGGTTTCTGAATATTGAATTGAGTTATTATCACATCTATTTCACCGATGGCGTTCAGTGGTTTGAGACTCGAATATGCCCTTGATGGCAGTTCAAATTATAAAGCCTGGAAGGATCGCGTGGAGGCAATATTAGAATATAACAGCCTAAAGGACTTCATTGATTAAGAAGTCCAGAAGCCGATTGGTGCTACTCAACTGGCGGAACGGAAAAAGTGTGTGGCTAGAGCAAGGAGAATCATCCTGGAGGGAGTTCGAGATCACATTGTCTCGAGCCTCCATGGGAAGGAGACTTTGTTTTCGATGTGGAAAAAATTGAAAGATCTTTATCAGAATAGAAACAATCAGAGGAAGCTGGCATTGAAAGATAAACTTCAAAAGATCAAGTGCAAAAAGGGCGACACAATCTATACATTCTTGAACAAGCTCACCACCTGCAGTGATGAGCTTGGAAGTGTAGGGATCGTGACAGCTAATGATGACATGGTGAGTCTTGCGCTCCTCGGTCTTCCTAAGAGTTGGCATAGCTACCAGGACTCGGTTAATGGAAGAGAGAAACTGCCATATTGGGAATGACTTTGGTCAGATTTGATGTAGGAGGAGATAAGTCGAAGCACCAGGGATGGATCTTCATCAAAACAAGATGATGAAGAAAGTCTAGCTTTAGCGAGTAAAGCTAAGAAAGGGAAAGGGAAGGCGTCCCAATCCAAATTTTCTCATGGTGGGAAGAAGGTTGACAAGTCGAAAGTGTGATGCTTTCATTGTCATGAAGTGGGCCATTATGCAATGAATTGTCCAATCCAATAATGGTTCCTCCAAGGGATCTGATGGTGATGCATTAGCCTCACAGTTTGAGCTGGATTTCTTGCTTATCGCATGCATGGTTTCATCCATGGTGGGATGTGTTTGGTACCTAGACAGTGGAGCTTCTTTCCACATGTCAAGTGACAAGAATCTTTTCAATACATTGGAGGAGAAGGGTCTCCAGATGCGGATCGAGATGGGTGATGATGGAAAGTACTATGTCTCAGGTGAAGGTATAGTTGTGTTTCATAGGGAGCATGGTGCTCCTCTCTCCCTATCTACTATTAAGTATGTACCAGGTTTGAAAAAAATCTTGTGTTTGTTGCTATGCTAGAAGATAAAGGCTATGATGTAGTATTTAGTAAAGGAAAAGTTTTCCTGAGGCATATCAGCACCGGACAGACCAAGCGAATAGGGATACGAATAAAGAATCTCTACAAGCTGGAGGTAGATGACTGTGCTGCACTAAGTTCCAAACCAGAGTTGGTGCAAGGCCAAGATGTTGGCGAGCTGTGGCATAGAAGACTGGGCCACTTGCATCACAGGGCCTTGAAGATCATGCAGTAAATTTCTACCGGCTTACTCAAGGGAAAACTAGAGCAAACAGACACATGCAAAGGATACACCCTGGGTAAGTATGCAAAAGCTTCCTTTTAGGATTGGGATAGTAGAGTTCGAGCAATCTTGGAGTGAGTTCACTCGGATGTATATGGACCATTCTCTACAGCCTCCACCACTAAGCAAAGGTATTATGTTATTTTTATTGATGATTTTTCTCGTATATGTTGGATCTACTTTATGCAAAAGAAGGATCAAACCTTCTTGAGATTTTGTGAGTTTAAAGCCTTGGTAAAGAAAGAATCTGGAAAGAAAGTAAAAGCCTTGTGTAGTGACAATGATGGAGAGTATGTTTCCCAGTAGTTTAAAGACTTCTGTGCTGCAGAAGGAATTAAACGGGAACTGACGACACCTCATAACCCACAACAGAATGAGGTGGCCAAAAGGAAGAACCGATCTATTGTGGGACTAGCTCGAGCGATGTTGCATGACCAAAGCCTAACACTTCATCTATGGGCTGAGGCATGCAATACAACAATGTACCTTCAGAACAGAAGTCCTCATCATATTTTGGGGATGAAAACAGCCATGGAGGCTTTTTTGGGGAAGCAACTAGATGTGAGTCACTTTCACATCTTTGGATCACTAGTTTTCTGTCATGTGAGCAAATATTATTGGAAGAAGCTAGACCCAACAGCTGAGTTGGGGATACTTGTGGGGTACATAGATACACCCCACAACTATCGTGTGTTTGTGCCTGCCAGTTAGAGGACTGTAGTGCGCATGGATCTAAAGTTCGACGAGCAGAGAGCCATGCGAGTGTCACTTGAGAAGGAGCTCAAGTTGCATGGTGATGAGGAACTTTTAGTTCCAAAGGAGGAGGATACCCCTAATGATGTGGATCAGCCACATGCAAAGGATCCAATTGCGGAGACCACCACTCCTGGAGAGTCTTCAAGAGACGGGTGGAAACACTGGCAAGAAGATGACATGTTGATGCTAGATGCGAGAGAGAATTTGGGGAAGCCATCCTCTCAGCGCAGACAGAGGAGATCTCCCAAGAGATACACTAGCTGCATGGCCCTGGTTGGGGAGTGTGTAGCGACCAAACCTTCTTCTTTTCAGGAGGCAGTGCAACAACCAGTCTAGGTTGATGAAATGGTAGAAGAGTATGATTCTATCATACAGAACAGAGTGTGGGATGTTGTCCCTAGACCTGGGGACAAGTCAGTGATTAGTTCCTGATGGCTTTACAAGGTAAAGCAGGCAGCTGATGGCAGTGTTGAGAAACATAAGGCAAGGTTTGTTGCTCGAGGTTTCTCACAGGTTAAGGGGATCAACTACGATGAGACCTTTGCTCCTGTAGCAAGGCACTCATCTATGAGATCGATGTTAGCTCTATTAGCTCAGATGGGTTGGAGGATCCATCAGATGGATGTGAAGACGACGTTCCTCAATCAAAAGTTTGAGGAAGAGGTATACATTGAGCAACCCGAAGTATTTGAGACCTTCGATCGCAATTTGCATGTTTTTCGACTCAAGCGAGCAGTATTTGGGTTGAAGAAAGCACCCCGTGCTTGGTATACCAGGATCGACAACTATTTCATCGAGTTGGGCTTCACCAAGAGTGAAGCATATGTGAACCTTTACCACATCATGGTAGAAGATAAGCCATTGATTATTGTACTTTATGTCGATGATCTAATTTTGACAGGTGATGATCAACTGATCAAATCTTGCAAGGAGGACCTTGCAAGAGAGTTTGAGATGAAGGACATGGGCCTCATGCACTAATTTTTAGACATGGAAGTGTGGCAGAAAGATGGGGAAGTATTTGTATCTCAAGGCAAGTATGCCAATGAGATACTGAGGCGCTTTCACATGGAGAAATGCAAACCCATGCAGACTCCTCTAGCTGGGAACTGGAGGAAGGAGGATGTTACTTCAGGTGAGGTAGTAGCTACTACTATTTATTGGCAGCTGGTGGGTTCACTTATGTATTTGGTGAACACACGACCTGACTTATGCTTTGTGGTGAACCAGCTAATTCAAGCTATGGTTCAGCCTACCGCGTTGTTTTGGAAGGAAGCGAAGCATGTGCTGAGATATCTCAGAGGCACTACATAGTACAGATTATGGTACAGACGAACAGAGGGAGTGAAGCTGCAAGGCTTCACAGATTTGGATTGGGCTGGTAGTCCATTAGACCAGAAGAGCACTTCTGGAGGAATCTTCAACCTTGGTTCAGTTGCAGTTTCTTGGTATAGTAGGAAACATAGATTAGTTGCACTTAGCTCAACAGAGGATGAATACATGGTTGCTAGTCAGGCAACATGCAAGGCCATTTGAATGCGGAAGATTCTAGTGGGATTGTTTGGTCAGATGATATATTATGATAATCAGAATTGCATAAAACTCTCTGAGAATCCAGTGTTTCATGACAATTCCAAGCATATAGATATTTGTTACCATCATCTACGGGACTGTGTGTTCAAGAGGATTATGATGTTGTAGTATGTTTCGACCGAGGAGCAAGATGTAGATATTTTGACTAAGGAAGTGTCAAAATGCAAGTTCAAGTTCCACAGAGACAGGATTGGGGTTACTGATAATCCCTGTCTTGTTGAGAGGGAGTGTTGAGATTTGCAACAAGAATTGCTAAAAATAGAAAATGCTAAAAATAGCACTGCTATAAATAGTCGAGATATAAATAGTAGTTCAGCCATTGTGTATCTTAGCAACAATGCGTGAAAAGTGAAAGTGCTAAAAATTAGCTTTTCTAAAAATAGCATTTCGGGATCCCTTCTTATTTTAGTCAGTCCCTAGACTAAACATAGGAAGTAAAATTTGAATTTGATGTTAACAGTTGTTTGTAAATTGATTAATTAAATTCATCTTGAGTTAATTAGTTAAGGAATTATGAACATGAAGTCTATGTGAGAACATGCAATAGTTTTTCCTTTGATTGAGGGATTTATCCATCAGTTAAAGAGAAAAGAGTGAGTTGTAATATTGAGTTGTAATTAGTTGGCTTAGTTAACTGAGTCAAGTCCAATTAGATTAATTTAACAGTTTGTTAAATTAATGAGAGTTATGTTAGTTAATGCTTGCATGCATGTAACTACTGTATTTTAGATAACTGAAGATTCACCCATGGATAACTCATGCATGTCAATTCAGTGAGAGACCCAGTTGTGATCAGATGGAGGGACAGTGTACTATCAATTGCTAGAATATTCCATTGTGAATATTCCTTGCATGCAAAATGAATAGTATTCCTTAAGGATTGCACAGTTTGATCAGAGGTTACAGTGAGTGTGATGAGGCCAATTCACACATGTGATCATTGGACCCCAATGAAAACTGTGCGAGGAAATAGGAAGCTTGGAGGGCTTGAGGAAGATATATTCTATTTATTCAATCTATGAGTAGTATTGTTTGATTGCAGAGAGAACGGGATAGCTTGAGAGCTGATTCTTTTTGTAACTTGAACAAAATTTCCACTTGTATGATAATACAAAGTTGGGGTTTTAGGCTAGTGCTTTCCCCAGAGTTATATCTTTTGTGTTATGGTTGATTACTTCTCATTCTCAGTTATATTTGTTCTTGGTTTATGTTGCTCATGTTCGATTAAGGTTCCGCTAAATTGTTTATAGAAGTAGATCAAGTGTTTTGCTTTAGTACATTGCATTACCAGGTGATCTACAGTGGGAATTTCTACACATCCAAGATGGTGTTTTCAAGTTGAGTCTTGACCTACTAAAGGGAAAGTTACTAACATATTCATTTAATCTTTGGAATCACCTCATTTACTTTACTTATGACTGATGGTCAGGATGAAGGAATTTTTCCTTAAGGGGTCATAATGAAGTCCTCCTACCTTCATTTTTTGTTATTTTCTCTCTTTTGGGGAGGAGATTTTTCCTATGGGTTTTTCTTCCTTTTTTCTTATTATGAGAGTTTGTACTTGGGAACCTTCGTACGCCTAATTTTTGGAGCCCATTTTTGTCTTATTTTCTTACTCCCTATGTTTCAATTAAGATGGGTGTTTGTAACACACCTCTACCCACATTTACCCATTTTTACAAGTCCTTCGTGTAAATGTGAAGTGGAGTGTTACTATGACATGACCTGACCTTCTTGTTCCAGTTAAGGAAGTGGGGCCCAAAAATTAGACTTACTAGCCTTCCTCAGGAACCACATGTCACTCAGAGGCTAAACAACCACCCTAGGTGACCAATCCCTAAGTTGGAACCCTTTTTCTCTGACCTAGAACTGTAACTGCACCCTTGACACTACATGCATGTGGTTATGAGGCTCCAACTATGCTCATAAGCCTAGCTGCTAGCAGTTGTGACCTAAATTCCTTAGTTTAGTTCCTGTGGTCCTAAGATCTTATCCACTTTTCTAGTCTAGTCTCTAGACCACTACCCAAAAATTCCTATAACTTTCCAAAATTGTATTTCTATTTATGGCAATGCTGAACATTCAAGCTTGAATCTAGAACTTGACCTAGATATGCTAGAACACACTAGAGATTTCATCAAACATATGGTAAATATGTAAGTTATAGGTCATGACTACATATATGAGTATAAATATTTGAACTTCATTTGAAAATCATCGAGAAGGTCTAATGCCCTCTTAAGTAGTTGCAACCACACTAGTTAGTCCATGCATCCATCAAACATTCATTAACTTATCAAGCATAACAAGAGTCATACTTGGATCACATCATAAACCAGAATATAAATGGAATATTAACCCTGACAGAACAACCATCAAAGAAACATAATAATACGTACAAATTCACATTGATTACAATAGGAAAATAACTCTTATTAACATATGAAAAATCCAACCAAGACATGGACTTTCACACCATAGATTGAGCTAAACCAAATCTTTCTTTCAACCAATCACCCTTGTGCCTTATTATAAGCGTCAATGTGGGATATCATGGGATAAAACAAGACATAAACAACTAATTTTATCCAAAGGTTAAACCACATCCACCCTCAAAATACCATATATCACCTAAACTGATCATGAGATTACAAAATCAAACCAGCTTGGATGCCTTAGAGTTTCTTCACCATACCTTGAGGAATTTGTTTTGTGTCCACCCACCTATCAAGGGATTCCTAGAGAGAACCATCTCCACCCCAAACCCTTGGGAATTTTCCTGAGACCATCTCAGCCAGTTCCAAAACATTCCAAAAATCTAAAGCTCAACCAATAATCAATCCCATCACACCCTGGCTATATAGGAAATGGAAAGGAAAGGCTCAAACCATTAACAAATGAGGAAAAACCCATTCCAGTGACAGCAAATGAACCAAATACACAAACATGAACCATGCATTCACACCTCAGCTAGGAAATCACACATGCAACTTGTTACCTCTTGGTGCTATCTCTCTCTCTTTCTCACTTGAACCAAACTAAAACTGAAAAAAATTGTGAACTGGTTCTACGAATCCTTTTTATCATTAATGTCTCTATTTTCTTCATTTTCTTTAATTTTGTTTCTAATTTCCTTAGCATGTAAATATGTGTCTCTTCACCTTCTTTTTCTCCTATTTTTCTTTATTTCTCATAAATAAATGTTGACAAATTCCTCTTTTACTTTTCCAATTTCCATAGCTATAAATAAACTGAAAGTAATTTCCACTAGAGTTATTTCCCAACATTCATCTTGGAATATGTGTCCCATGACCTTGGTCTTATTTTTCCTTTGTTAACCTTTATTACATGAACTTTAACCTGGTGTTGTTACAAACCTCTTCCCCTTAGGGTAACATTGTCCTCAGTGTTTAATGACACCTATGACCAAAAAACCACTGAAAAAAACATACTTCCTATAGAGCTTTATAACACAACTTGTTACAGTATTTACAATGAACAACTACAGCAAGCCATGGCCAACATGACAAACATGAAAATCATATTTATTATTGGAGGTTTATAACATAGCTCATCACAGTAATTACAACCATACACATATGTACATACATATACCAAACCTTGTTTTCTTGACCCAACAAATAATGAAGGATTCAGAACCTGCATCTGATCAACCATATCCCATGTATCTTCACCAAGCCCAATGTGCTTCCACTACACTTCGACTTCCTTTATTGCTCGATTCCAGAGCATGAGTTTTTTCCATTGAAATATGGATTGATGTTCAGGATGGAATTCACCATCTAGCTCCACCTATAATACAGACTTGTCAATCACATGATTAGAATCCTACACATATCTCTTAAGTAATGAAACATGGAAAACATCATGGACTTTCACTATCGGAGGCAGTGCAAGTCTGTAGGCCATTGGTCCAATCCAATTAAGGATCTCAAAAGGCCCACAATATCGAGTTCCAGCATGGCACATGACCTAGTCCTCAAAGAGCTCCTCTTGGGCTTGATGTGTAAGTACGCATCCTCCCTAACTTGAAATTCCTTAAATACCCTATGCTAATCTGCATAACTCTTATGCCTATCTTGTACTTCCTTTAAATTCCTTTTAATAACATGTATTTCCTATTCCATCTCTGCCAACATATCTGGTGCAATCAATAACCTTTTCATTGGATCACACTAGCTGATAAGAATATTACAAATATTCCCATAAATAACCTCAAATGGACTCATCTTTAAGGACTCCTGATACCCATTATTATCATAAAACTTTACCAATAGAAGATACTCTTCCCACTTGTGTTGTTGATGCATGACATACATCCTCAACATATCCTCAACAATCTTGTTAACTCTCTTTGTCTTTCCATCTGTCTATATATGATAAGTTGTACTGAAATCTAATTCTATCCCCAGACCTTAAAAAAAAATCCTTCCAAAACTTGGAAGTGAACTTGATATCTTTATGTGATAGATCATCTTGGGAACACCATGCAACCTCACTATCTCTCTAATGAAAATCTGAGCTACCTCACTAGCTAAATTCATAGACTTATCTGCAATGAAGTGAGCTACCTTACTTAACTTGTCAATCACAACCATGATGGAATCATGTTTCTTCGATGTCCTCAGTAATCCTGTAATGAAGTCCATGGAAATGACCTCCCATTTCCACCCTAGAATCAAAATAGGTTGTGATAAACCACCTATATGCTTACACTCTACTTTTACCTACTAACAGTCCAAACATATCACAAAAAACTCAACCACCTCTTTCTTCAAGTTTGACCAATGATAGAACTTCTTAACAACTGTCAAAGTATTTTTAATACCCTAGGTGACCTAAATATGGCTTACATGAAACTCCCTCAAGATAAGCTTCTTGATCTCACTGTCATCTGGTACATAAAGCTGGTTCTTGAATCTGACCAAGCCATCTGCCATGAGGTGATACACCTATTTCCCATCACATTCACCCTGCTACTGTAACTTGTGTTTAACTATTGATAATAGTCATCATTTTGTCCTACTTGCAAGATCCACTCATACAAATATGTCCCATTAGAACTCAGTGTTGCAATGTGATTCACCTGCCCTCTCCTACTAAGAGCATTTGCAACCATGTTCTCTTTTCCCTTGATGTACTTGATCTTGAATTCAAAATCACTGAGGGTAGCCAACCATCTTGCTTTCCTAGCATTCAGATTGGTCTTGTCAAACAAATACCTCAGCCCACTATGATCACTCATCAGAATAAACCTCCTTCCAAGAAGATAATGTCTCCACATCTTCAATGCATGAATTATAGCTCCCAACTCGGGATCATGAGTCACATAGTTATGTTTGTGCTCATTCAACTTCCTTGACTCATAGCATACCACCTATCCTTCTTACATCGAGACTCCATCAAGTCCTCTTTTACAAGCATCTATACATACCACAAACTCTTTATCTAGATCTACAATCTTCAAGACTGGAGCATTTGTAAGAAAATGCTTCAACTGCTCAAAACTAAATTCAAACTCCTAAGTCCATTCAAACTCCTAAGTCCATTCAAACTTCTTCCCTTTTTGTTTCAAATATGTAATAGGATAGGAAATCCATCAAAAGTTCCCAATGAATCACCTGTCATAACCTGATACTCCCGTGAATGATATGACCTCATCCCCAAGTAATAAAATTCAATCTGAAAGAAACTACACTTACTAATCTTGGCATACAATTGATGCTATCTCAACAATCTTAGCACTATTGTTAGGTGTTCTACATTCTCTTCCTCATTGTTAGAATATATCAACATATCATCAATGAACACTATCAAAAACTTGTCCAGATAAGGATGCAACACACTATTCATCAAACAGATGAAAATAGTTAGAGCATTAGTAAGACCAAACGAAACCACTACAAACTCATAATACCCATACTTGGTACGAAATGTGGTTTTATAGATGTCCTCTTCTTTTATGCATACCTAATGATATCTTGATCTCAAGTTAATATTCAAAAACATTGTTGTTGCCTTCAACTAATTAAACAAGTCATCAATCTGTAGCAAAGGAATCATGTTCTTGATTGACACCTTGTTCAACTTCTTGTAATCAATGCATAACCTAAGAGTACCATCCTTCTTCTTTACAAACAACATTGGTTCACCTCAGGGTGACAAACTTGGAATTATGTATCCTTTATCAATAATTTCCTTAAGTTCCAACTTCAATTCCACTAACTTTGGATTGATCATCATGTATGGTGCCTTAGATGTTGGTTTTTCTCCTAGCATCAACTCAATAGAGAAATCTACTTCCATATGAGGAGACAACTCTAAAATATCTACTGGAAATACATCCTAAAACTGTTGCAAAATCGAATACCTCTTCAAAGCTTCAACATCCTAAACATCCTTCCATTTTTCATTGAAAATATGAACTGCAAACAATACACACCATTTCCTTCTATTTCACTTTTCCTACATAGTTGTAACCATTCTCACCGATGTAGGTTTTTTCTGTCCCTGCAAGATTCTCTTCTCTCCATCATCATCCAACCACTCAATAACCTTCTCGTATCAATCTACTTTAGTGTTGTGAAGGTAAAACCAATCCATACCCAAAAGCATATTGTAGAAACTCAAAGGAATCACATTTAGATGTTCTAATGTAGAGATATTGTTGTCACTTTTTGTAGCACCTGTAGCACAAGTGCTTCAGGAGATATGAAAGCTTACTAGAGACAACCTCGGGTTGAAGGGGGAGACCAATGCCATTTAATAGTTATTGATAGATTTATATTAAACACTTGCAACACTTCAGTTTCTCATAAATAATGCAAATGGGTTTCATTGAGAATCATTCATAAAGGTACAATATATGAAGTAGCTTGTACATAAGAGTACTCAGGAAATAATATTCAACTCACAGGTGGCAAAATCAAATTAGGAATGTGCAACGACTTAACTTTTGAATCATAGGTAATGGGAGAAGACATCAGAAGATGAGTCCATAATATAAAGCGTAAGGTCTAAGATTTCTATATATCAAGACTCAGAGAGAAACAAGTTAGAGAGAGTGTTGTTAAATGTTAATAAGAATGAAGTGCTTTTCAAAGACTCAATTTCCACCATAAAATAGACATCATCCATCAATGTTTTGATTTAAATGAATTTGCATCTGAAGGGAAATATATCAAGTTGCTACTTGACATGCAATCTGTGAAGAATTTTAAACATATATTAAGAAACAAAGAGAGAAGAACATACTGCAAATCTAATAAGTTCGAATCACCTATAACTTTGTATTAATCTCTTGAACAAAACCAACATACAACAAGCTTTAGACGAGTTTTGAACAATAGCTACAAAATATCTCAGCTGAGCTCTAGCTGTCTCATCGACTAGCTGGTCTCGGCATGCGATGACTCTGCTTCCCAAAAATGATTACAACATATTTGATTGTTCCATTAAAATTTTATACATTACAGAATAACAAAATGTGGGAAAAATAAATGAAGACTATAACAAAATATCTCCATGCCCATTCCTGTGATCTCCTTTTGATTAGGCCACGCCTTTTTCATAATATTCCTCCTCTAGTACTTAGTTGGTTCCCATCTCTTTCACCTTAAATGCTTGATTTTCCCACTCTCTAGAGCTAGGAGTTATCAACTATTGGTTTATTGCCATGGTGCAAAAACATAGATCAACAAGGTGGTATTGCATTGCCCAAATGTGTGGAGCTCCATGTTGAGCCATTAAGTAGTCCTGAGGACGTGCACGTGGAGCAGTTTAATTCATTTATTTTGGTCATGTAATACTTGGTTTCTTGTTAAAGAGTCTTTCGTAGGACAAGATCCTTGTCAATTTCCGACTATTCCATGCCCTCATTTATTTCCTCAGTTGCTAACCCATATCCCTTTAAAGCTTCGTATTACATTATTAGAACCCTTACACATCGAGACTTTTATTCCAAAATACATTAAAAAATAGCAATATTAGATGCTCCTTATACCCCTTTGGTTTAGCCCCTTTCTGCATTTCTCGTCATAGGACTAAAGGCTATGACTGTAGGCTTAGCCTTAGGGAACTTAGGGCCCTTTTGTTCCTGCCCCTGGGCCTTTTTCCTTTGTAAATTGCATAGTGCCCTTCTCCTCTAATTCCTCTAGTAGCCGTATGCCAACTGAATATCAGAGACCCCTTATCGGTGATTTCTAATTGGCATTTTACTTTTGGAGTTGCAACATGATTGTATCTATGATCACCAATAGGCCTCTACATTTAGCCCTAGGGCTTGGATGGAAACTGTGTGATAGAGGCCAGGGGACTCTAGGCCTAAGCCTTTAGGGACTTAAAACCCTTTAGCTAGGATGAGAGCCGATTCTGTGAAACATTGCATTATAAACAATCCCATTGCATAAGACATGGGACCACAATACATATGCGCCTGGGCCATTTATAATATCAAAACTTTCTAATATAATGCTGCATTTGGTTTGACCCCACAAGACTTGTGATATTTGATATATGACATGGCCTGGTCTAAGTGGAAAGGGACTATGGGAGGGTCCATGTCGTGTTTTAGCATATAAAATCTTTGTTAAGCCTTTTCTGCCCAACCTTATAATTTTAACACGTAAAACATATATTTATGTTGCCACCCTCATTGTGCCAATAACTCTTGGTTCCTTCAATCTCTCGTGACCATGGTGCTAGCCCACATCGAAGCCCTTCAATTAGACAATTTTGCTAGGAGGTTTTAATTTCAAACAACTTCATCCTTTTCCACATGTCACCTTGGGAGTGGTGACACATGTCACCCAGTTTTCCCCATTAGGGCCCTGAAAATGCCAAACATGCATGTCACGTCTCCACCATACCACCATGTCATTGCTAACGTCATTTCCACCTAGGATATCATAACTAATCGTTGCTAGACATGTGTCTCTCTGGAGGAGAGAGAAAAGGACTGAACGTACTCAGGTTTTGCAATAAACATCCTTTAACACTGAAGGCACTTTCCCACAAATTTAATCGTATATCGCAACATGCTCCACTTTACCATTTCAAAGATTTTTTATTTGTGATATGCACCAGACCCCACTAATTGATGATTGCATTGTTCGTCGATTCGCTGATTGGACCCCACCAATATGCCTGATCGCTAATTGTTAATCGACGAAATTCTTCCACTATTGCACTGTACTTTGGAAATTTTGATTGTCGATATGTGATATTGGTGATCACTGATTGCAAACCTTCTTCGACCTCTGATGTTTCTCCTTTTCAAATCTATGATGTACCATATGCCTCTACTTTTGATCATCGATTGCCAATTGGACACATGGCAGATGGACATGAACTCAAACTTAGAATTTTTCAAGTTTTCCCTTTGTCTTCTAGTTTTGAGAGGAAAAACTTCAACTCTCTAACTTTTGATCCAGAAGTCCATTCTGTGACTTCGACATACCGTTGGAAAGATTGTTCAGAGAAATTTGCTCTGGAGAGGGTATTATTTGCAGTTTGTGTGATTCTTTGGCTTGGAATATATCTGCAAACCTCTCTGATCATTTGCACTCTTTTTTATAGCTAGAACACTTTTTGTAGAAGGTGACAACAATGGCTTTAGCTAGGGACAACGCCTTACTAGAAAGGTGTTGATAATTTGTAGATTAGAAGCCTTCTATATATTGGCCATGGATTCATTTTATTCATGTATAGAAAAACAAAAAAATAAATATAAAGAACTAAAAGCAATGTTGATATTTACAATGGCTCACTGGTATGTACAATGGGTGAGAACTTAACCTTCTAATGCTAAAAATAAAGCTTGAAGAATTTCCCATTTACATGAAGCTCAATAATTTCACCCTCCAAGTTCTCGAGCACAAAAGTATTGTTTCCTTTAGTCTCAACAACCTTGAAGGGTCCTAACTATAAGGGATCAAATGTACTAGGTTTCCCTTGCACTAAGATGTCCTTAACAATTGCTGTTGGGATGTAAGCCATGATATTTGAGTGTAAAAAACAAACTTTGAAGGCCTTCAGAGCTTTGACTAGGGCATAAACCTATTTTTCCAATATGTTATATTTTGGTTCAGCATCCCACAACACCTAGCTGAAGAAAGCTATAGGTTGCTCATGGCCTTCCTTATTTTTCTATAGTAACACAACGACTATAGTATGGGGGGAGGCAAAAGAAAAGATGTAAAATGGCCTTGAATAGTCCGGGTTGACTAACATGGATCCTCTGCAAAATATTTCTTGATTCTAGAGAAGGATTCTCAGGAAACTGGGCTCCACTTTACTTTATTCTCCTTCTTCAACATCTTTGTAATGCCTTTCACTATTTCTGCATAGTTAGGCACAAATCTCCTCAAGAAATTAATCCTCCCCAAGAAGACTTGGACCTCCTTTTTATTTCTTGTTAGGGAAATATGACTAATGGCCTCCACCTGCTGAGGAACAATCTTTACCCCTTCCTATGCTATGATGTTCCCCAACTAAATGCCTTTGCTGAAATCGAACTGATATTTCTTGGGATTTAGAGATGATCCATACTTCCTATATTTATGAAAGGTGACTTTCATTGTTCAATATGATCCTCGTCTATTTTGGAGAAAACAGTGATATCATCCACATAAACCACCATGAATTTGTCCTTCTCTCCCACGAATTCTATTTCCATTTCCCACTGGAAAGCTGCTCTTACATTTATAAGGCCGAATGGAATCTTTGTATACATGAAACTCCCCCAAGGTGTAGTGAGAGTAGTTTTCTTCTGACCATCGGGATGCATTGCTACCTGATTATACCTTGAAAAACCATCCATCATGGACATCTAAGCAGAGCTAATTATCTTCTATAAAAGATGATTCATTTGAGGCAATGGGTAGTTTTCCTTTAAAGAAGCTCCGTTGAGGTTCTTGAAATCCACACAGTATTATTTCTCCATTCTTCTTCATAACAAGAACCATATTTGCAAACCATTCTGAGTACCTTAGTGGTACAATGATCTTAGCCTAAAGTAACTTCTTCACTTCCTTCTCAATGGATGGGAATAGAAGGGGATTGATCTATCTGAGTTTCTACTTACAAGGCTTCATCCCACTCTTTAAAGGAATATTATGTAGAATCAAATTTATATCAAAAGTATTTAAATCATCATAAGACCAAGTAAAAACATCTTTATAATATTCTAAGAGATTATGTACCTTTGTTTGTATTGTGGAGGGATTCCTTTTAACAATTTGATCATCTGGGATTTGTCCTTTGAGCCTATGCTGCAATCCTCCACCTATTCATCGGCTTCCTATTCAGTAGGTTTAGAAGCCATGTCGTTGGATTTTAATATCCTCTCCAAAGGAACTAGACCCCATGAAATGTCATTTCCCTTCAGCTGTAGAACTCTATGTCTTGGGATATTTTCCTCCCATTCAATTGGTTGTTATTCTATCACTTCTTATCTTCTTGGTCAAAAAGAGTTTGATAATTCCCCAATAACTTCCATGAAGCGCTTGATTTTCTCATCATCCTCAAACACTTTCCAGTGTTTCACATTGTCAAGCACTGAGGGTCTGTACCTAACTTCAATTTCATACCTAAGCAGTGGATTTTGTGGTGGCTTGAAGTTGTTGGTAGTTATAACTAAAGAATCAACCATTCGATTTCCTTCCCTAGGTAAGAATTGGACATTAAAAGCTGAGAAGAAGTTTTTGATCAAGCCTCAAACCTCATTTCTATAAGCCCTCAGCCCTCAGCTAGTCCTTGATTTGCTTCACTACTAGTTTTGAGTCTCCAAATGCAGTCAAGCATTCAATGTTTAGATTCTTCGTTGCTTGTAGGCCAAATAAAAATGCCTCATACTCTCCAACATTGTTGGTTGCCTCAAATTCTAATTTGAAAGATATGGGAAGCAAGCTACTCCCTAGAGATATCAACAATACCCCTGCTCCATTTCCTTCTTTAGAGTTTGCACCATCAAAATATAGCTTTGAGACTTTGCTACAATATTTGAGTTGTTGGTTTGATTTGACTGTGGGTTGTACTAGTATTTATTCTAGAATTAAGTCATCTTCTTCTAGCATGAATCAGTAGATATCCATTTATGTCCTATACACAGAAGCATTATTTGAGCAATCATCTCTTGTGACTGTTTTAACGAATCTGAATACTCAGTATAGTCTCCTTTCCTCTCAACCAAACATAGGAATGGTAGCATATGTAAGATCCATCTTGATGGAACCTCCAATCTTTGATCCCAAATATCTAGACAAAATCATACCAAACCTTGCAAGGATATCATTAACTACAATGTCCATCACCACACTTTTCACTGGGATTTAGGCCAGATTTACCACCAAGTCCTTGATCATCGCCAAGCACTTAACCCTCTTGGAGTCAAAAGAATAGAGAACTTTATATGGTCTGATTATCTCTAGACCCATTTGCTCCATTACTGACAATGGCATCAAATTATGAGAAGCTCTTGAGTCTAACATGAAATTATGGAGCAGGAGGTTATGTACTATTAGAGTAACATAAAAGGGTGGAGCGGAGGGACATTTTTCTTTGACATGAGGTCCAAAGACTACCATTGGCCTTTCTTCTTGTAGGTCTAACCTGTTAAGTAGTTGGAATGAAGTGGAAGGAAACATAAGCTAAGAGACTTGGGCCTTGTAGGTGGGTTGTTTTAAGAGCTCGGACATGGGATTGGGATCTTAACTTGCTCAAGCTCTTTCTGAAGGTTAAAGATGGTAGGGCCTTTGTCTGCAATGCTAATTTCTACAAACATCTTTTCTTTTTCATGGATGAGTCTAGTAGGGGGGGGTGATTTACCTTCTTTGATGACTTCAGGCTTATAGCAGTTTGGATTTGGGGACTCTTTCTTTCTTGGAATAATTGGATCTACAGGTCCCTTCCCCTTGTCAATAGGCTTAGGAGGCTCCTGGGAAGAAGTACATTCATTTTGATCTTATTCTCTCGATCTCTTTCTTAATGATTGAATATCATATTTATTTTGCAGCTGAGCGTGCATGAAAAAAACGAATTGTTTATTGTAGTCATCGATCTCATCATCATCCACTATTGCATCAATCTCCTCCTCCTCTTCTTCATATGTTATGAGTTCTTTTCCTTCATCAGAGAAAGAGGAATACGAGTTCCCCTGAACATCACTTGTATATGGTATCAGTTCCTCCAGATCATCTTCTATATACAATGGAGAATGAATGTGGTCTTGTTTCTATTTCCTCTCCCTTTGCATTATCTGTAGGGGAGGCCTTATATATTGGGGATTAAAACCCTGATTAGCAGCTGGGAAGTTCTGTCTTTGAAGGCTTTTATTCTCAAAATCCATTTTTGTCAGTTTGCTTCATAAGTTCTTTATCAACTTATCCATCTCCTCTATCATTTGTCCTTAAGATTCTCTTCCTTTACTTGAGGAATATGCGTCCTGTTTCCCCCCTTTCTTATCTCCAAAGTTAGTTCTACTTCTTGACTTCCCTGTGGAGGTAAAGTTTTCTTCTACTTCAAGGGCATCAGTTTGAATCTAGTCCAAGGTAGGAGACTTCCTCTCTCTGAGAATAAAACTGAATTCTAAATCAAAGGCACCAGTAAAGACTACTCAAGCAGTGGCCTGTGGAGGTTTGATTTCAACTGGAATATTGTTGTACACTTTATTAAATATTCTAATAAAATTTGAGATATCCTCTCCAGATTTCTTCTTGATAGCATTAAACTCAATGATAATGTATCCATGGTCTCTATTCTCACCCCATTTATGCATAAAGGAGTTCTCCATTTCTTCCCAAGTGTTAATGCTAACATTTGGCAAGGATTTAAACCATTTCCTCACTTCCCCATCCAAACATTGGACAAAAATACTCAACACTATAACCTGGTGTTCAACATTCAAATTTCTGCAAAGGCACAAAAAATTTCTATGTGTCTCTATGTTGTTATATGAGCTCTTCATTATACCTGGCCATGAGCTTGAGATAGTCATGCGGCATAGCATTTAAATGTGAGGCATGTTTAAGGGAGCATATGTGTTTAAGAAGAATCATGGGTCAACCATTTGGATCAGTGGTGGTGGTGCTTGATTTATCAGGGGTCCCGGAGTTATGACCAATTGAGGGGCAATTGACTAACCGTGGAATGAGAAATTGTTAACACTGCAGGTAGTGCTACTCTGGGGGTTATATTTTCACCTCCATGACTTCAGGGAGGGGAGGAAATGAGAGAGAAGGAGCATTGACTGAAACTTATTCTTTATTTCCCTCTAGGGGGCAGTACTGAGTATCTAACTACTTTCTGAAGGATATACCAGGGTTTTAGGAGAAAAATCGGAGCAACGAACTATGGCATCATATGAGCTAGATGAGGATATTTTAGGAAACGAGGACATGGTAGCATTAGTATTGGGGATTTTTCCCTTCCTAGTCCTTCTCGATATTAGCTTCGCTGGATCACATACATCTAGTGTTCATTGATGAGAGAGGTTTGAACAATTATGGGGCCTCTTAGAAGCCAAGGTGATGGGCTTATGATTTGATAGTTTGAGTCGCGAAGGTGATGGATAAAAAACCCACACATCTTTGCTCACCTTATCAAAGAGTGTATGAATGTCATACCTAAGGGAAAAAATTTCTAATCCACTCCCCGACAATGATGCTAAGAAAAATTTGTTTCTTTTTCTAATACTTGTAGCCCAAGTGATTTAAGAGATATGAAAGCTTCCTAGTGACAACCTTGGGTTAAAGGGGGATACTAGTGCCTAGGACATCTTAAAGAGTGCTTGACATATTTATATTAAAGACTTGCAACATTTTGATTTGTCACAAATAATGCAAATGGGTTTGATTTAGAACAATTCATAAAGATACAATATGTGAAGTAGCTTGCACATAGGAGTACTTAGGAAATAATCTTCAACTCATAGGTGGCCAAACAGGATTAGCAATGTGCAGCGATTTAACTATTGAAACATAGGTAATGGGAGAAGACAATAGAAGACGAGTCCATCATATAAATCTTAAGGTCTAAGAAATATATATATCAAGACTCAAAGAGAAACGGGTGAGAGAGAGTGTTGCAAAATGCTAAGATTCATGGAGCACTTTCTAAAGACTCAATTTCCACCATGAAGCATGCATCATCCATCAATTTTTTGATTTAAATGAATCTGCATCTCAAGGGAAATACAAATAGTTGCTACTTGACATGTAGTCTGTGAATAATTTTAAACATATATGAAGAAACAAAGAGAGAAGAACATACTACAAATATAATAAGTTGGAATCACCTGGAACTTTGTATTAAGCTCTTGAAAAAAACTAGCATACAACAAGCTTTAGACATGCCTTTAGGAAAAAATGAAAAGGTCCCATAAGAGAGAACTCTTTCCCAAATATTCTAAACCTTTCTTAAGTGTTTTTTCCTTCCTTTTATAAGGACAGATAGAGTTTTGAACAATATCTATAAAATATCTCAACTAAGATCCAACTGTCTGATCAACTAGATGGTTTTAGCATGTGATGGCTTTGCTTCCCAAAAATGATTACAACATATTTTATTGTTCCATTAAAATGTTATACAGTACAAAATAATAAAACATGGGAAAACTAAATGAAGACTCGCAAAATATCTCCATGCCAATTCTTGTGATCGCCTTTTGATCAAGCCACACCTTTGTCATAATCTTCCTCCTATAGTACTCAACTGGTTCCTCTCACTTTCACCTTAAATGCTTGATTTTCCCACTCTCTGGAGTTGGAAGCGATCAACTATTAGTTTCTTGTCACGGTGCAGAAGCATAGATCAAGAAAGGTGGTACTGCATTGCTTGACTGTGTGCAGCTCCATGCTGAGCCATTAAGTCTTCCTAAGGACGTGCGAGCGAAGTAGTTTAATTCATTATTTTGGTCATGTAGTCCTTGGTTTCTTGTTGCAGAGTCTTCTGCAGGACTACCCCCTTTTCAATTTCCAACTGCTCCATGCCCTCTTTTACTCCCTCAATCATTGAACCATACATCGTTTAAGCTATGTATTACATTATCAGAACTCTTACACATCAAGACTTTTATTCTAAAATATGTTAAAAAACAGCGAGATCAGATGATCCTTGGCCCCCTTTAGTTTAGCCCCTCTCTGCATTTCTCATAATAGGGCCGAGGGTTGTTACCACAGGCTTAGTCTTAGGGCACTTAGGGCCCTTTTGTTCTTTCTCGGGGGCCTTTTTCCATTGTAAACTGCATAGCACCTGTTTCCTTTAATTCCCTCTAGTGTCCATCTGCCAGTTGAATATCAAAGCCCCCTTATTGACGATTTCCAATCAAGTTTTTACTTTGAGAGTTGCAACATACTCATATCTTCGATCACTAATAAGCCTATGTGTTTAGCCCCAGGGCTTGGATGAAAATGGTGTGATAGAGGCCTAGGGACTCTAGGCCTAAGACTTTAGGGGCTTAAAACCCTTTAGCTAGGATGGGGGCTGATTGTTTGAAACATTGCATTGTAAATGATCCCACTGCATAAGACATGGGACCACAATACGTATGTGCCCAGGCCTTTTATAATATCAAAAATTTCTAATCGGTAATTACATAATGTTGCATTTCGTTGCACCCCCTAAGACTTGTGATCTCTGATATATGATGTGGCTTGGTTCACGTGGAGATGGAATAGGGGAGGGAACATGCCACATTTTAACATATAAAACCTTTGTTAAACCTTTTCTGCCCAACCTTATAATTTTAACAAGTAAAACATATATTTATGTTTATGCCTGCCTTGTGCCAATAGCTCTTGGTTCTTTTGAGTTCTCATGACAATGGTGTTAGCCCCCACAATGGAGCCCCTCAATCGGAGGTTTTAATTTCAAGTAGTGACATTTCTCATCCTCCGATCACCGATTGCAATCTGACGTCATCATTTGTCACATGTCATCTTGTGAGTGGTGACACATGTCACCCTATTTTTCCCCCTTAGGGCCCTGAAAATGC
Source organism: Pinus taeda (assembly GCA_000404065.3). NCBI lineage: Eukaryota > Viridiplantae > Streptophyta > Pinopsida > Pinales > Pinaceae > Pinus > Pinus taeda. Next base: position 129,083 of record APFE031706776.1, on the reverse strand, counting down.
CAAATCTACATGCCACATGTCCATCGTACCACCACATCATTTCTGACGTCATATGTCACGTGGCATATCAGAACCAATCACTACTCACCATGTGTTTCTCTAGAGGAAAGAGAAAATGACCATACATACTTCATTTTTGTGATGAAAATCCTTTGTTAATGTGTATTCGGCCCTCCCGAGGCCTTAACACTAAAGGCACTTTCCCAATAGTTTAATTGCATATCACAACTTTATAATACCGCAACATGCCCCGCTTTACAATTTCGTTGATTGCCAATTTGTGATATGCACCAGACCTCACTGACTGTCAATTGCACTGTTTGTTGATTCGTCTATTGGACCCTACTGATATGCCGGATTGCTAATCGCTAATCGATGAAATGCTTCTGCTATACTTTAGAACCTCCAATTGTCAATATGTGATATCAGTGATCGCTGATCACAGACTTGCTTTGACCTCTACTGCTGCACCTTTATGAATATATGATGTACCAAATGCCTCCACTTCTGATCACTGATTTCTAATTGGACACGTGGCGGATGGCCACGAACTCAAACTTATAATTTTTCAAGTTTTCCCTCTGTCTTCTAGTTTTGAGAGGAAAAAATTCAACTTGCTCTAATGTTTGATCCAGAAGTCCATTCTGGGACTTCCACATACCGCTGGAAAGCTTGTTTAGAGAAATTTCCTTTGGAGAGGGTTCAATTTGGGTTTTGTGTGCTCCTATGGCTTGGAAGATGGCTACAAAACTATCTTCTCATTTGCACTATTTTTTACAGTTGGAACACTTTTGCAGAAGGTGACAACACATATCATTCAAATCAAATACGCAAGCTCTCATGTAATGATGAACTCTTTTCTTGGTCCTTGTAGCCAACTGCACTAAAAAGACTATGCATGCACTTCTTTACTCAAGCCACACTTATCGGGTCGCTCTTATTCTGATGGTTTAATTTTTAGACTTGGATTGCCAGAGTGTTCATCTAATTTTGAAATATTGTTGATTATTTGATTTCAAAATATTCTCTAAGTCTACAATCAAAATAAGTTCAACATATTTTTAATAAAAGTGAATTTGAATTGATCTAACTTTCTTTGATTGTAGAAAAGAGTGAAGTTTCGGTTTCCAATTGTTAGGAAAATTCCATTCAAAACACTTCGAACAAAGTAAGATATAAATATCTGTGAATTTTTTTCTTGAATTTCAGTTTGAAGTGAAACTTACAGAACTTGGTGTTGCAGGATGGAGATCATAGGCTATCAGAATTCCAAGGTCAAGATCTGGCTAGACATAAAAGCGTGCATTCAACCTTCAATGAAGATGAGTGGAAAGAAACCCATGAAGATCACAAATATGAATACAACGATTATATTTATACACTTCCCAAGCCTTGAAAATGCTCCATTCAGTGCACTTCATGGATTTGATCAATGACCTCTAGGCTTTGTGTTTTAGTTATTAGGGTTGATGGACATTATATTTGTTAAATTTTTATATATGTAGGAATATAAATACGGATCTAACATGATCTGAGAGGGATTCAATTTATTCACGTGCAAATTTTTCTATGAGCTGATATTATTTAAATGTTTTGTATAGTTATTTAATTTTTTTTAATGGCAGAGCCTAAAAAGGTAAAGTCCATCCTTGATTGTCTAGTTTTGAAAGATATGGCAGTTATAAGATCCTTTATGGGAATTATTGGATACTATCACAGGTTTATTGAAGGATTTTCCAAGATATCACATTCCATAACCTCTTTACAAATGAATGGTGTGAAATTTGTGTGGACTAAAAAATGTCAGGAAAGTTTTGAAAAATTAAAACATCTTCTAATAGTAGCAACCATACTGAAAATAATAGGTCCATATAAGGAATTTTTTGTATGTATTGATGTTTGTTTATAAGGCCTTGGGGGAGTTCTAATGCAAGAAGGACATGTAATAACCTATGAGTCATGAAATTTAAAGGAATAGAAACTAATTATTAGTTTATGATTTAGAGTTGACAGTGGTTATCCATGCATTAAAAATGTGGAGGCATTACTTATTTGGAAAGATATTCACTTTGATTACATATCACATAAGATTGAAATATTTTTCCATTCAACTAGACATGAATGTTAGAAAAGCTCGGTGGATGGCGTTATTAAGTGATTATGATTTTGAAATTAAGCATATGAAGGGAAAATAAAATGAGTTGCAGTATAAAACAATTATGTGGGGTAGCAGTGAGAAAAAGTGAAGCATATTTTACTGAAAGAATAAAAAATAGCAAGTTTAATGGATTGTAATTATAATCTAGTTTTTAACAATCCAAGGGGTAAAATTGCACGAAAATAACAATCATAGAATGAAATCAATGAATAGAGACTATTATTATATAATAGTACACTTTACATTCCAAATGATGGAGAAATCAAGAGATTAATAATGAATTAATATCATAAAAGGCCATATGTTGCACACCCAAGGTATCAGAAAATGGTTTCTGCACTTACGAAGGATTTTTTTTTGGCATAGAATGAAGAGGCATATTGTAAAATATTTGGTTAGATGTCAAGAATGTTAGTGTTATATACCTAGGGGGGTAATATGGGGTACCGAGGGAGGTACCCAAGGTAATAATGTAATAATGGGATGGACCATAGTAATAAATAAGGTGGTTAACCGATGTCATGTAAGGGACCACAAGTAATTAATAATAATGTAATGGGCCCATGGTATTAGTTGATGGTATGAGTAAACCATGGTAATGATGCATGGTATTGTATTTATGAGGCCTATATAGAGGCTATAGACTCCACATGGAGAGATATGAAGAGAAGTATTCTTGTATGAACAGGCATATGGCTTGTGGAGTATTCTCCTTCCTTAAGGAGTGAATGTATGGTGTTGCCCTACCTTAAGGGTTTGATAATAAAGAAGCAATTCTATCTTATTTCTTGGGTTTATTTGCATGATCTTATATTTTCTTATCAGATCTATAATATTCTTGGGTTAGATATACAACAAGTGGTATCAGAGCACTTTCTTGGGCACAAAAGTGGAATTTTTTTTTACTTTTTGCAGGATTTCATGGGCAGCGAGTTTGCAGATCAGATCTGTACGTTTTGGTTCAAGATCTGAAAAATGTGATTGCATATCTGTATTCTTTGTGAAATAATAGCCGATTTTAAAAAAAAAAATCGGTCGAATCGGAGTCCGGATGAAGGAGATATCGCTGATCTAAAAATCAGTGGGGTTGCAACTAATTTTTCAGGGCAGCGCGTTTGCGGCGCAGATCTAGACGTCTTGGTGCATGATCTGCAAGATCTAATTGCAGATCTAGAATATTTGTGAAAAAAAACCCAATTTCAAAAAAAAAATCAGGCGAATCGGAATCCGGATGAGGGAGATATCGCTGATTTAAAATCAGCATTTTTTTCAGAAATTTTAGATGACGACGGGAGAATAGCAGCGCAGATCTGGAATTCCATTGCCTAGATCAGGATTTCTATCACATGGGTAGATGCAGAATGGTTGTCACATTTCTGAAAACAGGTCATAATAAGGATTCTGAGCAATATTGACGAAACTGTGACAATTTCAAATTTTCGCCAAGTCATAGAATTTTTTCTCAAAACCCTCTTCATGACGGCTCTATATTTTACCAGAAAAGATGATGGTCATACTATTGAAGAATTCCTACAAACAATAAAGCTCTAATATAGGATATTTTGGAAGGATATGGTACGGTTTAATTTGCAAGAGGATGCCGACAGATGGTGGAGATCGCTAGGAATCAAAAAGTTGGAAGACTTGTCGGATGAAGAATTTGAAAAATTACTTTTAGATAGATGGTCTCATGCCAGAAAACAAGATAAGGAGAAGCATGTGGGTCTATTTCCTACTGTTATATCCTTATTACAGGTTCATGGGTTGATTCAGAAGGAGAAGATCGTTGTGTCTATAAATCCTAGTTGCAAGCATAATTTTATCAGTGTTAATTTGGCACAAAAATTGCAAGTTCCAACAAAAAACATTGAAAATATACAAGTTGATGATGAGAATGTTCAAACGTACAAGGATTTGAAGATTTCAATGGATAAGTATGTGTTGCATAGTGATTTTTATGCCTCAGATATGGATAACATAGATGTTGTTTTGGGATACCCTTGGATGGAATCAGTAGGTACTATCAATATTAATGTACAAAAGAAATTCCTGAAGCTCTGGTATAAAAAGAAGAAAATTACGTTACAGGATATTTCCATTAATAAACAAATAGAGTCCAAGGAGGCTGAAGCAGAAGATGTTCCAGGGTCTGACATATCAAATGATGAGCAGTTGATGGTCGACAATCAGACACAAACAGAGGCGGAAGCAGACAAGGTTACAGGTGCTGATACATCAGAGGAGGACTTAGTGGTTGAAGTCATATTGGAAAAGAAGACACCACAACAGGCACCTCAGCAGGGTGAATTAAAGAAGAAGACGCCGTGGATTAGAACTTCAACATATCATCACCCACATCACCCCGCAAGAAAACAACCAACAAGATGGCAACCTATTAGCCACAAGGACAACAACCCCCGTATGATGGATAGCAAGGAGCGAAGATCCACCTACTACACATCAACACAGAAAAACTGCCATGGTAAACTTCCATATCAAGCGAGCGAGGCACTAGCAAGATCGAGGGTTCACCTTTCTCTTGGATGGCTAGATGCACATGCATGGTACCAGTGGACTACTCTTTTGAGTAGATCTTATTATTTGTGTTCTTCCCATGTTTCGGGGACGAAACATGCTAAGGGGGGTGGAATGTTATATACCTAGGGTGGTAATATGGGGTACCGAGGGAGGTACCCAAGGTAATAATGTAATAATGGGATGGGCCATAGTATAAATAAGGTGGTTAACCCATGTCATGTAAGGGACCACAAGTAGTTAATAATAATGTAAGGGGCCCATGGTATTAGTTGATGGTATGAGGAAACCATGGTAATGATGCATGGTATTGTATGTATGAGGCCTATATAGAGGCTAGAGACTCCACATGGAGAGATATGAAGAGAAGTATTCTTGTATGAACAGGCATATGGCTTGTGGAGTATTCTCCTTCCTTAAGGAGTGAATGTATGGTGTTGCCCTACCTTAAGGGTTTGATAATAAAGAAGCAATTCTATCTTATTTCTTGGGTTTATTTGCATGATCTTATATTTTCTTATCAGATCTATAATATTCTTGGGTTAGATATACAACAGTTAGTTAGTGAAAGTAGAGCATCAACACCCAATAGGATTGATGAACCCTCTACCCATACTTGAATGGAAATGCGAAGTTATAACACAAGATTTCATAATCAGATTACCTAGAACCTTGAAGCAACATGACTTAATCATCATGGTTGTGGACAAATTAACAAAAGTTTCTCACCTTATTCCATTGCAATCCACTTACAAGGGTGAACATGTGACAAAGTTTTTAAGAAAGAAATCTTCTAACTTCATGGCATACCCAAGACAGTAATATTAGTCAGACACACAAAGTTTACCTCAAACTTTTGGAAAGCCCTATCTATAGGGATGGGTATTTAGCTGAGTTTCAGTACTGCATATCACCCCCAAACTGACGGAAAAACAAAAATAATTAATCAAGTATTATAAGACATGTTGTGAATGTATGTCATGAACCACCATACAAGATGGGAGGATTATTTACATCTGGTGGAATTTCCTACAACAATGGATATCAAGCATCTCTTAAGATGAACCCCTTTGAAGCGTTGTATGGGAGGAAGTATCATATTCCTTTGAATTGGTGTTAGCTGGAGAACAATATTATGTTAAGATCAAACCAATTATAGGAAATAGAAGAGATGATTAAAAGAATTAAACAGAATTTGAAAGCAACCCAAGATTGGTAGAAAAGTTACACAGACTTATAGAGAACACATAAAGATTTCTATGTAGGGGAACATGTTTACGTTAAAATGAGACCTAGAAAGATTGGCCCCTCAATTTTGTAGGCCTTTTGAAATAATCGCTAGAGTTGGGTTGGTGGCCTACCGACTAGCATTGCCAGATCCTATTAGAACCCATAAAGTATTTCATGTTTCTATTTTAAAGAAGAATGTCCATGACGTGACTCATGTAATTGATTCACATGTTGTACAATTCAAACCGAAAGGAGAATTCTAGTTCAAACCACAAGGTGTTTTGGACTCGAAGGAAATTATACTCTAGAATTAGGTCATTGACTAGGTTAAAGTGCAATGGAATCACTTTGGGCCTAAAGAGGCCACTTGGGAAATTGAAGAAGATGAAACATGCTTATCCTATGTTTTTTTGCATGAAGTTGATAATGAATAAACACTAAGGAAATTTTCCTCTATTAAGGGTAGAGAATACTTATTTTATGACTTTTATATATATTTTATGATTTTTTATTTATTTCAAGGAAATGAAAAAATAAGAAGACGTGTTGAATTATTGGTTTATTTTCTAACATGTATAAAAATGATATTAATGAAAAGTAATGTTAGAATAATTTATTCTCTCACAAATATGTTAGAGGCTAACACGAGAGGTTATCCTCTAAATTTCAAAGGAAAACATTTGAAGTAGTTATGCCTATGGAGGCTGGCAAAGAAAAGAACAGGAAGAAAAAATAACTCTCTTTTGTATCTTGCAAGCAAAAAAGAGAGAAACACTTGAATTTTTCTGAAGAAATAAAATTAAAAAGAGTAGATAGAAATTTCAGACCACCTGAATAATATAGGGTGGGAAAGAAATACCCTGTGGTGGAATATGAATCAAATATTGTGGGAGACAAAGAAATTATATGATTAACCCTTACAAATAGGAGAGAAAGATTGGTAAACTTGGAAAAAGGGGTTTGTAGGAGATTGCATAGGGTGTGGAGGACCTTACTCCAAAGATCTTCCTAGTTTTACCTGTCAATTAGAGGGAGAGCTTTGGGGAATAGCCTATATATGATAATTCAAGACTAGGAGGAATGTGAAAACCTTTGGCTTATTTCTAAAAAAATTCCAGATAAGCACTTCTACGTTAGGTAGGTAGAGTTTTGTGATTAACTGAATGTCTAACACAACAGACTAGGAAATTGTGTTTTTTTGTTAACAACCTTAGAATCTGTGACTATAACGATGGGTAGAAATAGTAGTAAGAAGTAAAGGTTCTATATGAGTGATGCAAAATTGTTTAAAAGATAAAGAATAGTATTCTATCTTTGAAATATATATATATATATATATATATATATATATAGACTTCATAATAAGTTATTACAAGGTTTATAAATGTACAAGAATATTTTTCTGGTTCATAAGGAAAAAACATGATACCTGTGTGAGAGGATACCATTGTTAAAAGAGAACTTTGTATGTATCAAAGAGGGAAAAACTTGATTCTTCTTATTTTTCACACTAACATAGAAGCATTGATCATTGCACTATTAACAAGAAAGAAATTTATTTGATAACTATAATATTGGTTGCATATGAATGATGTAGAAGAAAAAACAGATATACATAAATTCTTGAGAATAACAAAATTCTAGTTTACAAGAGATTTTTTGGCATAAATCACATGATATTTCATTTGTCGACGCGTTTCGAACCAACCAGTGTGGTTCATCATCAAGACAAGTTGAAGAATCAGATCCAGCTTTGCATGTTAAATAGTCAGAGCAGAGCCTCCAATGACTAACTTGACCAACGGCTAAATTTGACTGGGGATCAATTAGTTGGACCAGGGTCATAAAAATAAGTTAATTAATAAATTAAAATGGAAGTTAGTCATATTAAGTGACCTCACCTTTTATATAATAGTATATATTATTATATATATATACTATATATATATATACTATCATTTAATTCGTTGTTTTAGTTTAATAGTTAGTTAAAAAGGATTAACTATTTAATAAATACATAAAATATAATATTAGAAATATTAAGTTTATTGAATACTATGTTAAATTAGGCCTAGAGATATATACATAATATATAATAATAATAAAATCAGATTTTAATTAATTGTTATATGATATACCTAAAGGTTAAACTACTTTAAAAAAAATTAAATTATTATATTATATATAATATATATTATATATTATATATATTTAATTAATTTTTAAGAGAAATAGTTAGTTATAAAAGGTATTAATAGTATAAAAATATTAGAATAAGCTAAGGGGTGGAAAGAATAAAAATATTTTAAATAATCAGATAAAATAATTGTATATCTAAATGTTAAATTAACTAGTTATTATACAAGAATTATAACTTTCTAACAATTAAAATTATTAGAAGACTCAAAAAACAAGGGGGGGGAGGAAGAAAGCGACTAGGAAGAGAGTGTTGGGACCCAAGAACTACTGAGCTTCTAGCCATCCTCTCTATTGAGATTGCTCGACCTCTTTTCAATCTCAAGAGCTTCCCTAAATTTCCGATGATGGAACTGCGAAACTCTAGCAATAACACTAGCCTCCTCAATACAAACATGATGTTTGGTTTTTTCCACATGCTTAGCTAAAGTAGAAGACTTGGTTCTCCTATGTTTAAGGTCAGCTACATGCTCACTAATCTTTTGATTAATGGGGTGACCAGTCTCACCAATATAGGGGGTCCCACAAGAACAAGGGATAATATATGCCTCTTTCATATCTTTAGGGTCGATCAGATCCTTCATTGATCTGAGGGAATTACGAATGGTGTTAAGGAGCCTAAAGGTCACGGGGACACTATGAATCTTGAGAATCCTTGCAATATTATTAGTGGTCCCCTGAACAAACGGAAGATGGACACCTGGAATCCATTCCTTTAGTTCCCTTTTAGCTAGAGATTTCTAAGAATAGTGATGGTTCCCTCTCCCACCAACTTTTTCGAAAGAAAACACATATGAAGCAATATCTTCATGCTAGTTCCTACCATTTCCTGACTTAGAAGATGGGTGTTCTCAATACCCTTGCTACTCAAGCCCTAAGGATCTCAGATAAAAAGAGTTTTGAGAAAGAAAAATCCCATCTCCTTGATGTCTTTGTTGAGAATGGTTATAGTAGTTACATGGGTCAGAAGGCTTTCCTCAATGCTACCAAGAATTCTCTAGCTAAAAGGGAACCAAAGGAATGGATTTCAAGTGTCCATCTTCCATTTGTTCAGGGGACCACTGATAAGATTGCAAGGATTCTCAAGATTCATAGAGTCCCCGTGACCTTTAGGCCCCTTAACACCATTTGTAAGTCCCTTAGATCAGAGAAGGATCCTATCAACCCTAAAGATATGAAAGGGGTATATATTATCCCTTGTTCCTGTGGGACCCCCTATATTGGTGAGATTGGTCGCTCCATTAATCAAAGGATTAGTGAGCACACAACTGACCTTAAACATAGGAGAACCAAGTCTTTCGATTTAGCTAAGCATGTTGAAAAAACTAAACATCATGTTTGTATTGAGGAGGCTAGTGTTATTGCTAGAGTTTCACAGTTCCATCATCAGAAATTTAGGGAAGCTCTTGAGATTGAAAAGAGGCCAAGCAATCTCAACAGAGAGGATGGCTGGAAGATCAGCAGTTGTTGGGTCCCAACACTTTCTTCCTAGTCGCTTTCTTCCTCCCCCCCTCATTTTTTGACTCTTCTAATAATTTTAACTATTAGAAAGTTATAATTCTTGTATAATAACTAGTTAATTTAACATTAGATATACAATTATTTATCTGATTATTTAAAATATTTTATTCTTCCACCCCTTGGCTTATTCTAATATTTTTTATACTATTAATACCTTTTATAACTAACTATTAACTTAACAACCAATTAAATTACTATCTATACCTAATATATATATATAATATATATATATTATGTATGTATGTATGTATGTATGTATGTATGTATGTATGTATGTATGTATGTATGTATGTATGTATGTATGTGTAATTTATTAATTAACTTATTATTATGAGCCTGGTCCAACTAACTGATCCCCAGTCAAATTTAGTCGTTGGTCAAGTTATCCGTTGGAGGCTCTTCTCTAACTATTTAACATGCAAAGCTAGATCTGATTCTTCAACTTGTCCTGACGATGAACCACACTAGTTGGTTCGAAACCCGTTGACAAATGAAATGTCATGTGATTTACGCTGAAAAATATCTCGTAAACTTGATATGGATCACAAAAGCCCCAATTCAACAACAAAATTCTAGTTTGAAATGAAATAAGTGTGGTCATGCATACTCACATTTTCAAAAGAAAACTATAACGTGCACATATAACCTTCCATATAAATTTCGAAGAGTGAAGTAACCAGTTTTCAATAAACCCCTAGCTCTCTTAGGGTTACGGGTTGAACTTTCCAAGAAAAAATATATTACAATATGGAATTTCAATGGTAAAAACTATGCAAGTGGCCATGGCACGACCTTCAAAAAGTACTCATAATTATTACAATATAACCGAATACATAGGTTGATGCCATGAGAGATAAACACAAATGAGACAGAGACAACATGTTGTAGAATCTAGATTGTCAAAAAATCTAAGAATAAATCATTAGATCAAGGAGTCGTACAAGATCTCCAAAGAAGTTGATTCCGCTATTTTAAATGGCCTTTCTCCAAAATTTAACCCACAATTTATTGACAGCTAGACCAGACATGTTTTGGAATATTAATCCAAGTTGTCTTTAGTGGGATTTTTGGTAGTTTTTCTGGTAAGTTTTTTTTGGTCTAATTTATCTAAAATCTGGCAGAATTTTATTGAAATCGCAAGTTTGATAGTAGTCCCTGCACAATCGAATTGCCTTAGGGGTTTTTGAAGGCACTGAATCCATATATACGTCAAAAAACCATCTTAAATAACACAAAACAACTCCATATTAATCTACCAAGCCAACAAATTAAATGTATACACAATATTTTTCAAACTCGTGACATATATGTGCGGTGTGATAATTAGCCCACATCTACAAAGAGTACGAGCATTACAAACTTTAATATAGTTCAAGCATACATTAAATAATGTGACGGCCAAAGAGTAAGTCATATTCTCACTCGAAGCATGACTATGTGCTGGATAAATTATTTTTTAGTGAGTTTCAAAGGTGGTAAAATAACGGTTAATTGTGTAGTTGGGTAAGTCTACTATAGACATTACCTTTTATAAGTGAATCGCATAAATACATACAAATGAGGCATTGACGAAATTACAAGCAATAACATATATATGGATGTGAGGTTTTTGGTTGTAATTGTTCGAAATGTAACTAGTCTTGGTATTCATAATTGTTGTTGTAATCATATAAATATGTTATTTTATGTAACAAACAGAAGAAGAAAATAAAAAGTTATTAATTTAAAGCATTGTTTTCATGCTCTTTATTGATGGTCTTCTAGGTAAAAGCATGTTCTTCATGCTTCTAGGGTTTGTTAGGTCATAATTTATTATCATGAGTCAAGAGAGTAAACATCATGTTTATAAGACCCTTTTGGGAAAAATATATCTTGTAAAAGAATTTATTTGATTCTAGAAAGTCTTGGAAACCTCCAAAGTACAAGTAGGCCTTGGAAGCTTCAATTCGACCTAAAGGAGGGAATTCAACCCCTTGGAAAGGCTATATAAAGGAGCAGTTTGACCTCATTTGACACTCTATCACTCACAAGTTTGATCTATAAATAACAAGTTCCTTCTAAAGCTAAGGAGGAATGAAGGTCTAGAATGAAAGAAGTCAAGGAAAATTTTTTTTTTTGGCTCTAACTCTTTCAAATGTGCAAAGAAATAGGGTTTCTGCAACTATAAAAGATGTCAAAAATGTAGGTCTGAATTGTAGGAAGATCAACTTGTAGGAACGAGTTGCTGGAAGAGTGAGTACCTTGTTTTAACTCCGTTGACCTTGGAAGATATTGTCTTTCTCAAAGGAAGGTCCATTGAATAATTATTTCATTATTGGATTATGGTTCCCGCATATCGAAGCTACTAATCGAAAGTGAAGGACAAAGTTGTTGGACAAAATTGAAAGGTCAAAGTTGGAGCTAGAAGTTGGTTGGTGCATGATTGAGTTGTGATAAACTGAAGGGATGAATTGGTATTTGGAGGAGGACTTTGTCTAGGGTTTGGGTCTTTGTTGTCTCATTTGAAGCAGATTCTATACGAAGAGAAGAGTTGACGGTTTTTCCCCTCGGAGGGGTTTTTCCCTGGATTGAAGCCTAAAATTTTGTGTCCATTGTCTTTATTATTTTTCTCTTGATATTTGTTTGATGAATAATATCTAATAAATAAACACAAGAAGAATAATAAAGTTCACAAGCAAGTATTAAGGTCAAGGAAAATTGAATTAATAGCTGCCACAATGTATTTTCCAACAATAATATATCTAGAAAATTATGGAGGAATATTAGGTTGATTCAAAAGAAATTTATAACCGAAAACCTCAAGATTAGAGGAAATAATCCCTACCCTATCCTCTTGATTAAATTTTCCCTTTCCCCCATTGAAATCATGGCTATGACTAGGTATCCCATGTATATGAAGAAACTATACAACATGGAAGCCAAGACATATCATAAATTTGCTTCTAATTCTAGCGAAAACCCCCGCCTCTAGCTCAATCGAGGTTGGCATAAGGATGCCCAATCTTGGCTAGACGATAAGTTGTGGGACCATAAGGAATTTGAGGGAGAAAGGAAGCTAAGGTATTATAAGGAGGTGATCAACCCCAATCTCGACAACTAGAATTATCTTTATGTCTTAACCAATGCAAAGAAGAAAATGATCATTTCCAAGATAATAACTAATTCTCATGAGCTTCAAAGTGAAACCAAGTATTGGTCTATTCAAAGGGAACACACGAGAGAGATACATCACAAGATGGAAAGAAAGTTATCCAATGATCCAAAGTGATGATTAAACCAACATCATATCTCGATAAAATTCATACAAACATATATAGAAAAGTCCATACATACATGCGTAAATAGCAAATATATATGTCATTAGAGTAATCAAGATAGCTGGAATCAATAACAACATATGCATGAAATGTGTTGGCTTTGTTATATTAAGAAAGTGAAAGATCCAATCATACATAAACCTATGACCAACCTCTAGTCCCAACAATGGAACATTACAATCACTTCCGCCTGCTTGTCCAAAGAGATATACTAGCTCTGCGCTATGGATAAGCCAAGGCTTGTTATAATAGACTCCAAGCTTTCTCTAAGATACACCTATAGGAAGCTTGGCCCCCAAAATCCTCTTCAATGAGTTATGAAGTTCTATAAATAGCAAAGGGTTGGGTGACCCTTGACATTTCCCTTTGTGACTCTACACCTACCCTCATGACTCTTCAAATACTACATGACTATTACATTCTACTATCAACACTTGGTCTTTCACTTTTACAATATCTTACACTACAATATGCACATGCACCCATGTGAGACAAAATAGGCTTGAGCAAGCCATGCAAGCTATCACTAAGACTCAGTCAGCTATGTGAAGACCAACTCTTCGACATCCTCATGATGATCGACGATGGTGAATTGATGCCAAGCTTGGTAGTCTGTGATGGTGTCCGTGTGCTCAATGGTGACATCCTGCTGAAAGAGAACTCTTTCCTCTATTGCATCCGGGTACACTGATTTGGAACCTCTGTCAAACTTATCTGATAACATGTGCATCATAGTCTTGAGTGTAGTCAAACCAGTACACTGCATAGTGTCTATGTTGATCTCCAAGTCTGTGTTGGTGGCTACGTGCGTCAACTCATCAAAGTACATGTCAAGCTCCATTCAGACTTGGTTCCTTGTCTTCGCTTCAGTGACTGTGCCAACATATGGGATCGCATGCGCGTAGATAATGACATCCATGCTTTTGAACACCCATCATGTGAAGCCTGCAAACTAGTGATGAGCTGCAAGAGGTTCTCATAGTTCTGGATTTGACTCCGGATGCGTGCCTTCAACTCTACTACAATGGGCTTCATCATCTTTAGCAAGTGCAATGGGGATCCTTTGTACCTCATTTTCCATGTTTGCATGTGATCGACAATAGTGTGCAGATTTCACAAGTTGCGTGCTCTCCTAGCACAACGCTGCTGCCAACCATTGAGATGGAAAACTAACTTATGCATGGTGAAAACTCTTGAATACAACATCTGCATGATTGCTTCAAGAGAGGATACTTCATCCAGTGTCACTCTCCTCAACTCCACTCTGGTGGATGATGTAATTTTTTCTCCTCCCTACTTGGTCACTTGTAATTCCTTAGTCATGCACTCATTCTTAGTGATCAAGAAATGAACACTTGAGCTAGTGGCTTCGAAATATGCTATGGTAGAGTCGGCTAATGTTGTTGTATTCTTGCACACATCAAATAAGATCACTCGTTATTCAAACTACGTAGGAGATATGTGAACATTCGGAGTGGGAACTCTGCACGACTACACAACCCTATGTTGTGACTCGTTGAAATATATGTTGTGCATCTCCACCTTCATAATGTCTTCAAGGATCTCTGTGTCTCCTTGATCGCTTGGGACTTGCTTTTCTTTCATATGTGGTGAAGACAGTGGGGTGACCTCTTGGTTTTGAGGCATGAGGTCAATATCCTAATCTGGCTATGGTTGGACCATATCCGTGTCCATCCTATCTAGAATTTGTTCAATCTCTTGAGTTAAGTCCTCCTTCTACGACTGCTCACCCTGTCTGCTTTATGCCAGCTTGTCAAATTAGTTTATAACCTATATGGGTATAGTTTCATCAATCTATGCATGTTGCGCCTCCTATTGTACATGTTCCTGCTGTGCTTCCTTCTCTCTTATGTGCAACTCTTGTTCTTTCTGGAGTTGCTGCTTCAACTCTTGCAACTCCTTTTCTGATTCCTCCTTCCTCTATTTCTCTCTTAGCCTTTGCACAATCCTCTTGTCGCGTTTTCGCCTCTTAGCCTCAATCTCCAAAGCTGCTTTCAACACAAGTGGATCTACTTTGAACTTGTAGCTTTGCTCTGCCTCTATGTTGTCAACAACCTTTCTCTTGCCTTTATCACACATAGGCACATTACCCTCTATTGCTACTGATGATGGTTCTCTCTTAGATGTTTCTCTCTAAGATACTGTTACTTTCTTCTTTTCCAAACACTCTACAGCTATGACGACTGGTTCATTGAGCTTGGAGAAGTGATATAAATACCTCCATGGTTCTTCCTTAGGCCAATGGCATGTCCCGTGGATCCAAGGAAACCACACTCTCATACATTTGTCCTTCACCAATCAATGTGGGTCATACAGATCGAAACTTCTGGTGTGGAAGGTGAATCTTTTGAACTCGTAAGTCTCGGCCTTAGAATACTTGAGATTTTGTATCTCATACAACTTGATTTGCAAAGGAAGAGCGGGACAAGGTGCCTTCTTCTTCCTTTGTAGTCTTGCTAACAACCATATTGAGATGTGATATGACACCTCTTGCATGATGAGCTTGTCCATGGAAAACTTCGGTAAAACTTGTGGATCCTTCTCCACGTTTCACATTTGTATGAAGGTGCCAAGGGGTTAGGCATACCAATATGCTATGTCCATCAATGCCTCCATCATTTCTTGCGGCATGAAAGGTGGATCCTGCTCAAATATCATTTTGTACACTGAGGTGACAAAGTGGTCTAACAACTATGTGATAACTCCATGGAAGCTGCATTCAGAGAACAATCTATAATAAGTGTGCATAGACATTTCTGAAGGTGTTCATGCCCAACTCAAGCCTGGGAACTACTGATGGGAACAAACTACATCAGGTATGTATGTGGACATGTATATCTCCACTCGCTGACCTTTAGGCTGATGTCGCACTTTTTTCACCTATTCCTTCAACCTGAGAGGCAACATGTCGGACCAGTTGCATGGCCTTCCTTCATTGGCCAGTTGATCCAACACAATCACCCAACTCTATGAGAAGGTCTCTATGCTCTCTTGGTCGTATAAGTGGCATAAAACGGTGACCAAGTACTTATATGTCTTCCACATTATATTCATCTTGTAAACATGGCTGGGTGTTCTCCTGAACTTGGCTAGCTCTTTCACCCATATCTTCAAGATATCTCTGGAGTTTGCGCTGTTGTTGGATCTGCTAAAGGGTTTCTCCATTGTAATCATCGACTGTATCAAGTGATACATTTGCTGAAAGTCCTTCACCCTAAAGGTAGCAAGATCTATCCCACTGACATTATTCAATGTCATTTTGTTAAGATCAGTGTGCGAGACAATCCAGTGGATCATGTATGTGCATGGAAATGAGGGATACCTATATGCAATCCAGTACAAGCCAGACTTGTGGATGTTGACATAGACCCTGCAGTCTTCTAGATCTTCCACAAATGTGCTTGAGAATGTTTCATTGATGTCCTTCCATTTCATCTTGATGTTCTTGTCTATGAATAGCTTGGTGTCTTTGTAGATAGGCAAGCTCATAGACACTTTCTCAACTGCATCTTTAGTTGCACTTCCAATATTGTCCTTTGACCTTGGTCTCTTGGAGGCGATTGAACCTATACTGCTGAGAGACGAACGAATACCTGTGATACCTAGAGACATAAAAACACTCATGGAAAGAAATATTTCATTTGAAAACCAAAGAAAATTTGAGGACTGACATGCGACATACCTAGGTCATTGACAGTGAAGATTATGCAGTTTTCACAGGGAGGCGGAGAGACTGACTGCAAAAACTGTGTAAGGCACAGTTCAGGCTATCGAGAGGGTGAATGATTGATATAATTTCACAATGCATATTCTAGCCTAGCTTGCTGAGCATTGAAAATGTGCAATGTGAAATTTCAGTCAACAAGAACATGCAACCAACAAACTGCATTGCTCAATTTCTAGGGTTAGTAGGGCACTGCCTCCTAGAATTGTGCAAATCAAGCCTACAGGATAGTGTTGGGCCAAATGTGCACATTTTCTGGAAGGAATGTAGAGCCTTCACTCTAAAAAATGTGCATTGTTGTTCGGGAAAGGCAAGGTCTAAGCCAAGGCAGCCCAGACCCATCGACAGGCGACTGAAAACATGAAAAGGTTTGAATGCATGGTGAGATTGAGTGTAAGCAAGAGTGAATGATCATGCATGAAAACAATGAGTGTAAGATTCAAAAATGGGAAAGCAAGCAAGTGTGTGAAGCGATTCACCACAACGACAACTGTTAGTGCAGAAATAGTGTCATGCATGCGACAATAGTGAGATGCAATGAGAAACTTAAAACAACACTTCTACAAGCTAGCATGCAATAAAACGATAGCAAACATTCAACAAAACCAAGAAAATAGCATTCATACAAAGCAAAGTACAAAAAGCGACAGAAAATCAGCAAATGACATGACAAGCAGACTTACCTAGAAAAAAAAGGTTGAGTTGAATGTGCCAAAGACTCCTAGATGCGATGTGAGATGTTAGAGCTCCAAGATCGATGTCAGGAATGAGCTCTACAACATTGAATAAATAATTTTTAATAATGGTTAGGCTTATGATGCGCATGCCACAAATCTAGAAAAAACGCCACTTGGAGGGAAGTTTGTAAAATGATTTTTGCATGTAACCTCCAACTGCTAAAAATAGATCCCTAAAATCTAGGGATGCTTTTTTTCTTTTTTTCTTTTTTCTTTTTTGAGAAAAAAAACCCACGCATGCAAATCGGGATTGCTCAGTCCTAGGGGAAACTGGTAAACCTGAAAAAACATGCAATAGTCTGCAATCTTAGGGATGAAATTTGCCAGTTTCTGGGCTAAGCAAGACTGGATATCCTTCATGCATTGCACAATTTCTGGACTGAAGCCTTAGCTGTCAGTCAAAATTGTGCAATTGTTGAGTTGAAGCCCAATGTTGGGCTTGATTGTGTAGTTTCCAGAGGGAAGGTTGCCTGGCTAGATTGCGCATTTCTAGAGCCCAGTAGGATTGTGCAATTTTTGGAGGGAAGGTTGATTCCCCTCCAAAATTGTGCAATTTTAAGGGGGAGCATCTCAGCCAGAAAAATTCCTAAGTCTGGAATGATAGCCTATGGTGGGAGACAAACAATCTAACATGCATAGGCTGGCAGGCCATTGAAACTTAGCTAAATCTTATGCACTTGGGCAGTGCAAGACATGCTACTAAGGATGGCTGGTAGGGAGGCTCCAAAATGAAGCTAAGGAAAAATTTTGGAGGGTGGTTGTAACCGCTACAATAGTATCTTAATAATATGAAGATTTTTAATATAATATTGGGTTTAATATTAATATTAAACTGAATATTAATATTAAATAATTAATATTAATATATTGTTTTTTTTTTTGTAAATTAGTACTTTATATTACCAAAATAAACTCAAAAGTAAATGGTTATTACATCTATCCAGTACAGGATTTCCCAATGATTTTCTTGGGATACAAAGGTACCCATAGACATGAACTTCACTAAGTTATCCCTAGTCCAAAAAGAAGCCATACTACTAAAACCAGATTACAAAATATTACAAAATCCCTTCTTGTTGAACTCCCTTAACCAGAGAACATAAAATTAAAAAGTTAACATGCATATGCATCATTCAGATTCAGAGGAAGATATGGGAGCAAGGTCCCTGGTACTTGATCCAAGAGTTGTAGCAATGTCATAGTCACATTGTATGTGTCCCTCTACCTGGGTTAGCCTTGCGTCCAATCTGTCCAAGGTGAAGCATTGGTTCCTCAACATCCTCTTGATGTCCTCTAAAGAAGAAAATACATTATACCTTTCAATCTAGTTATCCTTCAAGAATAAGTCCAACAAAGTCTTCATTTGCCAATGCAAAGCTATAGATTTCAAGTACTTCTTCATTCATCCCCTGGTGTGACCAGGGTCTGGTATCCAAGAAAATACCCCATCCATGATTTCAAAGTCAGAGTGGGTTACCTTTCAGCTCAAACTCGAGTTTCCAACCTACAAAATTCTCTCCTTGTCTCCAAAGTGACAAGATTAAAATACATAGTAACAGAATCCTTAAAATCGCTCTTCGTTGACCTTGTGGGCTGCTTCCCCCACTCCCCTACCAACAAAGCCTAAATTTCTTGGGTGGCATCGTTGCAAAAAGGGTGTCACAACTATAGAAACTACCATAATGACCATGACCTACAAAGAAACAGGAGAAAGACCCAGCAATGAAATTGTTAGGGCTTTGGCACCGCCCATAAGAATTGTCACTAAAACTCATCAACCAATCCATGCCAATTGAAAGACACCCTAACTCAAACTCCATTGAAACAGTTTCCCCAATCGAAGAGACAAAAGACCCTAAAATAATTATCCAAATATAAATCCACGTGTTTCCCTTCAGACAAGTTTTTCAAAATACATTTAGAACTAAATAATACTAGGAGGACGAAAAGACTCTCGTCTAGGTAATAATTTTGTTCATGAGAAACCCCTTAACATAACATAAAGTAATCACAAACATACAAAAATAAAGCCTTATCAGCTCAAGCAACATTATATCCCACTTAAGACAAAGAGAGAACAAACTCATGTGTAGCCCACACCCCACTAAATCCTCAGACTGGCTTACAAAGAGACAATACAACTGATCCAAGAAAAAAAATAAGAAACAAGATCATGGAGGAAATGACTTTTACCACATCACCATGAGTAAAAAACATGAATATCCATAGATTTCTAACTACACAGGCTTAAGGCCATTGCATTACTTTCACATGCCTAGCTCCAACGCACACCCACCACATTTTTCTTAGCACCATAACATGACAATACCATGATGACTTAGTACTAGGCACCATCACAAATGGTTTCCTCTCAGCAAAAGGGTGAACATTTTCCATCAATAGTAGGGAGGTCGATGGATTGACCTCACCTTTTCTCCATACTCTCTTATAGAATGCTCAAAACCAAAATTATGCCACAAATAAATAGTTGAAGGTGTCTATTTAGTGCATTTCATGCAAATGCATGCTTGAGGCAAGCCACACCCCCTGTTCATAAATTCCCATCACATCCCAGGGTGGTTGTCCATCATGGATAATATTAATATATTGTTATATTAATATTGTTAGTTATGGGGTAGTAGGAGGGGGAGGGATTCTCTTGAATCCCAAGGAAAACCAATTAGTAAATTGTTCTTGGGGTCTTGGAAAGATGACGAATAATATGGTTGAAATGTATAAACTCTAGTTTCTTCTTTAGATGGCTAAGGATAGGGAACTCTCCAAGATAGTAATTTTGGGAAATTCCTTTATCACCATTCATTATTTACATAATGGCTCTCTTCTTAAGAATAACAATGTAAGTCTTCTTCTATGACGAATTCTTAACATCTTGAATTCCTTCCCTAGCAAGGCCTTCTACCACATCTTACGAAATCAAAACAAGGATGTTGATGAACCATGAAAATCATGCTTGTGTACTGGAGGATGAACAAATCGTCACCAATGGAAACTCCAGATATAAAACTATACCATGATGAACACCATGAAAGTCCCTAATCATTGCTTCATCATTGATATTCATGAGTTTGGGTGCATAGAAAATTATTTTTAGGGGGTCCTCAAGGTTCTCTCCCATAATTTCATTATCTCCTTTGGTAATTTTAATAATATATTAGTATTTATCTGGTACGGTCTCTTGGCCATAGATGAGGTGGAGGGTTGCAGGCATGCATTCCATGTACCTCTCCATTCCTCACACATGTTAAACTTAGCAGCAAACAATTTAACATTTATTCTTATACCCTCATGCTTGGCTCATTCAAGTCTGCAAGCACTAGTAGAATATGAGAAATCAATGACTAGGTGACTATAAAATTTAGTCACCACAAATTTTCCAAGTGAAATACTACAAGAAATATGCAATCTTAGGTGACCCAACTAAAAACATCTAACATAAACAACTAATTTAGTCCCAAGTTAAAATATACGACTAGCTAATAAGTAATACAACTAAAAATGACTAACGTGAGTGACTAATTTAGTTTATGAACAAAAATACAACTACCTAACAAGTCCTATAATAATATGAATCAATCATTTATATTGTTAGTCATTTTAATTGAGTCACTTAAGTAATCTACACTAAAAAAAATTCCCACTAACATAAATACTATTTAAAAATAGTTTCTTTTCATCTTGACATATCTCTTCATGATGTACTTGGAATACTAATCATATTCCTCCTTTAAATTTATGAGTATTATGTTGACGCTTAACATGTTTACAATGAACTCTCCTAGTTTCATATCGACAATTAGAATTACATTACTCTAAGCTCTTTCATTGTATATACACATTTATTTTCTACTTAGAAACATAAGTAACATGGAATGTCCTTAAGTTCATTTTGTACCATTTTGTTCACCTAACTCCTACCTCTATATACTACACCACAATAATATTATGCCACCTAAAATTTTCAGAGTTATTTACATTATGTATGCATTAGACTTTATAATATATATCTTGTGTTTTATATATATCACACTATAAGATTGTTGTCTATCTTCAATCCTATCGCTATATATATATATATATATATATATATATATACCATAAGGTTATTGTCCCCTTTCATTTGTTGTGGTGCCCCTTCAATATTACCACTATATATGGATATGGGGAACATCTTTTCTGACATATATCATTCATGTTGGAATATTTGTTTGGCCCCTTACACTATTTTTTTTTCTAAAAGAATGTTCATTTTAGACTTCGGGGTTTCCTATGCACTAACTTTGTTTCCCCTTCAATCTTATCAATATCGGAAACATCTTTGCAATTATATATATAGCGATTTCTAATGTTCACATTAGACTTTGGAGTTTCCTGGACACTAGATTTTGACTTCGATTTCCACCACCAAAGGATCCAGACATCATCAACATCCTTTATTATGTTCTGCTATCCAGCTATTTGGATTAAATGTATAGTGATAGGGTAGAGTTTTACAACACAAGATCACTTTCCATTTGTACCGTATTTAATAGTTTTGATTAGATAATATTCAATTTCCCTAATTGAATTATTAGATTTGTTATTAGAAACAACTTGAATCAATTATCTTCCCTTCGGAACTATAGAACTCTGACCATTCTTTTATATGAAAAACATAACTTCAAATAATTTGAAGTGTTTTTTGTAATTGTGTATTAGGTTCATTTTTTTGCAAAAGAAAATTATAAAGAATTTGGGAAATGCAATTTTATTATTTAGGAAAGTTTCACATTTTCTTCAGTTAAATACTTGCCATGAACCTACCCTCTGAGCTAGAAATTTTTTTAATAGTTTTTCACAAAATTGTTTAGTAAGAATAGATTCAATTTTCTAATGCAATAGATTGTACCTCAAAGGGGATGAAGCATATATAGGCCCTTTAGTCTGCACATATTTTAATTTTTTATAAGAAAGAATGGCAATTTTGCATTGTTCATATGAAAGATTTAATTGAAATATTCAGAACAATTCTAGCAGGTTGTGTATCTATTTTTTTGCATAATTTAAATATTGAGGGAATTTCTGTTTTCAATTCTATTTGCATTGGTCTATGAATTAAATATGGGCTAACTTACTAATTCATGTATTACGATAGGTGTTTGGAGGCACAAGGTCTACCATAAAAGTAGGCAAATGTGACAATCACTGCTATCATTGCAGTTCTAAATGAAAATCTTGAACATGGAGGAGAATCCTTCATTTCAAGCGTAGAAATGCAAAGTGTACCTTTAATATCATTCATCAATTTCGTGTAAATTTCATATAACATAAATTATAGGTTATATGAACAAATATTGTGGTTCTAGAGATAAACATGCACCACAGGATGATTTGATATGATAAATCATTTCTCTCTTGGTGATTCCTATGTCAGTGTTTTTTTCCTGTTATGAGTGGTATTACTTTGATGTAACTTGGGTTTCTACTTGGTTAATCAAGCTAACATGTTTGATTATCTCTTGTAGTAATGATTTCCCTTGCCTAGGTGATCCATAGTCTAGATATTTTTCCTAATCTGGTAAACTTTGACTTATATATTGATTTGAACTCGCGAATTCTTTTCTAATGAGTGACCTGGCTTTTTTGTACCCAAGGTTTTCATATAGCTTTTGTTGTTATATTATGTTGGTTTACGATATGGGATGAATTTTTATTAAAGTGTTAAATGCATTGAAACAATCTACTACCTTCAAGTTTGTGACAAGGTGATTTGTTGGGTAGATACTGGGACGGATCATGCAATACCATTTTTTATGTGTAATGATATATGATTTTTTGATACAGTGAAACGACACAAGAAGATTCTCTTTCAAAGTTCAAAGTAGAAGTATAGAATTCTCAGGTCGGTTAATATTGTAAAAGTATTTCTCTTATTTTGTTTCTTTTATATGTACTTAGGTTTTAGAAAATAATGTTCTTTGTCATTTGACTATTTAATTTAGAGACGGATTTTGAAAAGTAGGGTGTGTTTGTAATTGTGCATTTGTCCTCCAACATTGATATTATTTGCAATGTACATGTCATGACTTAGAAATTAGGATACTAGTTGATTTTGAAGACATATGTATTCTTGTTATCCATGGTCAAAGAGGTGATCTATATGATGTAATTAATCAATGTCTCAAACTCATAATATGGCCACTAGTTTTTCCTTTGTTGGTTATGTTATTTTAGGTTTTTTGGCACTAGGTTTTTTTTCACCACACACAACAAAACTATTTGTTCACAAGAGAATGGTAAAATAATAACTCACTGAAACTGGTTAGGTCTTATTAAGAGGATGCACTCTCAGTTATTAGTATAAAATACTAGTTTCATTGGTTGCATATGTATTCTTGGGTTTGTTTACAGAGGAATAAGGCAAATTTTAATTAATTGGGAATCATCTAAGCATAATTAGGAGATTCCACAATAATATAGAATATTCTTGATGATTCCTTCTTGCTCTTTTCTTGGTTTGACAGTGAAATTATTATGGCTCTTTTTCTTACTCATTTTTTTGTTATGATATTGAATATGCATATGCATGGTACTGGGATGGGCAGAGCCTGATATGTGGCTAGATTTTATCTAGATCTAGAGAAAGTGAAGTAACCACATCTAGATATTACCAAGACATGCTCAAGGTATTTTTGGATATGTCTTACATGTATACGATGTCATATCCCCAGAAAACAATATGGTACAGATAACTCTTCCATCATATTTATGACAGAGAGCAGTTTTGGCCATATCATTTAGGGTAAGATATTAAAAGAAAATATAAATGTATAATATTAAAAATAAATGAAAATGATATTAAACATTTAAAACAATATGTTGGTACCAAACATAATATGAAATATGACATAAATATTGAGAAAACACAAAAATGTATCATATTTACACATGAACATACATAGAAATAATCAAGCAGAATGAGAAAGAATGATCACTTGATCATTGAGTGTTGCAATGTATCAATACATATTAGATGAGAGAGGATTAAATTACATAACTCCTAAATAACTAGCCATTCAATGACTGTAATGAGTCGTTTATTAGGATGTCTATTTAGAATCATTATATCTGATACCCTCCCATCGTGGTCATATTACATGAATTTTCTTGTTCCAGATTCCAAAATAAACAAAAAATATATAGGCCAAATAAGCTGCTTTGAATCCACTTCTAAAAAATGGCTTCCATCAGCTACTATAAAAAAACTGTATATGAAACAATTTACGTAGACCACATTAGTCACTAGCTTATGTTTGACCAATGACTCACCCACCCTATGAGAACGAATTTTGGTAGCATACAACACTTCCAACATTGACGTAGAACTTGGCTTATTTTATGAACTCACATCCCCCACACCATAGTAGTCTAACATATCAAAATTTTGTTTATCCTCTTCCTCGGGGAACTAGTAGTTTACATGTTTTCTCCAAGTTGGTTCCCCATTCACCTTCAAACAAATGAGCTCTAGATTGGTTGGTTGAAGGTAGGTTGCACTTACATTGGGAGAGATTCCAAAGTTTGGCAAGTTTCTTACAAAGACACCAGTCATGGAGGAGAGATAAATATTGGTAGAGAACACCTTTCTCACAAACAGGAGTGTTATACTTTAGCAGCATTGCTTAGAATCTTATTCACCCTCACATTGACATCAGCAGTTCCAGATCAACATTAATGGAAAAATAGATGAGGTGTGGAAATACTAGAATAGGTCTCCAAGGAGATATATCATTAAGAAGCATTCATTGTGTGAGTGATGGCATTCACTATCATTAGAATTCATGTTCCAAATTTAGAACCTATTTTCCATTTTTCATTAGGTGCAATTTTATCTCCAATTAATAGTAGTTTACTTCAGTATAAGAGTAGTTCCATTCTTGGATATTTTCCTATCCATGTGCGAGGCTTCTAAAAATGGATAAAGCACAAATCCCTACGAGGTACATGCATGCAAGCTTATCCTCTTTCTTGGGGTTTCTCCATCATGGGTTAGGTTTAAACCTGCATGAGGCACACTGATCTAGCAGATCATGAGTTCGAGTTTGATTCTTTTAGGAGGCACACTATAAAAGGGAGAGAAGATGTCTTCACTAGATTTATTGTATCCCCTATTTCTCTTAAGTCTATAAAAGGGAGATAGGGTGACTTCACTAGATACAAAAAATTTGCAAGTCATTCAGTTAGGGTGCAGTGCAGTGTAATTCATCTTTTCTGAGTAATAAAGTGCAATGGAAATTTAAGTGTTGAGTTTTCTTGTTGTTACAATAATTTCCAAAACTGTTTTTATGCAAATTTAGTTTACATAATTTTTTGTCCTAACTTACTGAAATTATGTAGTAAGTTTAAGTTACAGCCCAAATTTTGAATAAATAAGTTTGTTTCGAAAGTAGCATAGTGTTGGGCCGTTAATATGCCATTAATATTATCACTTTTGAACACGCCCATTTCCACTATTCTTCATCATATCATTTGTTATAATTTATCATTTAAATACATTTTATAAAATATTTATGATCTTATGGATGAATATTATTTATTCTCCTTTATTTCTAATAAATTGATGATTATGAATGATTTTATCAATGATAGTTTCAATAAATTAGTTGTAACATTATTTATCATTTTTAACCTCCAAGATAATTTCTAGATTGAAGATTTGACCATTAAATCTGCCAACTCAGAAATTCGCTGGAATAAAAAGTGACAATTTTGCGGTTGAGATTCTGAGCAAATGAAGAAGAATTTGGAAAATTTGGAACATGGGTTTTGTCCAAAACGAACCCAATTAACTTTAGTGAAGAATGGTTTGCCCAAATTCGGCGTGTACTGATAGAAATGCACGATTATTTGAGCACGATTTTCTCAGATTTGCTGTTGCGGCCGTCCTCCAAATCTCAGCTGCAAAGCCAAATTCGTCTTGCTCTTGTTGGAAGATAGATGGAAATATATTTTCTTGTTGATCAATTGGTTAGAATCAATCCAATTTTGTAAAAGAAATCATGTTGTAATTATCTATGTTGTAACTTCTCTCTGATCTCTCTATTTAAATGAAAACAGAGATCAGAGAGGGGGATGATTCAGGATGACTTTGGGGATGGAGAATTGAGGATTCAGGATTGGAGATTCAAGAATGATGATGGATTATTCATGATAGGATAGGGATTGTTGCATTTCCATTATAATTCTCAAGCTTTTGTTGTTGTCATGATTTCACAATTTGATGATTAATATATGATTTGGGAGTTGTTGCTCATTCTTCTCATCTGAAGTAGCCCAGCAGCATCCACTGGCGGGTAAGGGCCCAGCCACTGGTAGATTGTGCTGCTGCTGTATATTATATCTTTAGTTCATGCATGGTTTGCTTATCAAGCTTTATTGAGTAATCTGGTATGTTTTGTTATTTTACATCATGGTTCTGTTATATTTAATTTATGTCCAACTGATCAATATCATTCTCTATGACAGGAATGTAGTATTGAT
Source organism: Pinus taeda (assembly GCA_000404065.3). Lineage (NCBI taxonomy): Eukaryota > Viridiplantae > Streptophyta > Pinopsida > Pinales > Pinaceae > Pinus > Pinus taeda. The sequence continues at coordinate 102,107 of APFE031706776.1, read as the reverse complement.
TCATCTTGACTTGGTAACGCATTGTTGTTCTTTTAATCATTGATATAATGTTGCTGATCCTTACAGAATGTTATTGATGTTCAATTACAGCATAACCGTGTTGTGACCTTCATAAATTGGTATTCCTGAATTCATCTTAGAGATTATATTTCCTGGCGATTGTTGAATCTATTGACGTTGCTGTTCCATTACAAAATACAGTCGTATTCTTTATAACTAAGACTGATAATTGGATTACCATATCAGATTACTATTAAGGTGTGCCGTGTGTATTTATATTTGACTTTCTAGCATTGTTTCATATTCCATCATTAATCAATGCTGTTCTATTTCCTTGTGTTGTTCGATTTATTCTATCTTTGCTGTTGTTCATTTCCATTAGTTAAAGTTTGTTGTTCAGATTCCTTTAATTCTAGTTTGTTGTTCCATTTATGGTCATTCCATTTTAGACTTGCTGTTCCATTTCCTATTTGTTGTTCTATTTTACTTTCTGTCGTTCCATTTACTTGTATTTGTTGCTTTGGTGTGAGAGAAGGTCTAAGGCTCTAGTGAGCCTCAGCAGTCACTGCCTAGCTCCCAGACCTATGGTCCATGCTCTAATTTCCTTTCGATCAGTTTCTAGAGGGATGGGTTATCGCTTCCGCACCCTTGACTGATAAGCTGCCTTGTGTGATTTTATCCTTTTGAAGTAATTTAGTCATAGTTTAGCATCCATTTACTCTTGTATTTTATGAACGCTGAACGACTAAGCATTACTCTTGAGTAAATAGTCGCCTCAGACTAAGTACACTCTTGAAATAAAAAGTTGTCCCTGGGTTGATAATTAATGTGAAGGTAATTAGGAGTTTAAAAAGACACCTTGTTATCGCTCCACATTTTGGCGCCGTTTCCGGGGAGAGTGTAGCCATTTCTAAAGAGTAGTGTGAATCTGATGAGTGCCTGCTAGGGAAGATTTGGATCTTAAAAACGGAAGATAAGAACCTGCGTACGGAGCATGTAAAAGCCCTGCTCCGCTGTCCGCTTTCCAACAGGACTGTTAAAGAACCTAGGGTAGAAATAGATGTTTGAATTTTTGTGTGAATGATTAGGAAAAAGATAGAAATTTTTAAAAAATGAATCACATGATCTCACACAAGTGGTGATGTAAGCACCACCTATTTCACTAACCGATTGACAGGAACATTTGAAGAAGGAGCCTCGAAGAAACACATGAAGAACATCTTATACTATGGTAAGAAATGGCTCACATTTCTACTTTTGAATTTCCTATCAAAGATCTAGGAGAAGTGACACAAATGCACATAATCCCCCATCTTTACCAAATTTTCATGGTTTAGCAAATGAAGATCCACATACATTTTTGTTTGAGTTTGAAATACTTTGTAGAGGATATGATTATTGTACTAACGATCAAAGATTGAAAGTGTTTCCTCTTACTCTAAAAGGAGCAGCTCTCTGATGGTTCATGAGCCTAGGTGGGAATTGCATCCAATCATGGGAGAACATGAAGAACATGTTCTTGAAAAAATACCAAGACTATTGCAAGGCCAATGAAGATATTTTCGATATGATACAAGGGGAAGATGAAAGTTTGGAGAACTATGTAGATCGATTTCAATACAACTTTCAAAAATCAAAATATAAGCATTTGGAAAAAGAGATATTAAAAACCCTCCTTCTTAAAGGAACCAAAGATAAATTTTTAGAACTCTTAAATCTGATAGGAAAAGGTGATGTTTTTCAGTTATCATATGATTATGTTTGTGAGTTGTGCATAAGGTATTCAAGAGGAATCTCCAAGGCTGGTAAGAATTCTAGAGATGTTTGTTCTTTCTTTTCCTAATCTGCTACAAGAATAGGAGACATAAGAGCTGAAATCAATGTTTTATTTGAAAATTTTAAAGTTGATTTTATTAGCTCTCTAAATGAAAAATTGGATGTTTTGCAGGTTCATAAAAATGAAGAATTTGATGAAGTGTTTTTCCCTCATGATCGAAAGGAGCATCTCATAGATACTCACTCTTCCTTATCTAGGATGGAAGTAGCATAGCAAAGAGGTAAGGAAGCTGCAACAAGGTCAAAACCATGGAAATCATGGCCTACAGGTATGGTTCAAAACACTTCCTCTCCAATTTCTTACTTGCATAATCCATTATGGAATACTAATGTGTTATGGCAGCCATGTTAATCTCAATATAACCACCAGCAATTTTGTCTACAAGCTTGGCATGGTTCACCTTATGATTGCATGACTACTCTCCCTCATCTTGTAGCACAAGCACATTCTCCATATTCTCCACCAGCTCTTTTGCAACATCCTGCTTGCATATCATATTCATCCACTCAACCCAATCAACCACATCATCAAAATGCTCCATTCCTTACACATTTTCCTGCTCAACTAATTCCACACCCTCACCACAATAAACCAGTACAACATACTTACAATGTTGAACTGCCAAATTTACCCACCCTTCCCACCCATTCTATCTCACATGTGTTATTAGAGAAAACCTACAATGAGATTCAGAAAGTTTCAAATGCAAAAATTGTAGAAGCTATGGAAGAAAATGAGGTTTCTTTTACTATGCATCAACAAGCTATTTTAAAAGCTCAAGAACTTCATGATATGATGGCTATGCGAAATCAAGAAAGTAAAGGATATATTGAAGATTGGTTTCACTCCATCATTTGTGCAACATCACTCTATGCTTCAACAATTTTTGATACCATTTTTTCAAGGGAACTTGGCTTCTCATACCCTAATTTTCATCAATATGCATCTTTCAAATTTGGGTATGTGCATACATGAAGCCCTATTGCGAAGATGGCTCCACTGGAAGTACTCATATACGTAGTCATATTCATTTTTCAAATCAAAATATGTTAGTGTAAAAAAATAAAATAAATAAGGGAATAAATAAATGCATTTTATTTTTTTATGTAAAATTAGTTGTTTTTTGTTGCAACATGCTATGCAAATCAACACTGGTGATAATTTTTTTTAATTCATTTGTGTATGTAGACGAATTATAATGGAAATAATAGTTCTACAAACACTTATACTCATTTTTATCATCAATATGAAAAAATGCTTGAATATCATTTTTTGCCTTGCGGGCTTGATGAGATTTATTGAAAAACAGTCGGTACAATCATGTTTTGAGGGACCAAAAGGGAATATTTTTAAAAATTGTTTCTATAATAAGTAGCCCTTGATGTCTACTTTCCAACCCAATTTGAATTACTCAATTTGGATTTGAAACGAAAAAGTTAGAACCAAAACATTGACCGGATGTCTAGCAGGCAGCTCAAGAACAGAGTTGGGACAGTCAGTTTTTGGAGGCCTAAATGAATGAATTTTTAAAACCTGTTTCTATGGTAGATTCCCCTCTAAATACAGTTTACAATGCAATTGGAATCACTCATTTTCAATATCATATGGGGAAGTTATGATCGAAATACTCACTATCTATCGTAAATCTGCATCTTTAAAACTCTGTTTTTCCGGTTGTTCCTTACAGTATTTGACCTATCAATTCTTTTTGTCTTCAAAACCTGTTCCTATTGGAGATAAATAAATTAATCTAATTTCATTTCCAATTTGAATCATTCGAATCTGACATCAAACAAAAACGTTATGCTTGAAATATCAACTGTTGGTCTAAGTTGGGTAAGCGAAAATGACTCTGTTATGCAGATTGTTCTAACTAAAATTGACATATCATATCATTGAATTTTTAAAACCTGTTTTTATTAAAAATAAACCTTCGAATTATCTTTCATCTGGCTTTAGAATCACTCAATTTGGACGAAAAATAAAGAAGTTGTGATTAAAACACTGTTGGTTAGTATGGTCGACCATTGCTCTCCCGCAGCTGACAAATAAATTTTACTTTGTTATTTTCTCTGTGGATTTGCTATACAGAGTAACTACTTGTTAGTTTTTTGCATAATTCTTGGATTAAGGGAACCTTTACACCTCTCTTTCTCTATGATTTAATGTTTTATTGCAGGTAGATACTCGTTTTTTGCAGGTCCTAGGAGAAAAAGAAAGTCAATTTATGGACGAGTGATTTTGACAGAAATTTTAAATCAAACAAAGGAATTTTATCCAACTCATTACCCAACGGATTCATAATAGAAGAAATGAAGAATTTATTTCCATTTGAAGATTCATGTCATGTCTTTGCTGCCAAAACATTTTTGGAATAGATCATTTTTTTATAACATCATAGCTGTTGTAACTTAATTTATTTATTTACATACTGTTTTTTGTTGTTTCTTTTCTAATTTCTCTTATATTTTGTGTTTCATGTGTTACTTCATTCAAAGTGTAACTCATCCTCAGCATCAATGCAGTGAACAGCTAATTCATTCTTTGCGTGCTTGCATTTTATGATTGTGCATTTTGTTGTTCCTTTTCTGAAGGGACAGCATTTGTGTGCATTTTTGTCGTTCCTGCTGTTCCTTTTTCAAAGGGACATCATTTTTCGTTTTTCTATTCATTTCTCAAAGGAATAACACTTTTTGGGTCAACTGTTCATTTTTTTGTTCCTTTTTCACGGTTCATTTTGTTGTTCCTTTTCGAAATGGAACAGTTGTTGTTCCTTTTCGAAATGGAACAACACTTCTGCACTTTCACGATTTGTTGTTCCTTTTCGAAATGGAACAGCATTTCTGCACTTTCACGTTTTGCTTTTCCTTTTCGAAATGGAACAACACTTCTGCACTTTCACGATTTGTTGTTCATTTTCGAAATGGAACAGCACTTCTGCACTTTCACGTTTTGTTGTTCCTTTTCGAAATGGAACAGCACTTCTACACTTTCACATTTTGTTGTTCCTTTTCGAAATGGAACAGCACTTCTGCACTTTCACGATTTGTTGTTCCTTTTCGAAATGGAACAGCACTTCTGCACTTTCACGTTTTTTTGTTCCTTTTCGAAATGGAACAGCACTTCTACACTTTCACGTTTTGCTGTTCCTTTTCGAAATGGAACAGCACTTCTGCACTTTCATGATTTGTTGTTCCTTTTCAAAATGGAACAGCACTTCTGCACTTTCACGTTTTTTTTGTGTGTGTTTTTGCTTTTTTTTTGTATGCATTTTCTTTGTTGTTCCCTACACAGAACACCACTTTCTTTTTGAGTGTTTTTTCTGTTCCTTCAAAAAAACAACACTTTGGGAGTATTTTTAAGAGCAACCCTTCCTTTCTCTTGTGGGATTATTCCTAGTTCATTTCAACCACATTTTCCTTATTCTCTTTCATGGCATGAAGTACACTACTTTTATGAGGACAAGAATTATGGATTCTTTTGAAGTAAGTTATTATTCAAGTTATGATCTTTAACAAGATAGTTCCTTGATGATAGAATTTTTTCAAAAAGGACACAATTATTTATATACTACTTTACTGCATTGTTTTATGTTGAACATGATATTGATTGATCATCTTAATACCATGCTGGTTCCACCCTTCCTAGTTATAATCTTCTCTGTCTGTAATAAATGATATTATGGGTATATTTTTTTTTCTATTGACATGTTCAACTTCTTCCACCATCCCTACTCTTAAGGAGTATTGAGCCTCCCTCTTTTTATCATAAAAATGTGTAATAACAACAAAATTTTGTCCGCAGATGGAGGATATGGGGTCTCATTGTGAGTCAGCCTACCATGTTCATAAGGTTGTAACAAAGTGACATTCCCATTATCGCCACCACACCAGGGTTATGATCCATTGGATAGCCAAATTATCCTTGGACAGGAGGTCTCATCACGAGCCGGCCTGATCACTTTTGCTACATCCCAGTGAATGGCAGTGCGGTTATCTGGTTACCACGCCAGCACAATGATCTCTTCTGTAGAATAGCACTAAAACTCTCCATTTATAAATTGAGGATCCTAGCTCATATGGGTTAAAAAACAACCCTGCCGAGGCTATGGACGCCTGCTGGCAGCAGAGGCTTTGCTTATGGTATTGAAGTTATATCTTATCGTCAATTATTACTATAATACCCTTTTCTTATTCTTCCTTTTTATCAGAGAAGTTATTTTCTTCATTTTCCCTGTTTTGAACGTTTATGCATGAGAAATTGTTTTATGATCAATCATATCATTTTCAGCTAGAATACCGTCAGCAAAGCATCTTTTTAGCATATTGTTGTCCTTTTTCGTTTGCATAAACTATCATCAATCCAAAGCGTCCTATCTCTTATTCATAACTATCTTTACACACTTTGCTCTCAATATAACCATAACTTTCACCGCCCTATCATTGATAAGTGTACTTTGCTTCATTTACTGATATATTGTTCATTCCATTGCCTTGCCGTCAGCACGACCCCTTTCATATGCTTTATGGTTATGGAACCCATTTTTCCAATTGGAGGGGGGAATCTATGCATTATGGGATTGCATGCGATATTATTACTGCACTCTGTCGTAACTTGTTGATTTGATAAGTTTTTCTTATTGAAATTTTTTCATGCATCTTAATCTATTGCTATTTAAACCTCACACTATGGATTCAAGAACATTGTATGCAAAATAGTGCTTTGTTTACAGGAGAATAACAAGTTTGGGTAGACTTCTATTCACAGCATGACCACATGATTTCCACTAACAGAAGATGCTCGAGCCCCTCGTGAACGTGAACAATTCTTCAGACATTATGTGCTTACCTAGATTCCACCTTTTAATAATAATAATAATAATATCCATTTTTAAGGTCACAGCCAAGCCAGACACCAAATTGGTGTATGAGACCCCCTTGTTTGTGGGACAAGGGACCCACTTCCGCGCAGCGATTTGACTGCTAAGTCTACGAAGGCATACATACTCTACCCCCCTCTGGTTTTGAACCTGTGACCTCTTAAAAGGAAACACATGCTCTTAACCATTAGGCCCACTCAAGTTGTATATCAGCACCAACTTTTCCTACATCAGCTTCAACAACTACCAATACATATATGTCATTCCACATTTTTCTTTTGGAGGTAAAATAGCATAATTTATTTATTTATTACGAATTTAGGAGAATTTCATGAAAATCCATTTTGAGCATTATTTATGATCCTTCATTTCATAGTTTTTACCACTTCCCATTTTTTAGCGGCATATCATCTTTCGGTTTGGGGGAGTGTCACTTTCATTTATTTCTTTTTTATGACCATGTCATTCATATTCTTTATCATCCATTTATATTCTTATTCATTCTCAACACCTCCCTTATTCCATGTTGTTTTACACCAAGCATAGAATTCAACAGATAGTAGCCACCACCTCTCTTTGTTTTCTAACATCGCATGAGGGCATGCTAACTTTTCAAAGAGGGGGAGGAATTGCTATGCATGATGGATGCTTTCTATTTTCTTTCTCATTTAAGGCATGCAATTTCAGTCATACAATTTCAGTGTAGAAATTGATTTCCATAATATTTTTAAAACTATGAACTCAATTCTTGTGATCTCTAGGAAACACAGACATATTATGAAAATACACATACCTAGATAAATTCAAGATAAATTGGTTCATAAAATTTCGGAAATCATGCACTCTCACCTACAACCATTTTTTTTATATCTCATGATCCGTGCATCACAATGATCTGATTTTTGGATCATAAAGGCATTCATATATTATAAATTTACTTGCCACATTTCAACAAAAGCTGGTTTGTAGTTTTTAGGAAAATGGTTAATGAAGGTTGTTGTCATTTATATCATATTTTGCTGCAACTTCATTGTTATGCCTTCATCAAGATTGCTAAAATTGAATATTCATTAAGTGAGGAAGAATTCATTTGTTCTATCCATTTCATGAGCTGAGATGAACATATTTTTTATTGCTTGGTTAACACATGGTTTTTGTCTTTGGGTTGCATAAAGACATGCAATATATTCATTTTTCGTTGCATGAGGACATGCAACATATTGAGTGTGGGGGTACGTTGGGCCGTTAATATGCCATTATTATTATCACTTTTGAACACTTATCCCGCCCATTTCCACTATTCTTTATCATATCATTTGTTATAATTTATCATTTAAATCCATTTTATAAATGATTTATGATCTTATGGATGAATATTATTTATTCTCATTTATTTCTAATAAATTGATGATTATGAATTATTTTATCAATGATAGTTTCAATAAATTAGTTGTAAC
>APFE031706776.1:76480-87212 GCA_000404065.3 Pinus taeda | reverse complement strand
ACAACTTGTGCATAGTGATTTATGTGGTCCACTTCCAGTTGTTTCCTTCTCTGGCTACAATTATTTCTTAACTTTCATTGATGATTTATCCAGACGCACTTGGGTATACTTCTTAAAACTCAAGAGTGAAGTATTTAACATGTTCTGGCCTTTAAGGCCTTTGTTGAAAAACAATCTGGACATCAAATTCTTAAGCTAAGATCTGATAATGGTGGAGAATATGTTAGAAACAACTTCATCAACTTTTGCACTGAGAATGGAATTCAAATGCAACATATTGTTCCATATACTCCACAACAAAATGGTGTAGCTGAAAGGAAGAATCGCACCTTAAAGGAAATGGCTAATTGTATACTTCAATCTAAAGGACTTAGTCTTAATTTTTTGGCAGAAGCAATTAACTGTGCAAATTACATAGTAAATCACACTCCTACTAAGGTTTTAAAGAATATCACTCCATAAGAAGCATGGAGCTCAATTAAACTAGATGTAAGTCACTTTTGTGTTTTTGGAAGTGAAGCATGGGCCCATATTCCAGATGAGAAACATAAAGATTTAAAACCTAAGAGCGAAAAATGTATTTTTGTTGGATATTCTGAAGAAGTCAAAGGATATAGACTTATTCCACTTAAGTCCAAAAATGTTATCATTAGAAGATTGCTGAAAATATATCGGCCTACAAGCCTAGTTCGTCGGATTTGCCCCCTCTCTCTATCCCTTCTACTTCTGAAAATATTTCTTCTTCGGATGATGACAGTGAGGATGACAGTCCTCCCCCACCTTCTCAAGATCCTCCTTCAACTCCTCAACTTCCAAAATGGGTTCGTGCTACTCGAGATGCAATAGGTGCTCTTACCAGTGATCCTACAGATCAGCGACGTACACATTCTCAGTTCAATAGAGCCTCTTCTTTACTGGCTCAAGCTTCAACGAATTATGATCCTGATACCTTTGCAGGAGCTTCAGGCCATCCATATTGGGACACATCTATGAATGAAGAATATCATTCATTATTGGCAAATGATACATGGGACCTTATTCCTCTTCCAAAGGGATGAAAACTTGTTAGATGCAAATCAATTTACAGAACTAAGTATGGACCAAATGAAAAAGTTGATAAACATAAAGCTCGTCTTGTTGCTAAGGGTTTTTCACAAGTTGAAGGCATTGACTATACTTGAACCTTCTCCCATGTTGCCAAAATGAACTCTATCTACCTTGTTCTTTCCCTTGTTGCCTCTTTCAAATGGGAAGTCCATCAGATGGATGTTAAATCTGCCTTCTTGCATGGGGACTTGCATGAAGAAATCTATATGGAACAACATACTGGTTTTATACAAACAGACTCCAGCCTTGTATGTCGGCTTAAGAAATCCTTTTATGGTCTCAAGCAAGCCCCTCGGGCTTGGTATGCCAAAATGGATAGCTTTCTTTTAGAAATGGGATTTTCTAGGTGTCATTCTCACAATACTGTCTACACCAAGAAAGTGGGCAAGTCTCTTATCATTATTGTTATTTATGTTGATGATCTTATCCTTATTAGTAGTGATCCCAACCTTATAAACCATGTGAAGTCCAGCCTTAAAAATAATTTTGAAATGACAGACTTAGGACACTTGCATTATTTTCTTGGTCTTCAAGTTTTGCAATCCAAGGAAGGTATTTCCCTTTCCCAATCCAAGTATTCCTGTGATCTTCTACGTCATTTTCACATGGAAGACTGTAGCCAGCCCCTTCTCCCTTTCAGTCTAGAGCCAAACTTTTAGTCAATTGTACTTCCCCTGAAGTTGATGCTACCTTATACCGTCAACTTGTAGGAAAACTTTTGTATCTGACCCATACTCGTCCTAACCTTTCCTTTGTTGTTGGATTTATTGCTCAGTTTATGCAAAACCCACATGAAAGTCATTGGAAAGCAGCGAAAAGAATACTTCATTATGTTCGAGGTACAGTTCAGTTTGGGATTCATTATAGTGCAATCGCATCTCCTCTATTGGTTGGTTTCACTAATTCGAATTGGGCTGGTGACCTTGATGATCGGAAGTCTACTGCAGGTTATGTTTTCACTCTTGGTTCAGGACCTATTACATGGGCTTGCAAGACACAAAGTGCCATTTCTCTTTCTTCAACAAAAGCAAATTATCGTGGTGTCGTAGAAGCTAGTAAGGAATCCCTGTGGCTTCATCAGATCCTGTCAGAGTTTGGCTTTCAGCGGCAGTATCCAACTACACTTTGGTGTGATAATTAATGTGTCATTAAACTATGCAAAGATCCAATCCAACATCAGTGCAGCAGACACATTGAACTGCACATGCACTTCATCAGAAAGCTCATTCATGACCATGTTCTTGAAGTGCAATATTGTTCAACAGATGATCAAGTTGCAAACATCTTTACAAAGGCTCTCACAGAGGTGAACTTTACTAAACTTCGATTTATGGTTGGAGTTCATGAAGTTGTCACTAAGGGGGGATAGGCTCTAATGCCTCCTTCCTTCTCCTATTGTGTCATATTTTTACATCCTTCAATCCTATCCCAAGTTGTTCTTAAGGGGGGATGTTAGGATATTCTGATACATAGGAAATAGTTAAGTATAACTCGGTCTAGTGTAGAGTTAGGTAAAGTGTGTTTCTTTACTATGTACTTTTGTAACTTACTATCTGATGGTCATGATATGTTCTAGACATGAAGTGATCCGATGGTTCATTCTCTCCTCGGTATTACCGACACTTGATCACTTTCTTAACACCCGATTGGTCCATGATCTCTATTTAAAGAGCATGGAGGGTCATTTGTAGGGTAACCGTTCATGAGAGAAGCTTATGTAAATTTTCATTCTTTTATTAATAAATTGCCTGAAGTGGCCGCATTGGCTCAAGTCATGGATGGTTTCCCTCTTTGAGGGTTTTAACCACGTCAAGAATACTGGTGTATTGATCTATGATCTATTTGTGAGTGGTGTCCTTTGGTGTTATGTCTGGGGAACTTGCCTTGTAAATTCCTACATTGGTTCTTCTTGCCTCCCTCTCTTCCCTTGGTAATTTTTTTTATTTTCCTTATCTTTCCTTGTGTTTTATCTTTCCATCCTTTCCTTTGCTTGAGCTTCTATTGTTGCAACCCTTGTAGCTCTCTTTTCCTTGAACAACTCTTTCTTTCTCTTTTTAGATTCCTGAATTTCGATTTTTTTACGTTCAAACTCAAACAATAAATTCATATAGTCTTCAGAGGTGATAAACTATGAACTACTCCCCAAACAAAGAAAATATGATGTTGAGTGCCATGATGAGGCCTTCACTTTCTCTACTAGTACCTTTAGGAATGAACCAAGTATTCGTTGCTTTGTTGTCCCATGCTCCTCAAGGCCTAACACTTGCCTTTCAACCTCTGGGACAACTGATTTCCCCCAAATGTTGTCTTCCTCAGGTACTTCATGTTGAATAGGATGCTCTTCCAGTGATCCATTTTCCACAAAATAATGAACAAATTCAATGTCCAAATCTATTGGTTGTGAAGGCATGTCCATGCTTTCCTCATTTGTGGAAGACACATTATGTGTGTTGATATTCATCATGGCCTCTGCCAACCATGATGGTGGGATTACTTAGGTCTGCATGCTGAATTTATCATTATTTAATCCTATTGCATTAAGATTTGAAATCAAGTCTTCATTGTAATTTGCATGATCAACTATCTCATATGGAATATCACATGCAGAATTGGCAGGTGGTTTAGTGGGTGTGACAGCCTCCATATTATTGAAAATTGGTTCATGATTGAACTATGTCTCACTCACATGTTCATCATCATCACCATAGAAGTTTCCTTCATGAAAGGACATTATACCTTCAGCAGGAACAACATCTTCCTACGCATCCACATCCTCTTGGGCATCAACATGGTCTTATAAGTTCTCTACTTCTTGACCTTCCACATTAAATGTTTGGTTACAATCCATATCATGCATAAGGGCATCAACATTCAGTGGTCATATATTAGTCCTCTTAAATCCAACATTGATATTAGAAGGTGTGATATCCCTTTTAAATTATTTACTTGCAAGCTCAACTAGCTCAAACCTTTTTACTTCCACCCCTAGATTATTTTCCATCCATGAAGCTCGCTCAACCATGAAATAGTTCTTAAAAGGACCAAACATGCTGACATCAAGGGGTTGAAATCTATGAGTTGTATGAGCTGACAATATTAACAATCCAATGCCTAAATTGTTGGCCTCCTTAATTGTATGCACAACCAGTGGCTTCCATGGTCATCTAAAACAAGCATGTGTCTATTTTGAAGCAATACACCACCTGGTACAGATGTAGAAAAGTGACAAAGCCAATTCAAGAATAGTTCATTTGTCATCCATGCATGGGGATGTGTAGCCATGCATACACCTGGTTCATGGTTCTGTATATAGTTTTTTAATTGAGTTTTACCTTTGAATAGATAAAATCCTTGGATTTAACAACCAATTGTATTGACACGGTAAAAAGTAGTGATCCACTCCCTGCTATTAGGAAAAATATTAGGCACATTTTTTCTCCCTCTCTTGGAAATTACATGCATACCACAATTCCTTCTTGCATGTAAGCTTATTTCATCACAATTCCATATATGGTATGGGGCATATGAGTGTTGCTCATATACAGCAGAAAGAGTGTCGTAGAAATTGGACACAATTGCAGGGTGTATATTTAAATCCCTGTCTTTGTCAAGGCCCTTATTTGTACATAACACAAGGTCTGGATGCCTTTTTTTAAACACACTCCACCATGATTTACCAGGAAACCCATCTTTGAAGGTTTTTTTCCTCCCCTAATAGATTTGAGCTACTATGGATTTAAGTTTTATAAGCTCTAACCCACGTCCAAATTAGCCCATCTCCTTACACCACTCAACCACCTCGTCCTCCTCCTGTTTAGTCATAACTATAATAAGACCTCTATGCTTTGTATGAGTCAACCCATTTATCCAATAATGTATTTTAGAGGCAAAAATACCATGTTTTTTTGCAAAGGCACAAATTGAATATCCACTAAACTTTATGTCATCAATTGCAACTAGCATGTCTTACTTTTTCCAGCCTCTTATGGAACTGGTCTTCTTTGTTGAACTTGCACCTTGCACTATGGTTAAAGGTGGCTTTATGATTGATGGTGGGATAGCATGATCTTCCACCATAGTGTCATTCTCAAAAAAAAAATTGGGAGTATTGGGAGAATTTACATCACCCCCCCCTATCTTCATCTAATGAACTGGATCACAAATAGGCTCCCCTGGTCCCTCACCTCCTCTTGTTCCTTGTATTATCTGCAATAAAAACCCTTGGCATGGTTGCAACAACCAATAGATTTACCACAAAATTATGATCTAAAAAAATGTTGATTTTTCTCAATAGATCACCAATAATTCATGCACTAGCAATTTCTCAGTGAAAATAAGGCTTATTGCATGGAATTTGATGTATATTTTTAAGGTATACAAGCATCAAATTCCTTATCCAAAAAAAAATATTGTTGATCTTGACATTGACCCAACTGGACCTGCTAATCTAACCAAACAACAATACCAGTTAACTACTCATTATACCCTAATTTCTACAACTCTTGCAAATAAGTATAGAATGAATAATACCATGTCAATGTAGTATTAGAAAACAAGGTAATTTATTGACCTTTGTAATCAATAGGAAACAACAATCGGTGCTTTAGCTATGTACTTCAACTTCAATCTAACATTTCTTTTTGTTGAGTTCCAAGACTATGTGTGTGGTAATCCATGTGTCCCTAAACAATTTGGGGTTGCAAATAATTGGAAATTGTTTATCAGATCATTGTTTACAATGTGATCACAATTACTTCTTTGATAGGTTAAATTATGTGAGGTGTATAAAAAATAACATATCTTGTACCAGAGAGCATACATCACTAGAAAAAAACATGTTGATTTTGCTCAGTCTTCTTTTTGTATCGGTACATATGGTCTGCAATGGTAATTGGTGAATAGTCTATGTAGACTTGGGCATGTAATTACACAGTTCTTGTTTTCTTCCTACATTTAAGGTGTAAGATTTATCTTAATCCCTCTTCTACATGAGAATAGGGAGTCCTCGATATAAAAATAAGGATAAGAATTGTGGAAGAGTAATAAGGGTTCCTGGGTTCCCTTGTTCCTTGGTTGTGTTTTAGCTATTCATTTTCTAGGTGCTTTTGCTGATCAAGTATTACCTCTAAGGCGTATGAACTTTGTCTTTCAAAGAAATCATGATGTTAGAATTTGTCTATCAAGGAATATATTGTGTAAACATTATGGGAATGGATGAATCATATAAAAAATAACAACAACAAAAGTAAACAAAAATAACAACGACAAAATCAACATGATAACATTATTCAACAAAATTAGACCTTATAACATTGTGCACACACTCTGATTGTATGTCTCCAGCAACTGATGAATAGAATGAATGTAACATTGTGCACACACTTCGATAGTATGTCTCCAATAGCTCATGAGTAAAATTAATGTTTCAAGTGCAAGTCAGTAAGGGTTGAATAAATAAATATGCATTTTATACAAAAGCATCCAGAACTACTCAAGAGTTGAGGACAAAACATTTTTGAAGGAGAGGGGCATGTTAGGTCCCTATAATACTATTTATTCCCCCATTACTATTGTCATTGTAGCCCTTATTGTTATTATTGTGCCCCTATTGTCCCCATATTGTTATTTGTGTGCCCCATAGAAGCCCACTATTGTTATTGTTGTGCCCTTATATTATTATTGTTATGTCGGATTTGATTATATTTTTAACCCTTAGACTCCTATATATAGAAAGGAGGTTTAGTCATTTACATCATCCAAGAATTGTTCATTTTTGTAATGTAAAGGAGGTTTCCCTCTCGAAGTCGTTGATTTTGAAGTCGTTGATCTATCTTTTTGTGAGCTGGTTCATAACAGTTGTTTTATAATTTTTTGATGTAGAATTTGATTGGTAGGGAAGATTGGTATGGATTATAATCTCCAAAATTCAAATTTGTGTTCTGGATTTATTTGTACATGATCCAATGGTTACTAAACTTTCATGGTTGATCCTTGTGCCTTCTTGTGTTTAATTCCTGAATTGAAAGGGTTGGTATGTTTAATTCCTGAATTGAAAGGATTGGTGTCATTTATTGCATCCTGTGAATTAATTCCTGAATTGAATGGTGTCATTTATTACCTTCATTAGGTTGAATGGTTAAACACACGTGTAGATATGGTTGACATGCATTTCACTTGTTCGTGTGCAAGTATTATCCAGTGATGGGATGTGTTGTTCTAGTAGAAATTAGTGGGTGCTTGATTGATGGGATAGGTTTACTCCTCGATAGAACTCAATGGAATGTTTTGTAGTGAATTAAATGGTAATTCAAAGATACAGGTATTTGGGACAGGGTGTCTTGCCAACTTGTCATGTTAAGGCTTAGTGTTTGACATTTGTTGGTCCAATCAATATATGGGTCCATTTTGGACATAATTTAATAACTTATGTAACTTAATATAAGCTATTTATGTGCAATTTTTTTATGTTTTATGGTGATTTTTTGATGGATGTGTGGGATCATTACTATAACAATTACGGGTCCCTACACAACAATAGAGGCCTCTCCCCTAATGTAATTTAATTCAATGGTGTGGAACACTTTGTCACTTAATCGAAGTGATGCAACCAATCATTGTGGCGAGTGAATGACCAATGAAATATGATGGTATATTTCTTGTAATCCTCATAAATAGTTATATAGGGTTTAGCTTTTCAAGGGGGAGTGCTACTCAAACCACACTTTGAAGTGATAATGTGCAGGGAAATAGAATGCAAAGCCACAAGAAAGTGGTGCAGAGGTCAATAAGGTAAGGAGAGCCAATAAGTAAGAATCGAGTTGGAGAAGAAACAAGCTACAAGCGATCCATGAAATTTCTTCCACACAAACCCTAGTTCAAATTTGAAGAGAAAAGGATGAGAATGGGGATGAGTAGCGAACAACGAAGACATGAAATTCTTATGCCAACAAATGTGGAAGAAGATAACCAAGACATTAAACGCCCATGCCATAATAGAAAATATGGTGGTCAGAGAGAGGGATGAGAACTAAGAGAGCTACTGGTTAAACATTGAATGAATGGCATAAATAAGTTACACTAACCAGGGCGGAACCATCTAAATTTAGCTATGATAACATTGTCAATTTGGCTTTGATAACATTGTCAAGACAGGGATGAGTAACTCCACACTTACATTTCAATATTGTGGAATTTGTTATAAACAATGGGGGTGACCCTTCGTTTAATGTTCAAAGGGTCAGGAATACAATAGGTTGATACTTCATTTCATATTCCAACACCTTCCCTTTTATTTTATTTATTTATAATTTGTAGGATAAAATCCAAAATAGTATATCCAACAAAATTCAAGAGTGAGGATGGAATAAAGGTTGGAAAAGGTGTGAATATGGAATGAAAGGAACTAGATTCAATGTTCGATGCAGTAAACACAGGGATATAAAGTGAATGATATATCCACTTTGTGCTCCAATAAAACAAATACAAGTAATGCAAAGGAGTGAAAAAGGAAAGGGAAAAAAGGAAATAATTGAGGGCAAGAGGATCTTTGTGACCTTTCCTTTGTTGTCAAGAAGACCAAGGAGATTAGTCCCAATAATTTAAACAACATTTATTCTAAGAATTTATGTCGAGGAAATTTCCTCATGGAACGATCGAATGGTTGTCACAATGGGATGTTATCCCCTCCACCCAGTGTCAAATCCCACAGGGAACATCTTTGGTCTGTTGCGATAATTCCCAAGGAGTAGGCTCTCCCAAGTTGAGAAATATAGGGCAGCTTAGTTAGGATTATACTTAATTTGATTTCTATTCCTTTGACATTTTCTTATGATGTTTTTTAATTATTATTTTCAATTTATTAGGATCCTATCATCAAGAAAAATGCCCAAAAATAAATATCACAACACATAACACAAGATGTAGGCACTCAGTCAGGGAAAAACCCCTATGAAGGGGAAAACCCAGTCAAACCCTTCCACTAGTAGATTGAAATCAAATTGAGACAACTAGGACCCAAGACCAAGACAAATGACTTCATTCACTCCACCAAGTCAGCCTCCCATAAACAAGTCAAATTGTTAGGTCAAAGAAAATTATCATGCAAACTAGGGTTTTGACCCCTCTTCTTTCTTCTGCAACTTTCAGTCTCCTACAATTTTTCAGCCCTATAATCCATCATAAAACTAGCACATGTCGCTAAGGATCACTTATTTCATACCTTTGATTGGCTTCTTTTCCTTCTTGGCATAGGATAAACTCATTTCCTTGTATTTCAGACTTCATTACTCCTTCTTAGTTGCAGATCAAATGTCATCTATATGTGTTCCTCAATAGGTCGAATGATTGGCTATTAATATTGGTTTGAAGCTCCATTTGAGGCTGACTTGTAGAGTAGGGAAAGCTGACATATAGGAGAGGGATACGACTTGGTTGAGGAGTCTAGTTGACACAAAAACATTTTTCTTCTTTAACTTAAGGTTACCATGAAGGGTCTTTTACATTATAACTTTGACTTTGACACAATATAAAAATCCTAGAGCACATAATGGGTGATTTTGACCTAGTGACCTGTGACCCAAGCATGAAACCCATGCTTTAATAAGTTAATTTTTATTTTACAAAAAAAAAAAAAAAAATCGTTCTTTTGACAAATACAACTATGAAGACCAACTCTAGTTACATGCTTCAACACTCCCTCTTAACTAGGGAGGTATTCATGGTTACATATATACATAGGTACATGGATGAACTCAAAATTGATATGTTTCTATGAAGAGTCATAGCACACGCATTGCTACAGATTAGATACTTGACGAAGGTATCTAATCAGTTGGGACTAAGGTGTGTTCCAAGCTTTAGCCACTATAGGTACCTTCAGGATTCAACTCTAACACCAACCCAAGAATCTAGGTATCATATTCAATATTGGAGCTCCACAAGACCAATGATACCCTCCCTACTTCATGTTGAGATTGCAACAAGATGATGGAGTTTAGTGAAAAGAGTCGCCTTCACTAAGTGGGCCCACAGGCAAATTATGGCGCAAAGTCTATTTTAGACTATGTCTATTTTTAGACATATGGATCATGTCTATGAGTTGCAGGATGTTATTTATGGATGATTGGTCAAGTTGGCAAAAATATATGGACTTCTATTTTTAGACAACAGTGGTGACACTGTCAAGTCTAATTATAGAGCAGTCAAATATTATTGTCTTATAATAATATTTAGACTATAAACTTTATCTTATTCTCTTGGATCACTTCAGTTTGAGCTACAGATGTGGCACATGCAGCTGTCATAAGGAAATACGTTTTATTTGTGGTTCAGTTGATTTGTTTCATGCATGACTTCAGTTAGAACTCAATCAGTTGAGTTTGGTGGAGTTGATTGTGGAGTTGATGGAGTTGTGTTCAGTTTGACTTGGTTAAACTAGTTGTAATTAGTCTAACTGAAAATAGACTAATGATGAGTTTTTAAACTAATTATTAACTCATAATGCAACTAAATAATACATTAGTTAACTTAGTTGCATGTCAGTGCATGTTCAGTTCAGCAGGGATAGGTGTTAGAGGATCAGATTGCTATCAGTTGTGACTATAGTTGTGCATGAGGATTTGCACAA
>APFE031706776.1:56415-71471 GCA_000404065.3 Pinus taeda | reverse complement strand
TAGAGGTTGGAGGAAGGAGGATGCTACTTCAGCGGAGGTAGTGGATGCCACTGGTTACCAGCAGTTGGTGGAGTCGCATGTGTGCAGGCTCAAGAGAGGCACATCGGGATATGGATTGGATCAGGTGAAGCTATGTGGCTTCATGGATGCAGATTAGGTAGGGAGCTCAAGGGGATGAGTATATGGCAGCAAGGGCATCAAGTACCATCATATCAGAGATTGTGTGCAGCGGAGGATCATGTTACTTTCATACATTCCAACGGAGGATCAGGATGCTGAATGATGAAGGCTCTCACCAGGAGCAAATTCAAATACCACCGAAGCAAGATAGGGGTTGCTAATAATCCATATCTTGTTGAGAGGGAGTGTTGAGATTGCAACAAGATGATGGAGCTTAGTGAAAAGAGTCGCCTTCACTAAGTGGGCCCGCAGGCAAATTATGGCGCAAAGTCTATTTTTAGACATATGGATCATGTATATGAGTAGCAGGATGTTTTTAATGGATGATTGGTCAAGTTGGAAAAAATAGATGGAATTCTATTTTTAGACAACAACGGTGACACTGTCAAGTCTAATTATAGAGCTGTCAAATATTATTAGCCTATAATAATATTTAGACTATAAACTTTATCGTATTCTCTTGGAGCACTTCAATTTGAGCTACAGATGTGGCACATGCAACTGTTAGAATGAAATACACTTTCTTTTTGGGTCAGTTGAGTTTTTACATGCATGACTTCAGTTAGAACTCAATCAGTTGAGTTCGGTGGAGTTGATTGTGGGGTTGATGGAGTTGTGTTCAGTTTGACTTGGTTAAACTATTTGTAATTAGTCTAACTGCAAATAGACTAATGATGAGTTGTTAAAATAATTATTAACTCATAATGAAACTAAATAATACATCAGTTAACTCAGTTGCATGTCAGTGCATGTTCAGTTCAGCAGGGATAGGTGTTAGAGGATCAGATTGCTACCAGTTGTGACTATAGTTGTGCATGAGGATTTGCACAATCAATGAGATTGAGTTATGCCAATGAGAATTGGCCAATTCCAAGTGATTATAGCCTATGCTCACGTAATTCCATATTGTGAGTGATTCTTTTGAGGTAAATAAGAGTTTGGTTCAACCATTCTCATCCATTCTTGAGCAGGTATTGAGCAGTGGAGGCAGGCAAGCAGTGGAATAGATTTGGAGATCAGATCTGAGCTGTATTGTGTGTAACAGGTGGAGATAGTGCTGTATACTTGTGAGAAGTATTGACTATTGTAATGTTACATGTTCTCAATCATTAATATACAGATAGTGTGGGGTTTTCAGCTGTAAGCTTTCCCCGGGTTACCTATTGTGTTAATGTGTGCATGCTCTTGATGTTTTATTGTTATTGATGTTGCTATATTGATGATCAACGTAGAGGAGCTTATGTATTGTGTATGTATTTTTCAATAGTACATGATCAAGACAATCTCCATTGAATATGTGTTTATTATTCAAAATTTCTACGCTTCAGGATCTAGACATCATCACAGGTCGACTAGATTTCTTCCCAAGCATCTTGTTGCCCTAATATGCTTCATCTCTCCTTATCAACTAAATCATATATATCCACCAATCCAAGCATGCTTCAAAATGTTCAAATTTCTTATGGAGAGATATGCCAGTACAATCAAAACCCTAATTAGTAATAAACTTTCAAATATACATTTTGATGTTTCTTAAGTCATCACAAAAAAATCTCCACAAAAGCTTCCTTCTCCAACTCTACTAGCAGCACCAAACTCAGCTTCAACACTTCTCAAAACAATCAAATCGTATTCTCAATACATAAATACCAATAGTGCCCTATCTATTCTCCAATCTTATTTTCTCCTACTATACGTATAGTTGGCACATCATGTCCTCCCTCTAAATTATGGAGGATATACACTTTCCTTCATCCAAGCTCCCTCTTAACTAGGGATAATTCCATCATCAATCATACTTTTATTATTCCAACTACATAGGCTCTTTATTTTGTTCCATCATATCATTGAAGAAATTTGACCTTCCAAAACATCATTCCTTTTATCTTCATATAGCGATAAGGTCATATTTTCAATCACTCATGTAAACTTCAATGTCATCAAGATCCTTATATCTCCCTCTTTCCATTAAGCTCAATATTATCATAAAGTCACCATCAAGTATGAGGTAGGTGAACATCTTCGACAAGTAAAACCAAGTAAAAATATACAGGAGCATGAAATTAACTTTATCAAAATAGGGTTAGCATGTTATTATAAAGATAGCATCTAAGTTTACCAAAAAATTAAACTTTAAATATCCAGAACATAAACCTAGTTAGGTCCAAAATCAACAAGGGTTCCATCTTTCATACGCTCGACTTTCACATCCATTTACGCTAGGTTTTTTGTCACAAATCCTAGAGTCCATATTCAAGACTAAAGTATTAGATCTATCAACTATACTAAGTCAGTATTTTAATCATAACGAAGGCATTTCTACTTCTAGGGTTTCATTATTATGCCCTAGAATCTTATATCAATATCTACCAGGATTTTGTCATGAACCTTAAATACAAATAACAAAACTTTAATGTTAGATATACAACAACTCAACCAAGATAGGGTTTCAAAAATACAAAAGCACATATACCTAGGGTTTCATTTCCTAAGATATTTCATTAATTGTTTCAATGGTTTCATCATAAACCCTAATTCACCAAACCCTAAAAATTTAGGGTTTTGCATATATCCTAGACATCAATAATATTACCAAAATCATAAACTTCAAGAGAGAAGGATTTCATCATGTGTTCTAAACTTTATCGACAAACCCTAAGTAGACTAGGATTTCATCATTAACATATCTTGAGCATCAAAAGGCTAGGGTTTTACAATGAACCCTAAAGGTTAGGGTTTTATCAAAATAAACAAATAGAAAAGATAGTATGACAAGGGTAGATTCAATCTTAAAGATTAATCACCCTAACAATATAGAATATTAATGATTCTATAGCAAACCCTAGAAATGAGAGAGTAATAAAGAGCATTAAGGATAAAATAATAGAACCTTCTTTTGAAGAGCCATTGTAAGTCTTTATACATATCTTAAGTTACTTATTTTACAAACCTTTTAGAGTTCCCTTATTGAAGTGCTCCCTCTGAATTTAGGCCACAATCCTTCTTTGGGAATATACCTAAATAATTACATACCCTTGTCCTTTATTGAATTTATTTTTCTCCTTGCTTAACTAAAGACATATTGTTAGAGGTTAGACACATAAAGAACAAAAAAATACTAACTTGACCTATGGTGAAATCTTCATGACTTTTTCCACATGTTGGAGTAAGACATTTGAAAAATTTCTTCTTCACTGTTGTAGATAGCTTCCTTCTTTGGGACATAGATACTAAGCTTGATATTTCACCTATTCCGGTAGTCTAGGATTTACGAATTATATCTTACAATCTTCCGAGGGGGTGGATAAATTCTTTACCGAGAGTGTTGGAATGTCCTTCTAGATTAGGGATACAGAAATAGGTCTTTTAATCCTACTTCAAAAATCAACTTTCTTTGTTAATGATGTAGCTTGTCCTTTCCAATATGTACATGTATGTCAGAGATTGTGTTCTCCTCTTCAAATATAGTGATTGTAGCTAGGTAACTGGTCCTTTAAAATAGTCTATAAGATCATTTAAATGATTCGGTCTATAACTTTTTATGTATACAACTATTAACAAGAGTCTTGGCTCAATATTATAGGTGACTGTAACTCTATAAAAATTCTCTTAAGTAGGATTCGGTCCTCTTTATTCCTTGACATATGCGGTGATTGTGATTTTATACAGTGCCTTTAAATAACCCGGTCTTAGTCCCTTGCAATACCTCTGATACAACTGTTAAATTTGATTGATGACTAGACTGCAATTTCATCTTTGGATCACTTGTCACAGAATTGCAACTTCGAATTGTAATTTGCAACTTCTTTCAAATGTTCTTAAGGCTACCTCTATTTAATTTGGTCTTTGTTCCTTTTTATAAGTAAGCTCTTCTCTGGATATTAGGATTACAAGAGATACTTTAGAAATGTGATTTAGTCACCTTATGTTATTGCACAGATCCTTAAAAAAAATCCAGAACTTAAGATGCATGTACAGAACTTCACTTTATCCAGCAATAAACTCGGCTTTGTCTAGATTGGATATCTAGTTATTTGGTTCTCCAAATGGTGCTACTCGGATCCATTACCTTTTCAAGCTCAGGTATGTAGATTTATTTTAGTTGTATATACTTGTAATTGAACCCAGAAATATGTTATTTTAAAGCTCGGATTTCCTTCTATAAGTTCTTCCACTATATTTTAACCCTACAAATTGTGATCTTTAAGTTTCCTTTTTCCTTCTTCTTATTCATCGTAACTTTGATTCCATGTTGAGAAATCTAGGGCAGCTTTGTTAGGATTATACTTAATTTGATTTCTCGTCCTTTAACACTTTCCTGTGATGTTTATTAGTTCTTATTTGCAATTTATTAGGTTCTAATTATCAATACAAATTCCAAACAATAAAGATCACAACACAGAGCACAAAATTTAGGCACTTAGCCAGGGTGAAACCCCTATGAAGAGGAAAACCCAGTGAAATGCTTCCACTAGTAGATTCAAATCAAATTGATACAACCAAGACCCAAGACCAAGACAAATGACTTCCTTCACTCCACCAAGTCAGCCTCCCATGAACAATTCACACTATTAAGTCAAAGAAAATTATTGTCCAAACTAGGGTTTCGACCCCTCTTCTTTAAATTTCTGCAACTTTCGGCCTCCTACACTTTTGTGGCCCTATAATCCATCCAAAAACTGGCATGTGTGGCTAAGGATAATTGATTTTAGACCTTTTCTTGACTTATTTTCCTTCTTGGCATAGGATAGACTATTTTCCTTGTATTTCGCACTTCATTACTCCTTAGTTGCAAATCAAATTTCGTCTATACATGTTCCTCAATAGGTCGAATGATTTCCTATTTAGTGGTTTGAAGATCCATTTGACACCAACTTGTTGAGTAGGTGTTGGCTTGATGGGACCTGACCCAAGTTCAACGTTAGCTGCTCTAACCAAAAAAACCCTAAATTGTTGGCCCTTTCAACAACAACCCGCATAACACACGCTGGAGTCTCACCTGAAGCAGTATTGGGGGATGACAGAACCATGTTTCTGTATCCAAGGGTTTGTTTGATGGGTTCTTGTGGCTTCTAGGGCTTAGCCATGTCTTTGCGAACCTTAACCCTTCCAAAACAGTTAATGGCAATAAATCTCATACACAAGAATTATATCTTTGCAAAGGTCATTAACTAGTCATAACATGCATAATTTATATTGATCTACCACTTTCATGCATTAAATAAACATTTATTCATATCCTTTTAGAAACAGAGTGGAAACACGTAACTTGCAAAAGTAAATATAGATAAGAAGATACACAAAGTATGGATCAAGATTGTCTTTTATTAGATGATATTTCAAAGTACAGACTTTCCTTCCCTGTGCACTCAGCTGCAGGGGCCCACGCACTCAGCTTGCGGACTTACCAAGATCTCCATGTACTCAGCTGCAGGAGCCTTCCCCTTCGCCTAATTATAGGAAACAGACTTTCTTGCCTTAGCTTACTTGCCTCAACAATGATCTTCTATCTTATGATGCTTCTCTAAACTTTCTATAACTCTTCTATATATAGCCTTTCCATTTACAATACCATGGTTTGCAGACCATGGGTGGATCTCAAAACCTTCTTAACACCTAACAACCTAAGGGACTAAAGCCCCTTTGACTCTTACTATCTTCGCGCTCCACTTCCACAAATTGCGGAGACTTTACATTTTTACAAAAAGGAAATACAAAATTTAACCCCAGGGACCCCATCCCAACAGGCCCCCAACACAATTTGGTGACTCATCCTCGATTCACTCAACTGGCACTTCAATCTTCTCTTAGAGTTCATGGAACTCCAACTTCAAAACATGCAGATCAGTTGTTCCTTATGTATCTCCTTGCTTCACTTCCTCAACTAATTTCTCTGTAGAAGGGCCTTCCACCACAAGGCCCATTTTCCTTTGAGTCTGTTGCATTCCCTTTAGCTTGCTTTGCACCGAAAAAGTGAGTTGGCTAGCCCCCTCTATCCAAGGATATGTTTAAGAATTTCCTCTTTCTAGCATAGCTCTTCAATTTCTTTCCGAAGCTGCTTCCCTTCCTGTAGTATTTTGAATTGTTGTATTGGTGCCAAAGTGTGCATAGTTGATCTAATCTCATCAAATTGTCATTCTTTTTCTCTAAGGTCTGCTCTAATCTTCTATAGAGTGGGGTCCTCCTACAAAGACTTCCATAACCCCATGGCTTGCTCGAACAACTTTGTGCAGTCCTTGACCGTTGCGTCTAGTGTGGCCATGCCTTCCTTTATAGCAGCTTCGTGCTACTCTCGAACCTCTTGCGGAGTTATCAGTTGCAGTTTCAATTGCAGCTCTGAAATCTACAATTATAATTCAAATCAAACTCAGTCGATTTCATATTTGGACTCTTTGACCTCCGTGGCTAGCTTCTGGATCTTTTATGTTGACGTTGCATCAGTTGCAATGTTAAGTTTAGGCACATTACACGCCTGTGTAATCGTTGCTTCTAAGCGTTGGCTACATGTAGAAATCTCTTCCTTTTCCTTCAATGTTTATGCTTTTTATTCAAATATTTGTGCATTGTTTGTTTTGACTTCATTAATCACTAGCAGTGTGCATTGCTCCCTTACCCTCAGCTCATTTGATACTCCTTGGTGCAACTCATGCAAGGTTTGGAATGGGAGTGCCGTGAGGTTGATGCCCAGACTCTTGATCTATGAAAGCTGGGTGTTGGCCTCTTATGATTCGGTGCGCAGGGTCCCATCTAGCAACTGAATCACATGGATATCCAAATTTTTATCTATTTCCAATACTTTCATGCTTGCTTGATGCAGGATCACATGAATCCCACTCGCTTGACCTACGCTCGCTTGTAGTCATCCTGTCTGGATCTGCAGATCGTACAGATCCTTCTGTACATTTCCCAGAGCTTGCTGGTATTGATGCTCAAATATTTATGTTGTAGTGTCCTAGAACTTGTCTCCAATTTCATCTAAGTCCCATTCATTGAATACTAACGGATCCACCTGGGAGAATCTAGTCGATTTTTTCTTCTTCCGCAACCCTGAAGTTGTCTGCTTTGTTCTTTTCTTGACCATAAAGGGGGTTCCCTGCTCCGCACCCCCACCCTATGTTGTATCAGACCCTTCTTGGTCTTGTGTGTACTAATATTTAGACTCTGCAACTTCAATTGTGATTTCCTGGGCTGCTCACTCTTTTTCAGTATATGCCTTGATAGTATCTTCCTTAGCTGCAGCCTCTTTCTATTGCGTAGCATTCTCCCAGGTGGCAACCTTCTGGGCTTCCTTCTATGCCTCTGCTTATGAGGTCTGCATGGTGGCATCTTTTGCTTCCTTTCTCGTTCCTACACCTAGATCTGATGGGTAAAGCCACTCTCCTGACCATTTACCTACAACTTTTGCAACATCCGCCTCACCAACAAGATGAGGCAACTTGTGCCATATCTTCTTCGGATACCTTCTGGCATGAACAGATACATTATGAAAGTCATCCTTGAAGTTGGCATAAGGCTCATACTACTCATATAAGGTAGGTGACAGCCTCGGCCTTTGTCTCATCACTGTGTGTAGATCCATCTCCCCCAATACCCAGAACATCTTAGTCTTTTTGACTCGCGTAAGGTCCTTTGTTTCCTAGAGCGAAGTGAACTTTGCTACCTCTGGGAGGTCATATTATTAGGGAGGAAATTGGTTTCCCTCCAGCGTCCTCCATGCGACTAATGCAATCAAAAGTAGTAACCATGCATATTGAAATGCCTTGCCCTCATCCTAGGCCTCTCGATAATTCTCTAAGAACTCCTTGCACGGGTACTGAGCCCAGTTCTACTGGAATCCTTTGGCACGCAGTGCAACCAAAGAGATCATGGGCGCTAGAACCTCATCCACACGGCACCTCCACATGATCTTGCATGCCAATATCTGTGCAGTGAATTTCACCATGGGATTTGAAATGGAGCAGTTGGAATAGCCACACGACTTTTTAACCAATCCGAACTCACTCTTCATCTGATATGTGAGTTACTTCTCCTTTTTTTTCCCTCCAAATCCTTTTGCTGGACCCACACCTTGATAGGGTAGTAAAGTAATCTGATGGATCAACATATCTGTAATTGGGATGGGTTCTCCTAGCCAAAGAAACCCATTATGCACCAAAGTGAGTAACTGTCGGACACATACAGTGTTAATGATGGACTGACTAAAGTGCAGTAGCCATAGCATGTTTAGGAGGCCCGCTTTCTCAACACACGCGACCCACTTCATAGGTTCCAATAGTGGAACCATGGTTTCCTCATTATAGATTTTTGATAGGCATTTGGCTGGTGCAAGCTAAGGGAATTTCTCATGATCTTCCAAATACCAATCCTCCAGCTTGAGCATCGTAATGCGGCCCAACAGTGTGCCCCCAAACACCACCTTCTCTGGCAGCAGTGGTATCGAGACCATAAATTTTGCATTGTTTGGACCCTTAGGCACCTTAGTTGTGCCCTTGCGTGATGGGATATACTTTGGGAGCTGAGTCATAGGCTCATCCTCCTCAACATCCATCTCCTCGATGCCTCCACACAGTTCTTCTTCATCCAAATCAAGGGCTCATGTGGTTTTTTCGCTCTATCCATCTTCCCCTTCTAGTGGATTTCCATGGGAATTTTTCATGGTGATTGCTTCACTGAAACCTATTGTGGTTTCTTATGTTTCTTGTCAGTTGCAAAGGGCTTAGGTCTAGGAGACCTAGGCGCTGTAATTGGAAATTCCATAGGAACATAGGGTGTTTCTTCAACTGAGGGTGTGGCTTCAACTAAGGGTGCGTCTTCAGAGGGTGTTGCTACCATTGCAGGGGGAGTGGCAGTGATTCTCTAAAAGATGATCTCACGGTGCCATTCAGGAAAGTTGGTGAACTTCGGCTGTGCTCGAATTTCCTCCCAAACCTTCTTAGATATACAGCACTCATCCTGGCAGAAAACTTTACGGAAAACTTGTTGGAAGCAAAGCATTCAAATGTGGGGTGGTCTATCAGATTTATAAGCGAACTTGAATTTGAATCCAACTATTCCCTCCAAATTTCTATCATTAATTCATCTTTGGCGACATATTTCCAAATATTTTCCCCATAAATACATCTTCCCCTCTCCTCCTAACGGATTTTTTTCCATCCAATCATCTATAGTGCTACCAACAGCTACTTTTGGACCAGGCTACACAGCACCAATCTTTGTGGCATAGCCACCTTGGCGTAACTCCCCTTGGCGCCCTACTTTCTTCCATCGCGTAGTCCTCTTACATCGTCTTTCCACTTTTCAGGCAGTGTAGTTTAGAGTCATGTACTTCCTTGCAACTACCTAGAGTACTAAGACTATCCCGCCATCATATAGCCATTACATAGGGGAAGGATCACCCTTGTACAACTTTAATCGACCACCATTGAATTTTCCTGGAAACAATTCTCCATTCAGTTTCACGAGTTGAACTGCACCACCATTTTTAATTCCTTTTACCACATAGGGTCCAAGCCAATGCATTCGAAACTTTCCAGGAAATTTCATAAATTTGTTGTCATATAAGAATACCAAATCATTAACCTGGAAGGTGCGTTGCTTTATATGTCAATCATGCCATGCCTTTTTGTGCTCCTTTTGCACCTGTTGGTGAAATCCTGCCAAAAAATGATCCTCCTCCAATTCCATCAATTGTGTGAGACGCTCCTCCATAGTATCACGATCAACCATATCAGTCAGTGTTGCAATCTACAGACTCAAAATAATATATTCCATGGGAATTATAGCCTCCTACCCATAGACCAATCTGAAGGGGGTTTAGCCTGTCAACTTTTTACAAGTGGTTGTATACGCCCAATGGACTACTGGTATATGCACATCCCAATCATTCTGCTTCGTGTTGCAAAGCTTCATCAAAGTGCTCTCCAAGATTTTGCTGAAGGTTTCAATCATACCATTAGCTTGAGGGTGATAGGGCATACTCTTCTAATGATAGACCTATAATTATTCAACCATTGCAGCAATCGTTTCATTTAAGAAGTGTGTGCCCCTGTCGCTCATTAATATCTTAGGGTAGCCAAATCGGGACAAGATAAATTCAAAAATAAAATTTAGTGGTAGTAGCACTATAGTCCTTTACTGGTTGTACTTTTGCCCATCATGTCAAGTATTCTATTGTTGTAACAATATATCGTGCTCCAGTATTCTTCCCTGGTGGTGGCATCGGACCCACAAAATAAATTGCCCACTTATCAAACACTTACAAAGTTATCTATGGATTTTAGGGCAATTCGTCCCTCTACGATGGTTTCTCCATCCTTTGGAAAGTATCGCACACCTTACAATATTCTTTTGAATCCTGATGCACTATTGGCCACCAAAGTTTTGCGCGCAGGATCTTCTGCATAGTCGCTCTTCCTACATAGTGGCCTCTTGTTACTCCTCCATCTGCTTCTGCAAGGATTCTTGGTTGTTCAAACACTGGGACATATCAATGTAGTATCTAATTGGATCCCATTTTGTATAGGTGTCTAGCGATCATAGAAAAATCAGTCATGCGAAACACCAACTCCTTCTTCTGTTGTGTAGAAAATCCCTCTAGAGCTGTGCTAGTTATTAAAAGTTGGATTATATCAGCAAAGTAATCATCTGTGACACGAACAGTAAAGAGTTGTGCATCAGGCAACCCTTCTTCCAAACTAGTAGGCTCATCACCAGTCTCAATCCGAGATAGATGATCAAGACTAAGATTCAATCATCTAAGATTCACAATCACCTCAAAGTTGTACTCCTGAAAGAGCAATAGCCATCTGTAGAACTTCCCGCCAACACAGGCTTATTGACTAGGTATTTTAGAGCAGAATGGTCTGTATACATATTGAAGTGTGGCCTAACAGATAGTGTCGGAATTTTTGTAATGTGTACACCATTTCCAGTCCTTCGCACTCTGTAGTCGAGTAATCCTTCTTCGCCTTAGACAATTTCCTACTCGCAAATGCTATAGGATGATCAATATTGCCTTCACCTGGTTGGGTTAGCACCACACCTAGCACAATACAAGAAGCATCCACATGAACATGAAACTCCCTTTTCCAATCTAGGAACACCAGAATGGGAGCAGTGTTAGAAAATTATATATTACGGAGCAATGG
The DNA here is from genome assembly GCA_000404065.3 of Pinus taeda. Taxonomy (NCBI): domain Eukaryota; kingdom Viridiplantae; phylum Streptophyta; class Pinopsida; order Pinales; family Pinaceae; genus Pinus; species Pinus taeda. The sequence continues at coordinate 60,144 of APFE031706776.1, read as the reverse complement.
AACACATAAAATTATTGCAAAAATATAAATACAGAAAACGCATAAAACAAGAGAGACACAGATATACCTGTTTCACCCAGTTTGGGCTACGTCCACTCTGAGTAGCCAGTCCTTCCTTTCTATTATCTAGCAAAATGAAAAGACACAACCTACAGTAGATCCATTGTAATATCCTTTGTTTTCTCTCACAGTCTCACCTCTTTGCTTCTCGCTCGGAGAATACACAGCCTCAAATACAATGCCCTCATACAAAGAGAGGTGTTGCCTTCTAAGGCAAAAAACCATAAACTAAACACAATTTCTACCATCAGATCATCCACCTAATGAATGGCCCAGATTGACTAGAAATTAGTATACTTTTACAAGGCAATTTTACATCTGTTTTTAGCTTTGGGGGTGCTGCCCCCGAAACCCCCTGCTAGGGGGGGCTCCCCAAAGGTCTCAGCTGCCCCACCCTGGACCCCCCATGCAGCGAATATTTTATGGGTGACGTTGCCGCCCCATTTCGAACTGGGGTCCAATGTGGCAATACCTTTGAATATAGAAGATAATCAGGCTCCACACCAAACAATCTCCCACTTGGAGACTGATTATAGCAACTCCACCGCTGCTTCATTTGCTAGACAATGATTCCTCTTTGGACCTGGTTGTTTCTCATCTTCAGCATCATCCTTGAAGACCAATTGAAACTGAGCATATTCTCAATTTCTCCCTGGTTACAACTTTTGTGAGCATATATGCAGGATTCTGGCTAGTGTGTATCTTTTCCAGCTACAACTCTCCATCTTCCAACATTGATCCTATGAAATGGTACTTGAGCTGTATGTGTTTAGTCCTGGAATGAAATGTTGAGTTCTTTACAAGATGAATGGCACTTTGGCTATCACTGTATAACGTGCCCATATCATGCTCCTTATCCAGTTCACCCATAAACCTTTGTAACCAAATCATTTCTTTGCTAGCCTCTGTAGCAGCAACATACTCTTCTTCTACTGTTGAAAGTGCAACAACACTTTGGATTTTTGAAACCAAACTAACAGTTGTTCCACCTACAGTAAATACATATCCTGTAGTACTCCTCCTGTTATCTTTGTCACCTACCATATCTGCATCAACATATCCCTGTAGAGAAATGTTTGAACCACCAAAGCATAATGCCTGATTTGTGGTACCTTTTAAATATATGAGAATCCATTTCACTGCCATCCAATGTTCCTTTCCTGGATTGTTCATGTACCTTCTTACAACTCCCAATGCATGTACAATATCAGGCCTTGTGCAAATCATTGCATACATTAACCTTACAACTGCGGATGCATATGGAACTTTAGACATATAATCCATGTCTTCTTGGGTCTTTGGGCATATTTCCTTACTAATTTTAAAATGGCTAGCAAAAGATGTACTCACTGGTTTTGCATTGTGCATATTAAATCTTTTCAACACCTTTTGTATGTACTCATTCTAAGACAATGTTAGTTTGCAATTTTTCCTGTCTCTGGTTATTCTCATACCAAGGATTTGTTTTGCAGCTCCCAAATCCTTCATTGCAAATGAATTTTCCGATTCTCTTTTGAGAACATTTATTTCCTGCATGTTAGACCCTGGAACAAGCATGTCATCTACATACAATAACAATATAATATAGCTGCCATCATTTTGCTTTTTCATATAAACACAATGATCATAGTGACATCTAGTATAACCTTGTTCAAACATAAACTTGTCAAAATTTAGATACCACTGGCATAAGCTTGTAAAATTTTAGATACCACTGCCTTGGAGCTTGTTTTAAGCCATACAAGCTCTTCTTCAACCTGCACACTAGTTTACCCTTCCCTTTGACCTCATATCCTTGTGGCTGCTACATATTTATCTCTTCCTCCAAATCCCCATGGAGAAAGGTTGTCTTTACATCTAACTACTCAAGATGCAAATCTTTAGCTGCTACTAGACTTAGAATAGTTTTGACTGAAGTCATTTTAACAACATGAGAAAAAATTTCATCAAAATCAATACCTTTCTTCTATGCAAACCCCTTCACCACAAGTCTAGCTTAGTACCTATGTTTTCCTCCATCTTCTTCCTTCAGCCTGTAAACCCATTTATTCTGCAATGTAGTTTTACCTGTAGGCAACCTAACTAAGTCCCAAGTCTGGTTATGCATTAAAGCGTCCATCTCTTCTTCCATGGCTAGCTCCCACTTCTTCTTGCTTTCAACCTGCATTGCTTCTTCATAACATTCGGGTTCACCAGAATCAGTCAACAATAAATAATATAATGAAGGAGAGTATCGTTCAACGGGTCTACTTATCCTGGTAGATCTTCTAACACCACTTTCAGGTGTTTGGGGTGCCTATTGCTGTTGTGGTGGTTGTTGTTGTTGTGGTTTTTAATTATTATTATTTTCAGTCACCTTTACTTTTGAAATGATTTCATCAAGAACTGCGTATTCCTTGTTTCCTTTTTCCTGTTTCTTTTCCTACAATTGGTTCTTATACAAGACCTTTTCATTGAATATTACATCTCTTCTCCTAATGATTTTGTGATTTTCGTAATCATATAAGCGATAACCAAAATCATTAACACAATATCTAATAAAGGCACATTTCTTTAACTTTGCCTCAAGCTTTGTTCTATTTTCTTTATCAATATGGACAAAGGCCTCACAACCAAAAGGCTTTAAAAGAGATTAGTTCACCTTTTTACCTGTCCATGCTTCCTCTGGAACACCACCATCCAAGGAACTTGAAGGCCTTCTGTTTATAAGATAAACAGCAGTATCTACGGCATCTGCCCAAAACTGTAAAGGCAATCCTGCATGAAATCTCATGCACATTGCACGCTCCATGATTGTTCTGTTCATTCTTTCTGACACACCATTTTCTTGTGGTGTTCTTGGAACTGTCTTCTCTTTGCGAATTCCATGCTCTGAACAGTACCTATCAAACTCTTTGTTGCAATATTCACCTCCATTGTCTAATCTGAGACACTTCAATTTCTTTCCTGTCTCAATCTCAACCAAAGCTTTCCATTTCTTGAAACTATCAAATACATCAGATTTTTTCTTAATACAATAAATCCAAGTTTTTCTAGTTGCATCATCAATAAAAGCAACATAATAACGAAATCCACTGAGAGATGATACATGAGCAGGTCCCCATACATCTGTATGCACAAGCTCTAATTTTTCACTCTTCTTTTCTTTCCCAACTCTGAGAAATCTGACTCTCTTCTGTTTTCCATAAATGCAATTCTCACAGAAGTCCAAAGCATCATTCTTCAAACCCGGCAACAAATTCCTTGAGTGAAAAATCTTCATCCCCTTTTCACTCATGTGTCCGAGCCTATGATGCCATAATGCTGCATCTGCTCCTTTGGAAGTTAAAGCATTAACAGAGTTAGAAATACCATTGCATAAATACAATGTACCAACCTTTTCGCCTTTTGCTATTACCAGGGCTCCTTTGGTGACCTTCCAAGCTTTATCTTTGAAAGTTGTCACACAACCTTCACCGCCTAACTGCCCTGTTGAAATCAGATTTTTCTTTAGATCTGGAACATGCCTTACCTCCTTTAGTAGCCATTGGTTTCCATTCTGCTGTTTTACAAGAACCTTACCATTCCAACAATTTTATAGGGTTTATCATCACCCAAACAAACTTGTCCAAAATCTCCTTGAACATAGTCATGAAATTATTTCTTATCAGGTGTGGCATGGAATGAGGC
>APFE031706776.1:27322-42827 GCA_000404065.3 Pinus taeda | reverse complement strand
AAAAATCAAGCTGGTAGTCCCGGTTTTGGGATCGAGGGGAAAATCTCTGTGCATATGTGTTTTTATGTGTTATGCTCTTGCATTGTTTATTTTTCTGTGATTTAGAATTCATATACAGGTAATTTCTGTACGGGGTTAAAACCTACAACCTTCATGTTGGTCAACTGGAGAGTTTGACTCGACAGTCACCCCGAGACTGACTCCCCTGAAAAATTTCGCAGAGGCTGCAAACGTTTCCCTCTCTGTTGACTGAGAAAACTACAAAGATAGGTCGGACAGACACCAAGTGCCTGTCCCTGTCTCCCTCAAAAAATTGCGCAATTTTTCCAGCCATCCCTCCATTCAATCGACCGACTGCTCACCTGGAAAACTGTGCAGTTTTCATGAGCAAGAACTCTGCTGCCCAGCAGTCCACTCAGCTCAGAAACTGTGCAGAGGTGATCAGCAGGCCAGCCTCCCAACATCAACGTAGTTTTCCCCGCTAGCAACTCCCAGCAGCCAACTGCTAGTTCCCTCGAGGAATTGCGCAGTTTTTGCTTCCAAGCTCCAACAACGGACTATCAGTTCCCTCCAGGAATTATGCAAATTTTTTTGCCAATGTCCCAGCAAATGATTTCCAATTCCCTCCATGAATTGTGTAGTTTTTTCTACCAGTGTTCTAGCAGCCAGCTACCAGTTCCCTCCAGGAATTGTGCAGTTTTTGTTGCCAATGTCCCAGCAGCTGATTTCCATTTCCCTCCATGAATTGTGTAGATTTTGTTGTCAGTGTCCCAGCAACCAGCTACCAGTTCCCTCCAGGAATTTTGCAGTTTTGGTTACCAAGCTCCCGCTACCCACTCCTTCCAGAAATTGCACAAATTTTGTCTACCATGCCTTCCCGTGAACTGGACTTATCCTCTCAAAAATTGTGTAGTTTTTCCCTCCAACTAAGCCAGACCCCATGAAAAGTCACTGTTAATCTAGATTTCCCATCTCCATCACCTAGTGACTCCTGCATAGTTTTCACTAGTAGTCCCTAGAGCCTCCATCCCAACTCATACCTCGCAACCTTATCTCCTCTCTAGTTCGCCTGCATCCGAAACGATCATTCATCATGGTAGACTAGGAGGTTTATGGATAAGATGTTGTCTCGTCATGAGTGACTACAAATACAGGTATGCGAACAAACATGGTGCGATGGAGGATGGGATGAACAAAGGGAGTACATGCAGAAGGACATGTTCCCCAACAGACCAACAACCGATGCATGTAAAGAGATGTGCTTGCGAATGGACGATCATGAAAATATGTGTTCGCAGACGGACGAACGAATGAACAAGCAAGGATGTGTTTGCACACAGACAAATGGACGAACATGTACTTTTCACGAATGGACAAACCTATCAAGCATGCCAACATACAGGCAAGGAGCAATGTGAAAATGCAACATCGAGCGAACCCAATGACCATTGAAGACTCCGCACACTTTTCCATGCGGAGGTGAAGTTGTGACACACCATGTTATATACCTAGGGGGGTTAATATGGGGTACCAAGGGAGGTACCCAAGGTAATAATGTAATAATGGGATGGGCCATAGTAATAAATAAGGTGGTTAACCCATGTCATGTAAGGGACCACAAGTAGTTAATAATAATGTAAGGGGCCCATGGTATTAGTTGATGGTATGAGGAAACCATGGTAATGATGCATGGTATTGTATGTATGAGGCCTATATAGAGGCTAGAGACTCCACATGGAGAGAAATGAAGAGAAGTATTCTTGTATGAACAAGCATATGGCTTGTGGAGTGTTCTCCTTCCTTAAGGAGTGAATGTATGGTGTTGCCCTACCATAAGGGTTTGATAATAAAGAATCATTTCTATCTTATTTCTTGGGTTTATTTGCATTATCTTATATTTTCATATCAGATCTATAATATTCTTGGGTTAGATCTACAACAAGTGTATTAGTTGATGGTATGAGGAAACCATGGTAATGATGCATGGTATTGTATGTATGAGGCCTATATAGAGGCTAGAGACTCCACATGGAGGGATATGAAGAGAAGTATTCTTGTATGAATAGGTATATGGCTTGTGGAGCATTCTCCTTCCTTAAGGAGTGAATGTATGGTGTTTCCCTACCGTAAGGGTTTGATAATAAAGAATCATTTCTATCTTATTTCTTGGGTTTATTTGCATTATCTTATATTTTCATATCAGATCTATAATATTCTTGGGTTAGATCTACAACACACCATGAGGGCATCCATCACCCAGCAACACTATAGCTCACCATGCACACCAGCAACATGACGAATGTACCAGCACTGTCATGTCAAGCCTTGTCTTGAGTCATGTCATCCACATCTCTACTGTGGAACATATTGTCAATCAATGTAATGTAACGTGGAAGTCCAAGAGACCCACTTGTCATACGAAGAGTCATGTAAATTCGAAAGGTCATGGAAGTCAAACGATCATTTGAGGAGTAAGTAGTGGCTCCAACACCCCACCCACGGGGTTAGTGATGTATGGTGTAACTATGTGTCTTGGAACTTTCTCTTAATTCAGAAGCCTACTAACAGGCCAGCACATTTTTACACATGTATTGTAATTGTTGTAAGACTAATATTGAACACTTGTAATGCATGTTGTTTTAACCTGTGTTTAACACTTGAACTCATTCAATTGTTGTAATACATATATATGAATGAAGATGTGTTGTATGAGTTGTTAATGTTGTCATGCCCGTGTTGGTGACCTCCCCAGACATTAGACAAACCTTTTACGTAAATTTTCTATAACAATTGTCACACTCGCGTGGACTCCTTCATTGTGTGTTGTGATTGCCACATCCATGTGGAGTTCTCTTCTAGAAGTTGTGCACGTCATGTTGTTTTTTGTGTTCCTAATAGAGTTGGGGCTTCCTTCCATCCAACTTGGGACTCACTCCCACCCTCTCCCTCTACAGTGAAAGAACCATTGACACAAGTAACACTAGCAATCACCAAGCACGCGAACCTCACTACTCCAAGACAAAGCAGACCACTCTTCTATGCTGAAAAGAAAGAGTTGAGGCAAATATTTAAGATAATGGCAACCAGGCCATCATACCGGATGGGACTCCCACACTAAACGGTGTGAGGTTTAGTTGGGACTTCATATCGGGGTGATCCCCTGAATGTTGGTGGGTCCAGCACCATCAACGGGCCTCTTCTTGTAACTTTAGAACCTTATGAACATTATTACATATAAAAACATAAATTACATTTGAAATCAAGTGTTATTGAACAAATTTACCTATTTCCACTCATTTTCCAGATTTATACATGAAATGATTGATTTTGTGACCTTAACCCTAATGATCTAATGGTGACACTGTAATGAATGGAGACCATGATGATGTGACTGAAGTGATGTTAATGATGTTTTAATGATGGTAGACTCAACTAAGCGATGAAAGTGACTAACATATGAAATTATTGAGAGCGTGGAAATAGCCCTAGACACACTAGACGGTGATCAAATTTTTATTTGAAGACTCACTGAAATGACAAAAAATTGACTTGAAACCCTAACAACACCTTTTAAGAGCATATTTGATCACTGGTGACAGGCTAAATTGACTGACACTAACACTCATCATCTGAATATTCTGCGTCGGTGTTTAAGCCTTTTGCTTTTGCACCTTGGCTATTAGTACTGGGAAATATTCTATAACATGATTAAACTATCGGTGATACTGATAGGAGGGATGCATTTGGGTTCTGACAATCAAGTGAAAAATGACCTGCTTCTCCACAATTATTACAAATGACTTGTCTGCGACCCCTTCCAGCCCCTCCTCCTCGTCCTCTTACTGAACCCTGGAATCCTCCACGCACTGCACCCGCACCCTAATCCCGAGGCCGATTTTCCATCTACATTCTATATGTAGGGGTCCGCTCCATCATCAGTTCATAGCTTCAATAGTTACAATCATCATGACCTACTGATTTACAAAAAGTACAAAACAATTGTTGCGGAATTTGCACGAACTTATGTAGGAGATCACAGTTGTCATTCGTGTGCTTCCCAGCTATCTGAAAGATAGTGCACCACAAGGCTACCCCTATGCTTGGTCCAACAATATTTTCTAGCTTTAGACGAACATGACCTCCCCCAATAAGGTAATTTTGATAAACAGGACAATGGTCCTTGTCATGAACCTAGCCTTTACACTTCATGCACCAAACTTATGCACCACCTTAGGCTGGACTTCCTTTCCCTTCTTCAGGCTCTGCAACTCCATGTGAAAGCTCGCCAGTTGCGACTGAATCTATTACACCCCTATATTTGTATCCTGCATGGGTGAAGCTTCTAACCTCATGGTGATCTCCACTGCTTCTGCTTGCATTCCTATTTTCTGTTGCGACAATGGTAATCTCATATGAGGTAGGAGCGAAGCAATGTACCAAACTCTATGCTTAGTATTTTTAATGGTCATATTAGCCTATTGAATTAGACATTAAATCTTTGATTAGAGTCCCACGTGGACTCATTTACCCTCTGTTGAATCTCCTTGAGCTCTGTTACAGATTGGGCCTGATATTTGGGCTTCTTGAACTCACTATTCAGCACTTGTTGGGTTTCTAGCATAGTCGCGTTGGGTTTATCTATGCAAAATTTGATGTACCAACTCAATGCTCTGTCTTGCAACGTTGTGATTAGCTGTGCTTTCTTCATATTATCATCAGTGATCTGTTTTTCCTTCCATACAGCATTTATGACGAACTAAAATTGTTCGGGGTCTTCAATTCCCACACCCTTAAGTGCAGGCATCTTCAATGTATTTTCCATGTTAAATGATGGAGGTGGAGGTGGAGTGAATGGATGAGGTGTCCCTACGATATCTTGACTTACGATCTATAGTGTGCTTCGCGATGTTCTAAAATATTAACTTCATCGTCACTATCATAGGATCCTAACAGCAGACTGTATTCAGAACCTGCTTCTTCGTTCCTTCTAAATTCACTCCCACTTCATGTAGTCCCAAACATCAATTTAAAGGCATAACCCTATTTCCACACAATAGCATCTTAATCCAGGCCTTCAGAGATTTTAGGTACTTACCTCTTGGTCCTTTGAAGAACCTACACTCTACTTCATTGTAGTCGGTGGATGTATCGATGGCGAACTTGGTGATGAATCCTCCCAGAATAGAATCGATCCAGTGGATGATGGCCTACACGATATTATTTTTTGAAGCCTCTAAGCACTTCACCCATTCTGGGGTCCAGACAATAGGGTTGTCAAGCTTTCACGTACCCTGACCATCCGCCAATTTGGACATCCACACATGCAATTCATAGGGGAAAGAGCATAAGAATATTTTGTGTTCGTATGTGAATAGGCATCTATTTAGCCACTCTTCCTTTGACAAGTGTAGATTTCTATTCTCCTGGGTTGCAAATGCGTGTAGATTTCGATCAATCCACTTTTCAATTTCTTTCTTAGTGGGGAACCACTTATCACGCATTCCTCAAAAAGATCCCGGTCCTGGAAATGGAACCATTTGTTGGCTTGATGAGGCCTGAACCAAGTTCAATGTTAGTTGCGTCAACTAAAAAAAACCTAAATTATTGGCCCTTTCGGCAACAACCCACATAGCGCAAGTTGCAGTCTCACCCGAAGAAATATTGGGGGATGACAAAACCAGGTTTCTGCATCCAGAGATCTGTGTGATGGGTTTTTATGGCTTCTAGGGCTTAGTCCTGTCTTCGCGAACCCCAACCCTTCTGGAACAGTTAATGGAAATAAATATTATACACAACAATTATATCTTCCCAAAGGTCATTAACTAGTCATAACATGCATAATTTATACTGATCTACCACTTTCACGCATTAAATAAACATTATTCATATCCTTTCATATACAAAGTAGAAACACATAAATTTTAGAAGTAAATACATATAAGAAGATACACAAAGCATGGATCAAAATTGTCTTTTATTAGATGATCTTTCAAAGTACAGACTTTCCTTCCCTACGCACTCAACTGCAGGGGCCCACGCACTCATCTTGCAGACTTACCAAGGTCTCCGCACACTCAACTGCATGAGCCTTTCCCTTCGCCTAAGTATAGGAAACAGACTTTCTTGCCTTAGCTTACTTAACCCAACAATGATCTTTTGACTTATGATGCCTCTAGACTAGCTATGACTCTTCTATTTATAGCCTTTACCATGGTCCGCGGACCATGGGCAGGCCTCAAAACCTTCTTAACACCTAACAACCTAAGGGACTAAAGCCCCTTTGACTCTTACTATCTTCATGCTCGGCTTCCACAAATCACGGAGACTTTACATTTTCACAAGAAGGAGATACAAAATTTAACCCCAGGGACCCCATCCCAAGAGTAGAGCAAGCCGACATATAGGAGAAGAAGCCAACTTGGTGGAGGAGTCCCTTTGACACAAAAAAAAAAATAAAAAAAAAAAAAAAAAAAAAAATCTTCTTTGACTTAAGGTGCCCATGAAGAGTCTTTTACATTATGACTTTGACTTTGACATAATACAAAAATCCTAGAGCACACAATGGGTGTTTTTGACCTATTGACCAATGACCCAAGCATGAAACTCATGCTTTAATAAGTCAAATTTTCTTTTACAATAAAAAAAATCCTTTTCTTTCTTTTGATAAATACAATTATGAAGACCGGCACTAGTTACATTCTTCAACACCCCACCCTCGTGGAGTGTTGACTCTTGCTAAGTCATAAATTCCTAATATATTTGGCTTATGTGTTGTTGGATATACTCTTGGTGTTATAGTTGATCTTGAGTCTTGCCCAGATTACTCCAATGAGATATTGATTCATCAAGGTAAAAAAAAGAGGATTAATGTCCAAGAAATTAAAGAGCTTAGGCCCACGGCCTTGTAAAATTCAAATCGATGAAGAAATATTTTGACAAAGAGAGAGAATGGAAAACTCATATGGCTATAAAATTACTATCCATTAGCATCCGTATGAGACATAGCTTTAAAGGGATTGGAAGCCAAAAAACATAATATTGGTTTAGACAACATTATTGCCAATTTTCCCATTCAACCCCATTGTTGAGAAAATCGTCTAATGGTGTGATTCCCAATAATGCAATTCATGAATTAAATGTCCCTCATGAACCAAAAGCCTTAATCAATTCACCATTCCTTTATGCCTCTACCCATAAGAAAAACAAGCCCACATTCCAACACTTCATTCTTTCATAGTTAGAGACAAAATACACAACGCGCAACATAACTATAAAAACACTCAACTTTAGCATCTATCAGAGACCTATTGAAAAGGAAAAAACCACCAAGCCCCAAAAGTTATTAGCTTGGATGTCAATATTGCGAATTCCCCCATTAAATATTTAGAAAACTTGCAAACAACATGTGGCTCAATAATACAATTCATGAATTCAATGGCCCTCATGAAGCCAAAGACCAATCAAATCACCACTCCTTTGTGTTGAATTTTGTAACTATGGTCGGTCTTCATAAATAATGTTTTAGACCGTGATGTATATGTAATAATATATTTTGGACATGTTCTTCAAGTTAGTTCAAAATAAATAATTTGAATTTTTAATTTTAATATTTTTGACATTAAAGAAGTCAAGTCAACCTAGCCCCATTGTCACACCCATTCGACCTGCCAAGGCATTATATATACACTGTTGGTTTTCCTCCACAAGGACATATTTATATCTCCCGCAAGAAGTATATTTTTGTTCATCCAAGCATAGGAAACAAGGAATAAGATGGCCAAAGTTATCCATCTACTAAATGATCTCTCTCCTTATCTGACCTCACATGTGTGGCATTTCTGTTCAGTTGACTTTTCACGTGTGACAAAATCTCTAGGCATCTTTGCGGCAACAAGTTCGAGTTTCTTTGGTGTAGGAGTAAGCCAAAATTCAGCCCTAGCAAATTATATCATTCCAAGTGTATTGGATGGTTTGTTGACTTGACATGAGGGATGGTTGACCAGGTTTGACCAAGGCTACATTGATGGTCCATTTGACTTAATTTTGACTAGGAAAGATCATATGTATCTTTGTTGATCTTAATCATTTCTCTAAGGAAAAGGTTGTTGGGTTTCCCTCCCATGTGGGTTTTCCCAAGGTAAATTCTTGTGTTTCATTGTTTGGATGTCTCTTTATGATCCTACTAGAATTTTGTTTCTATTGTTGAGATCTTCTATGTAATTTCTTTATGATGAAATTGAATGCAAGAAAAGATTAACATAAGAAATCATAAGAAGTAATTATCAGTTAGAAGGTCTTATGAAAAAATCAATATGATATCAAAGCATGAGTAAAAGAGCAGCCTTGTCAAGTCTTGAAGAAAAACCAATATCCTTAATGAGAATCCATATTCATATAAAGAAGTTTTCCCTACAAGTAATCAAGCTACCTATCTGTTGAACAAAGTAAATCCAAGCCTCCATTGCTTCCTCAAGAAGGACAAAAATTCTTAGATAGAAAACCAAGAGATCTCAAGTCATGATCAGACAAGGCCGACTATATCTGAGGTAAAGTCTCAATCCAAACCTCAGAGGGTTGAAAGGCCTCAATCCAAACTGTTGGAGACTGGAAAAAGGAGCTTCAGACAATGAAAGTCCAAGAGTGATTAAGAGGATGCTAAGAGGCCTAGAAAATCATACCCTAATTCATCCAGTCCAATAGTATGAACGAGGGCCTTAACATTGTTCTTGAGAACCTTGAGAAAAATTTTGAAGTTAGCTTTAGAGAAGGTTGAAGTTGTCTATAATATCAAACTGAATTTAAAAGAGATCATTGAAGTCACTTGTTGAAACAAAAATGGGCATTTGATACATTTTATGGTTTTGAGATAATTGGTGTTTTCATTGTGTTATGAACGATCTCTACGATGAAAGGTTTTCACTATGTTAAACTTTGGAGATCAAAAACCAAAACCTCAATTATTTTGAAGAGGCTCTCAGAGCTAGAAAGATAAAATTGTTCTTCTTGCTATTATGTTTTAAAAAAAGTCTAACATGCCTCAGAAGTCTAGACAAAAGTTTATAATGACCATTGCAAAAGAAATATTACTTCTCATATTAAGATTCACTATTTATTAGTAAGCCAATTCTATGTTACCTGTCTCAGAGCATGCCTCTAGAAGCTTTAGTCTGAAACTCTAAAACAAGGATAAAAGCTAAGGGTGTTTGGTCTATTATAATAAGGCTGAAATACCTTAGATGAAATATACAAAGATCGAAGAAACTCAAAAGATGATCCAAAGTAGTATGAAGTGACTCAATCAATGATAAAGTCTGCAAAGGTATCTTAAGTTTGAAAAGCCTACTAAAGATAATTTTCATTAGATTGAAAGGTATGCATTATTGCTCTTAGAAAAAAAAAATGAATATCAAAGTCATTTGGAAATACCCTTGAAGAGTATATAAGGACCAAGCATAGGCCTGGTTGAAAAATTATCTATTAAGACTTGTATCAAATTTTCTTTGAATCTATGAAGGTTGATCTCAGTATGCCTTACTGTTGGTTGGATAAATCATTCTTGCGAACAAGACCGATCTCCCTAGTATCAAATGATATCTAGCAACAAGCAGCACAAGCAAATCTACTTTTCTCTCAACATGTTTCAATTCATAAATGAAAACTAAGAGGTGTAATAGACCCTACCTCGGTCCAACGCTTGTTTATGGTAGCTTTGTTCCAACAGCTTCAAGCAGTTCCCTTTTAATAACCTACATACACAAACAAACACACATCAAAGAACACCTGCATAGATACTATAATAAAACATGTTCATTATGACGATCAAGGAGCTCATAAAATAAACCATTAGAGACAGTTCATTGAGAAAAACAAACTTGTTTGTATTAACTTTATGAATAAAAGAACCTTACAACCTTTGCCTTGATGTTGCACAAGCTCTTTCCAGGGTCCAACAAGAATCTCCTCTACTTTGACAAGCCTCACTTACTTCCCAAATGAAATGAAAGGTATGTGATCTCTCCTCTCACAAGCTCAAAAAGGAAGTCTAATTTCCAGTAGCATTTACCCTCAATAATCTTCAACTTTCAACCTCCTCTACAACCAGCCCAATGCCTAAATTTATAGTGAAAATGGAGGAAGTTGCAGGTCCACCATTGAAGGGATAAGTTCCTCCTTCAATGGGATAAGCACCTCATATCATGGAGTTAGCTCCCTTAGTTATGGAATGGATGAACCAGGTGGAGCGGACTTGCCAGTGTAATATTCCTTCTAGAAGTGTCTAGAAGTGACCCAAGATGAGTTTTTAAGAATGAAATCACGCCTTTTTAACTTTTACATGGGTTCGCACCCATTACTCAATAGACAGAGCGGTCAAGTTCGCAGGAAACATGACCATTGGGTGCGGCACCGTAGGCAATACTAGGAGAAAATGCAAAACCAGGATTTGAGATATTTTAAGGTCTTTCTCCCATTTTCAAGGCTTGACATGAAGAGTTGAGGCTTAAGACTTGCAAAGGAGGTATGTATGAGTGTTGATGGACTCACACAAACTGTAGAAAGTCATGGTGACAATTTTTTGTGTAACAACATCTACAACCCCATATCGAGAAATAGGTGATATAGGGGAGGTATCACTCAACCCATCCTATTTCCTACTGATCTTCCCAATAATGACCCTCAAGAGTCATGTGGTAGAAAAAATTCAACATAATCAGCTTAGGTTGTACAACCCAAGTACACTCTCAACTCGTTGGCCAAATGGGGAGTGGTAATCCCAATAAGCCCAGTTTGTGGGTATGATGCCAACTGGGGTATACTCTGTAAAGACCAAGATAGGGGAACAACATATCCAACCCTATGGGTAAAAAAATAGGGGAGCAACATCTATGACCCTATTGTCTAGAGATCCCTCAACCCCAAGAGCCCTCTATCTCAATGCCTCACCCTCTGAGCTCAAACAAGGGGGAAGAGTTGGCTCAGTGTTCTCAATCAACGATACTCTCTGTAGATAAGAAACATATCATCATTCTCATATCTAGTAATCATTATGTATCAATAGCGGTTATCTCCTTTTCATATAGGACATCAAATCAAATATCATATTAGAACAAAAATATACATATCAAAAAAATGATACCATACTCATCCTCCCTCTTAAGGAGGTGCCAACCACAAGCCTAAGCTTGTCTCATACAGCAACACTGTCTCAACGAAGGCATCTCATTCCCACCTATATATGGGATTATCTACCAATTGAATCCCACTCTTTGTCGTTATAATGTATCCATGTCATATCCATATCCTACTCACACGACTCTCTTAGGAGCTTCTTCATCCTGGCACATAGATAGCCATGTTAGCAACATTGTACTCGACCGCGATCGTGCTACAAGCCTCTCATTCAAGATATCATGGTAGATCTCATACTAAGGTAGCATCCAAATGTAATCATCTCATCAATAACAATCATAATCATCATCATTACATGAAAGTACTCACATATTGTAGAATGAATATCTCAGATCAAAAATTGATAATCCCATGCAAGTATCTCGAAGGATGCTTGGTTACAACTCAATTTATATGAAGCGGCTCAATCATGAATTCACTCAAGTTTTGTGCACATCATATATATACGAACAGGTGATAAAAATGGAACATCAATGCTTCAATATACTATCGGTTTCCAAGTTGAGTTCAATACAACTTCTTGAAATTCAGTTGGAGTGCCCAAGGATTTGCATTTTCTTTTCCAATACTTCTTCAATATCTTCACAAAATAGATTATATTTTCCCAAATTCAGAAATCGATTTATCATGCCATGATTTAGTATTTCAAGCTTCAGAAGCCATCTCCCTCTTACCTAGATCATCAAAGGCTCATTACCTTTCAAGAGTAGACCATCAACATATAAAATTAAAACTAAAATCAAAGTCATACCTTGGAACATTTTTGAATTATAGGTTTGGATCAACACATCATCCTGACTCCACCAAATAACTTTCTATGCAAACATATCAAGATAAAGGAGCTTGCTTCATATAGTGCTCTTTGAAAACATGATACTTTTCAAAACCAATATGCTCAGACTCATAATATTGTACAACCAAATTAGCTAAGTCAGCTTATCAAAGTTTAGATGCCAGATCATAACCAATATCAAAATCATCACAATATCATAGTATAAGATTCTTTAGACCAAGTGACAGGTAGAGCTCTCATCAATTCATGACTTCATCTATTATCATGTCAACAAGTTGTCATAAGCAATATCAACCCAAACTTCATCCAAATGTCAAGTTATGACTTTATCTATATCAACAAGTAGTCATTTCCCAAACAGTATGCTCATAATATAAGGCATTCTTGTCACTACATGCAAATGCATACACCAAGAATAAGTTATGTAGGTTACATACACTCATTATCAAATTACTTCATACTAAATCACAATCAATTAGCCAAATCTTGTCATACTTTTGTAGCACAAAGCTCAATGGTTAAATCATAATGCCATATGCATATCTCGGTCACCTGAAAAACACAAGTTCAATCAACATATTCTCATAGCAAGTCATTCAAAATTCCTTGACCATAGAACTTCTTGGTGTCTGCTTCATGTATGTAGGACTAACTTCCTTCAGGTGAACATTTGATTTCATGAATAAACTTCGTTTGTGTCCTACAGGCATAGTCACACCCATATGCCTTTGTCTGCGTGGTCGAGAGACTATAGTTGCACCCTCCAAGATGTTATGCAAGCGACTGAGGCTTCCTAGTTGCTCTCTGAAGCACTGTAAGTGAGCGACTATGGTCGGATCTACCCATAACTATCTTAGTGCCTTGGGCACACCCTTGAGCTTGAATCCATATGGCTGGGAGGCTACATTCGCACCTGTAGAATTTATTCCATGTGACTGAGGCTTAGAGTAAGAGAAAACTCTTTCACCTCATATCAGAACTTTTCTGCAAATCAATAATGTCAAATATTTGATTATTCATGTCCATAAATCATACTTCAACAATGCAAAATATACATATAATGCAAATGACAATAGGAGAAGAAATCTTATGGAGAGATTCTCCCTCTAAATGGGAATCCACTTCAGTCATATTCATTCATGCCATAAACATTTCTATAATACTATCATGCATCAACATATAAGTTAGATCATAAAGTTGAACCATATATCATATTAATCATGGTTATATTAATTTATCATCATCTACTTCATCATGACTTCATGACAACAATCTTTCATCAAGGTTTAGAGGCAAATAGGTAATAGGAGCATACTTCAAGAATCATGATCACAACATTACTTCTTTTTCACATAACTCAATCCATCAAGTCAAGGCATTCAATTTTTCCATCACTAAACACATCAAAATGTAATCATGGCCAACAAAAGATCCTGAATATCAATACCATTATTAGACTTCTATCATCATGGCTATCGTGCTTTTCACAAAAAATATTAGTAGCATCAAGTTAGCATCTATTAGAATCAAGGTGCTAGCCTTCTTTATGGGATCAAGATGTCCAAAATGATAGATGTTAGCCAAACATCAAGTATACTACCATATCAAAGATCAACATTAAGTAGCCTCATAGAATTAATAAGTTCATCATGATCAATAAGTAAGATACTTGTTCAATATCAAGTACACCATTTCATCATAAGAACCATGAGTCCAAATTACTTTTATATGCATGCATGAACCATTTGAGAAAGGGACATTCTCATCATACCTTAGGGCTTGTTAATATTACAACTGAAACATAACATTGAAACAAAATATCACGCATACCTTGTAGTATTAAAATACTTGTGCACCTTTTCATTTGACATAGGCAGCTTGTAGCACTTACTCATCTTTTCATCAGGTGCCTCTTTACCTTTTCCAGCTCTAGCTTTTCTTTCCTACATCTCAAACGATCCTCAAAAGGATCCTCTTATTACATCTCATCAAGGAGATTAGAAACATCCAAATACTCAAATAGACATGCAGGAAGTGCAAGTAATGATCAAAACAATAATCAAATCTATAAGACTAGAAAAAGGTAAAGACATAAAGGAACATCATAAGTCAAGGAATACTTATCTTCAATGAGAGATGATCCTCTCCTTCTTGAACCAACCTTCAAGAGCCATCACTATCCATTGCCCACATAACAATGTTGTCTTCAATCAACTTGATCAATAACCAGGTGTTAGGCATGGAATCCCCCCAAGGCATGTTTTGGGGCTTAAAGCCCAAGTTTTGACCAAGTATTTTGTAAAAGCTCCGCGAATTGTGGGCACGGGGCATGAAAGTATAATAGAGTCACAGGGTTGTCCACCCTAGTTTTGTAATATAATGTCAGCAGGATAGACCTACCCATGGTCTGCGGACCATGGGATTGTATAAATAGAGCAAGGCTCTAAGTGTAGAAAATAATGAAGAATGAATGGAAAGGAAGCATGAAGAGTCTAAGTGATTGAGTTGAAGTGTAAAAGTGTGTTTGTGAGTCATAGAGTAGGAGAAGGCTCTGCAGCTGAGTGCATAGAGGCCTAGTAGTCTGCAGCTAAGTGCGTGGACCCCTGCAACTGAGTGTGCAGGGCAGGTCGAGTCTATAAACGAAGGGAAAATCAATAAAGAGAAGTTTTACCATATTCTTGTGTATAGTTTCCTGCTTTATGTTTTATTGGGTATAATTTGTAAGTTTATTGTTTATGTATTGTGTGCACTTATATGCATGTGTTGTATAAATAAATATAATACAAGGCTTCTATTTACGCGAAGATAACTAACTGGTATAAGAATATAAGCACGATCTCGGGTAATAGCGCAGAGCACAGCGCATAGCCCTTGGGTAGGGTTGCGTGAAGGTAGTATATCAGACCACGAGGAACAGGAAAGTGCGTGAAGCAACCTACGCATCAAAGGGGGAGAGTGATTTGGTGTTGTTGCCATCAAGTCCAAAGGGGGAAATTGTTGGCATTATGAGACAAGTGTTGTCCTTGATGGCAAACCACATAGATGACAAATCAAAGTGCAGAAGGTCAGCATCAAGGAATTGATGAACAAGACTATAAGAATGAAGAGAAAATACATATACGCAGGTTCATCGTGACAGATCCGCGTATACACGCATGTTAGTCGTTACAAAGTCGCGTATGCGTATGCACGCACTTCCATGCACGGAAAAGCGCGTACATGTGGGAAAACTTACTTTTGGTCCATGACGGTTAGTCCTTGGAATTTGAACCTATGGATTTTGGACCATGGCATCTCGATAAACGTGTTGATCCCTAGTATTGAGTTGATGGTATTGGTTTGTTATGGTTTTGGACCATGGTATTGAGCAAGGCCTAAGACTATAAAAGAAGAAGAAGATCATTAGGCAAATGTATGAGAAAGTCTTGAATATCTGATGAAGGATGAGATCCAGTATGCAGGTTATGGGTTGCTTGATCTAAGCTAAGGAGGGATCTCACAAGTTGATGGAGAACAAGATCTAAG
>APFE031706776.1:10032-21302 GCA_000404065.3 Pinus taeda | reverse complement strand
ATGATATTGGTGGGTCCAGTATGAAAATTTGATGAAACGTGGCCTTCAGATTATGTGTTGTGCTTCAGTGTATCCAGTATGAAAATTGATGAAACGTGGTACCTGGAGGAGAGAAGATTGTAGGTCAGCACCTACGTACTAGTATCTAAGCTAGTACAAGAGCTAAAGGAAGTCTTTGGAGATTGTAGCAGGTAGTAGCCTGCGTACTAGTAAATGGATCAGCTAGTACAAGAGCAAAGGGGGTTGTAGCTCCCGTACTGGTATAAGGCTGCACCAGTACGAAATATTGTAAAAGGATTTTCTTATTAAGAAGAAGATTGAGATGACTTGCAGCAGGTGGTTTTCTCCCGCATTGGGTTTCCACCTTATATCATGGTGTTCATGTGTGTGCTATTTATGTGTGATGATCTATTCTGCTTACTGTTAATAAGGTTAATAATGTTTTGATGCATTTGCTGAAGATAAGCTAACTGAATCATAAGATTACTGCATGTACGCTGGTTGCTTTTAACACAGTCGTGTATATACGCGGACATCCTTAACTGAAGTAGCGTATATGAATCTGAGTATGAAAATGAAAAAGTTTTACTGATTTGATAATACTGATTCACCCCCCCCTCTCAGTATTATTTCCAACACTCCTCATCAAATTTCAAATTTATTACATATTCAAGGAATTGCTTGAATGGCTGAGGGAAAAAACAACAGAGTGTCTCTGGAGAAGTAGACATTTTTTTCTTGCAAACAAGGAAACCTTTGTTTTCACCCTGGTATCCTTGCCATGGTAATCTTCCATGCAAGAGAAATATTAGAGTATAAGCAAGAGATTCCAAATCATCTCTCCTACTTGAAGTTCTCCCTAAATGAGCATGCACACTTTCATATCGAACAATTCCCCCGAAGACATCTGGCCTTTGGTCATAGTCTACATGTTTAGGTTGACTACTGCTACTATCCCGCCATTTAGATGCTAATCCAAGGTCAATGAGGTACAATCTCTTTTCATCTGGTGTTCTAGGCTGACCAAGCAAGAAATTTTCAGGTTTTACATCGCCATGAACATAACCTCTAGAATGCATCGTCTCTAGAATGTAGATAGATTCTACATCTATGCATGCCACCATCTCTATAGACATCAATTGCCCAACAAAATTCCAAGCATCCCATAAACTAGGTCCCAGCATATCCATAACCATAACATAGTATTTGCCCTGATGACCCTTGTAGTGCACACCGGGAACACCATGACTACTCCCAAGAGTGGCATAAATGCCCCACTCAGCAGGAGAGCCATAGTTACAACCTTTGTTGCTCATGTGTTCAAATTTTAGAGCAACCCCTATGGCACCATGACCAAGAGTCTGATCATTGGGACCAGAAACACGACGACCCAAATAAACTTGTGCAAATCCACCTTTACCTAGCTTCCTTTCAATCTTATACATAGGAGAGCCCCCTATGCTCACCCTCTCAAGCAGAGGTGCAGTGCTAGCCTCATCCTCGGCACCGGCAACCTTATCGGCACTTTTTCCAACACTTTCGTCATCCATATTGTCTTCATCGTCTTTATAGTTCTCTCTATTTTAAGATCATCTTCATTCTTATCATAATCTATTTTTGACATAACCTCTTCTCCAAAATTTTCCATATTCATATCATCACCTTCATTTGGATCATCATTCTGATCAAAATATTCTTCTTCTACTTCCCCTTGTTCCTTTTCTCCATGGTCACTATCATTTTCCCTATTATTGACTTCCTTTCGACATGCTTTAACTTTTGCAAATTATTTTTCTAAACATTGAAATGCTTCTTGAATTTCAATAAACTACTCAACGCATTCAAGATGTGAATGTAATGGCACATTCTGCTGCGAACAACGCTCAAAGACCCGCATGATTATATCGTGTGTCATGGATCCGATACCACTGAAGCATAAAAACTATGGCTGAAGCAAGAAAATTGATAGCTTGAAAACTTAATATGTTAAAATACACACAGGTATAATAATAATTTATTAATATATATAAAATGTATAAGTGATGAATGTTACAATGAGGACCCACAATTATATATCTAAGAAGGTTTCCTTTCGTGAATGGGCATGTCTTTTAGACATGCCTTTTCACTTAAATACTATTTAACCTAATTAATACTTAATTATTTAATCTTTATATTTATTTTATTTTATTATTTGTTCTGAATTATATTCATAACAACCACTGACATGAATGGACTGATAAATCTAAAGAAACGCAAGATGATTTTTGAGAAAAAGTCATTGTGTGTAGTGGTACCCTTAGATCTTGCAGAAGGATTGCGCTACATAGAACTAGTGCGCAACTACGACATTAACGACGATTTGGACTGCATCTACAAGATAACCGTGCATGAGCAAGACTGGGTAAATCCAACTGCGGATGGCTGAATCTCATGGGAGCACGAAAGCTTTTGTACCTTCGATTCTGATGAAGAGATAGAACGATAGAAAAACTGGTTACACAAGGTAACCATGCTCAACTATAACATGATGACGAGATCGTTGCACTATGTGAAAACATAGATAAGGGATATGCCTATGTACGACGGGTTAGGTGAAGTGGATGAGTTCCTTAACAAATTTTAAAAAGAAGTGTTGGAACAACAGTGCTTCAACGCTTTGAAATGGGTACTACGCGCTATGCCGCAAGGTGATGGGGTACACACCAGAAGTGTTTTGAGGACTGGTGCAACTACCGAAGGATGATGCGCATACGGTTTGGGAAGCCTCAAATGTGGTTAAAAGACAAGTATGACGGAAGAAATGGCTTGCGCGCCCACCATTCCAGGTGGATACAAGCATATGGTGCGAAACCTGCGGGAATGCACACAGTCCTCGCGATAGGAGACACGATCAGTGAGCGGGTGCGAGCAAGACAAGGATGCAAATGACCCCTTCGGTTGAAACCACAGAGTATGGAAAGACCAGGTGCGTAGAAGGATATCCAAGCAGAAGCCTTTAACAAAATATGCGAAGCGCTGAACAAAGTCCACAATGCGAAGCAGACTGCCTGGGACCTGCGCGTACCAGCGGTTCTATGGGCTTATAGGACCGCGTGCAATACCTTGACTGCGCAGGCACTTCCGTGGCTAGAGTATGAAGCAAACACTGTAATCCCCATGGAGCATGAAAGGCCTAGTTCGCGCATAGCAGCACCGACATATATGATGGTTCGCAGAGCCTGGAAAGAAGGGATCACATAGCCGCAAGAAGCAGAACGCTTGGGACTTGAGGAAGAAATCCAATCGGGAAAGTTTAAGCTCCAAGAACTTGAAAAAGAAAGGGTGCGATTAAGGAAGAAAAGTGCTCTGGTAGAAGTGGAAGTCAAGAAGCTGGAGGATGAGATAAGGGGCGATTTTCTCGATAAGAGGACCAGGGTGATAAAACAGGGTGCGTAAGATCATGCTGACAAGTTTGAGGACTATCGTTGTAGAAATATGAGAATAATATGACACTTATTCACAGAGATTATCCTGATTATACACTGTTGCGGAATGCATGCATAATACATAACCTCCTCTACTATTGATCATCAATTTTGCGGAATCAGAAACAATTACATGCGCACATAGAAGCATCAATCACACATATCAACACAGTATGTACCCGGGGAAAGCATAAAGCTGAAACCCCCAACTATCTGTATATTATATTGATTGAGAACATGTAACAATACATAGTACAATACTCCTCGCAAGTACTCAGTACTATCTCCACCTGTTACACACAAACTAGCTCAGATCTTAATCAATCACAAGTTCAAATATCCTCCGTTGCTTGCCTGCCTCCACTGCGCAATCCTGCATGAGAATAGATGAGAATGGCTGATCCAAACTCGTATTTCCCTTGTGTGACACTAGCAATCCTCATTGGCAATCTCAATCCATGCATGTGCAAATCTCATGCACAACTATAGTCACAACTGACAGCTGTCTTGCCCTTTCACTCACCTCTAACACTTGTCTCCACTGAACTGTCCATGCACTGAGTTAACTGATGTATTCCTCAGTTGATTTATGAGTTAATAATTAATTCACACCACTCATCACTAGTGTATTTGTTAGTTAGACTAAATACAACTAGTTCAACTAAGTCAAACTGAACACAACTCCATTAACTGCTCATTCAACTCCACAGAACTCAATCACTGAAGCTCTAACTGAAGTCCTTCATGCAATAGCTCAACTAACCCATAAGAAAAGCGCATTTCCTTCTAGAAGTTGCATGTGCCACATCTGTAGCTTGAACTGAAGTGCTCCAAGAGAATAAGATAATGTTTATAGTCCAAATATTATTAAGAGCTAATAATATTCGATTGTTCTATTTTTAGCCTAGCAGTCTAAAAATAGACTCCGCCCATTTTTCTAAAAATAGAGGTCCATCTATTTTTACCAACATGACCAATCATCCATAAATAGCATCCTGTAATTCATATACCATGATCCATATGTCTAAAAATAGACTTTGCGCCAAAAATAGCCTGTGGGACCACTTAGTGAAGGCGACTTCTTTTCACTAAGCTCCATCATCTTGTTGCATTTCAACAATCGCCATGAATTGATTAGTCTGATACCTTGGCTTGGACCACATATTACTAAGATAATTAACCAGGGTGATGCACTGCAAATGATAAGGTGCGTGACACCTCCAGTAACGGTAAAAGGTGGGTATTTCCCAGGAAGAATGATGGATGACTGGAGGAAACCACACACAGGTGGTGTGACCACCTGACTAGCAGAGGGAAGAACAGTCTTAGTGCTCTAGGCAGTTGAAAGGAAGTGCGGGACTATAAACTATGCTGCCTGGGAATTGCGTAATGTTGGAGCTACGCACAAAAGCGAAGAGTCACGAGGCTCGTGACCGCGCACGAGGGGTAGCACTGCCGCGCAAGTTGGCCAGAAAGTGACCGTTGAAGTCACTATTCACAATGGGATGCTTGACTTGAGGCCAAATGGAGCAGGTGACATGCATTTAAGACGCAATTTATGGGCAAGATTTGAAAAAATCTGCCGCAAAGGGAGCATTAATGAACCAGATTTGGGGGTCGAATTCAAAATCAAAAAGCGCTATAAATTACACAGGGCTGCCCAACAACCAAAACTTGGTCATTTGCAAATCAAGCCATTGAGCAGAGCCTTGATTGTTGTGAGTCGAGCGTTGATTGAGCCCCTGAGTTTGCGAGTGTTAGATTTCTGGACGGACACGATGGCAACAACGGGAGATGTTATGGAGATAAAAAACATAACCGCCGAAGAGGTCGCACAGGCCCTGACTGTGGGGGGCGCTTCGGAAGGCACCAGGATTGTGGCAGAAATCCCGAAATCACCGCGCACGCCACGACCCAAGAAGGACAAACAAGTAATGGTCCTTGTACGTGTGTCCCCGTGAAACCCAATGCCAACCACGCTGAAAATGAGGGACAAGGGGAAAGCAGTCACCATCGTGACTGATGAAGAAGAAGAAAACCTGGAGGACCTAATTATCGCAGAAGACAAGGATGAAGGCATGGAGGCAGAAGCTGAGCCGGCACACCCCCTCGACAAAGATGCCCGCCTATGTCCCCCCCGTGGAAAGGAAAGGCTAGAGTGCCCAAGGACTTTGACGAGACCAAGAGCTCGCTCCAGACCCTGCTCCTCCCAAAAAACATTATTTTTGAGGGCACACACCTGGGGCAGATGCCAAGCTTAAAATTCAAAGATTGAGACCTCGCTGACCACGAGAAGTTCCCTTACCTTGCGACCTTAAACCTCATGAAGGCTAAGCAGAACACTGCGGCGGGGGTTACAGAATTAGAGCCACAGAAGTGGTTGTGTGGAGTGGAAAAGGCCAGGCTACTTAACCTACTCTGGGTGCCGCATTTTCACCGCGCCCCAATAACCATCTTCGTCATCAGGTAGCTGCTTTGCCTGGTGCATGATGGGTGTTTGTGGTTGGAGGAGCCCATCTCCATCACGACAGACTTGATTCACCAAATCTCCCGGATTCCATGCAAAGGAGAAGACCCCCGGTCATATCAGAAGGGAAGAGCAGCGACGTGGCCGTTGCGGAGGCCATGAAGAAAAAGTACAAGCTGGAAAAGAAGAAGAGGGGCTATGCCATCTCTAGCATCAAGGACAAAGCAGTACACGTGGCAACCCAAAACCTGGTAGGAAAGGTTATGCGCAAATGTGCGCAGACGAGGTACCTGCGCCAGTGGTTGCACTTGTTGAGCAGTGTGCAGAGGGGGTCCAGTTTAATTGGTCCGAGTTCCTTTGCACAAAATTTTTAGAGAATTGCCGCGAAGCCCAGGAACAAGGCAAAATTTTCCACTATGCATGGATTCTGTTGTCCATAATGCTCGTGGCAGGAGAATTACCGGAGGATAGTCAATTCCCCATAATTGACAAGGACTTACCGAAGGCCGCGAAGTACACTTTGCTCTGGGTCATAAAGGATGCCACTAGGATTCACGACATCAAAATATTTTGGGTGCTCATGCAAATGAACCTTAGAATGGGGATCAACCACAAGCTGCAGTTGTCGCCCACTGTCTACAACAGTCTTCAGAGTTTTGCAGAACTCAAAGTGGACATGCATAACATTTACATCAAAGCGCACAAGGACCCGACTAAACAATGGAGGACACTACCCTTTATAGCCACAAACGATGTCATCTTTAATGTCCTAGAGACATGGCCGCCAGAGTGGCACACCCCAGACATCGCGGAGATAGAAAAGTCGATGGTATAGAGTAAGAAAGATGAGGCCAAGTTGCGCATCGCACAATAGGTAGAAAAGAGAAGGGAGGAAGCAGTGACAACAGAAGTGCAGGTGGCGTGGGATGCTACCCATAAAGCAATTGAGCAGGAAAAGGCAGCAGGAGCACAGGAGGTAGTTGCGAAGGCAGGTAAGGGCCAAACGACGCCTTTGCAAGGGCAGGAACTAGAGGAAGCATAGACAGAAGAGGGAGGCACAGACCCCCAATCTACATCAATGTAGTTGAAGCACCAACACCCAACAAAGCGGGAAGGGTCGTGTAAAAAGGTCAAGGCATCGAAGTTGTCTATTGACCTGATCACCTTAACCGAGGGTGATCTGCATGACATCAGCGAGACAGTGCGCGATGTCACCTCTGAGGCTCTCTAAGATTTCATGTAGGAGAACTAGATTGTGTTGGGGGCCCTCAAAGCGCAGTTGCAGGAATTACAAACGCACCCTCCTCAGATTGGTACCAGCCTCGCAGTCGAAACAACGACAGCAGAGCAGATGTTGGGCGTGCGGGTAGCAAATACCATAGTGCTGCTGGAAGGGACACTCGTGACAACAAATGAGGTTGACAGGCCTACAATGAGCGCCCTGAAGGGTCTTGGTATTAACATGGTTACACTCCCACGAGAGACCTTATATGTCTTGCAGGATGGGATAACTGCAAAGCTGCGAGTCAGGGAGAGTCGCGCACTGCAAGTGCTCAGTGAGCAGAAAATCAATATGGAACAATTGAGCTTGCAGCGCGATGAATTGGTGTCAAAGAATCAACAGTTGGTGAAGGTAATCGACGAAGCCTGTCAAAGCGTTCTGGAGATGGCCATCCCAGTGGACATCACAGCAGAGGCACGCATCCACAGGTTAGCAGCAAGGGTGCGTGAGGCACAAGAATAAATGACACAGGTTCAGCTGGAGCTTAACCTTCAGATCGTTAAGCTGCGGCTAAAGGTGCAGTCGTCCACCCCTTTGGAGGTCAGAGAGTAGCGCACTAGCGCTATCACAACAAGGCTAGATGAGATTGGCGGTGTAGTGCGAGACTGCACTAGTATGCTGGAAGAATCACTTGAGGTCCTCACAAATCTACAGGAGGAACCCAACATCCAGCACTTAGAGACAGAGGCGCGAGAACTCCAACAGCAATATGAGAGCGTCTGAGGAACTACGTAGACGGTGGTCCTCACTCAGAGGCTCGCGCAGATGCAATAGGCTAAAGCGCTTAAGGAGCAGGTGAATGCGGCACGACACAAGGAAGCAGTCCTAAAGGCGCACGTTCAGCCTTGGATCGATAAGGCCTTCAACATCACAACAAAAATTGAAGGCAAGCTCGCACACATGCAGGGGATGCACATACTGATGCAAAGAAGCACTTCTAACACAAAGGTCTCAGAGCAACGTATGCAGTAGATTCAGCAAGCAGTAGCTCAGTGCGTTTTCGACCTTGCAACAGTTTGGACACAGCTGGAGGGACTTCGCGCAAAGATCTCCACGTCGACAAAGTGACTCAAGGGTGAGTCACGATGTTTGTGTTGGGGGATTATTGGGCATGGAAACCCCCCAAGGCATGTTTTGGGGCTTAAAGCCCAAGTTTTGACCAAGTATTTTGTAAAAGATCCATGAATTGCGGGCACGGGGCACGAAAGTATAATAGAGTCATAGGGTTGTCTGCCATAGTTTTGTAATATAATGTCGGCTGGATAGACCTACCCATGGTCCGCAGGCCATGGGATTGTATAAATAGAGTGAGGCTCTAAGTGTAGAAAATAACGAATAACGAATGGAAAGGAAGCATGAAGATTCTAAGTGATTGAGTCGAAGTGTGAAAGTGTGTCTGTGAGTTGTAGAGTAGGAGAAGGCTCTGCAGCTGATTGCACAAAGGCCTAGTAGTCTGTAGCTAAGTGTGTGGACCCCTGTAGCTGAGTGCGCAGAGCAGGTCAAGTTTGTAACCGAAGGGAAAATCAATAAAGAGAAGTTTTACCATATTCCTGTGTATCTTTTCCTGCTTTATGTGTTATTGGGTATAATTGTAAGTTTACTATTTATGTGCTGCACAAACTTATATGAATGTGTTGTATAAATAAATATAATACAAGGCTTCTATTTACGCGAAGATAACTAACTAGTATAAGAATATAAGCACGGTCTCGGGTAATAGCGCAGAGCGCAATGTACATCCCTTTGGCAGGTCTGTGCGAAGGTAGTGTATCAGGCCGCGAGGAACAGGAAAGTGCACGAAGCAACCTGCACGCAGAAACAAACCGTGGACCAGTCAAACTTCTCAGACATCTCCAGGGTGCGGAAACCTGGTTCTAGCACCCTCCCATACTACTTCAGGTGAGACCTCAGTCCGCTCCTTGGACTATTGCCGAAAGGGGCATTAGTACCGGGATTTGTTTGGCTAATTCACTTCGAACTTGGGTCAGGCCCCAACAAGCCAACACTAGACCTACTAGATATTATCCCATCTAGGGCTCCATCAAATCTGTCACAAGTGCTTGAACATCTTCACATTGATCATGCAAGGTTTCATATCTCAAATCTTTGTCATAAACTAGGGTTTCTATCAAACCCTAACTTCATAATATTCATCAAACCCACAAATCACATAAGGTTTTCTTCAAGCCCTAGAATTCTTTTAGGTCTCCTCCAACTTCTCTTGCTTCCATCAAAGGTGTCTCCATGGGGGTGATCTCCATGACTTTTCTTCAGCCCAACTCTGATACCATGTTAATTTTTCATAGGGATATATTGTTCTTTGCTTTGATAATTGCATTTTTCATTCACACATTACATTCACCCCATAATATCATAATATTATGGAAATTTACATCAACATATGCAACTATATAAAAAGAAAAATACTATCATCATCAATGCAGCGGAACATAAAGGAACAATAGAAGAAAAGCATTCACACATAAAAACACCAGGATTGATTAGAGACCAGGGAAAAACCCACTATGGGGAAACCCCTTTCAAATTCTTCTTCTTAATAGATCGTCATCAAATGATTCAACAAAAGAGAGTACAATGATCCATATCTTCGTCTATGCAATTAACCAACAAAACAACTACAACATCCATGAAATGAACCCAACAATGTATATACTCAAAACTCCGATTCTAAAAACTGTAATAAATTATCACTGTCTAAAGTCAACTGTCAAACCCTGCAGTCATTGAGTGAAATCTTAGGAAGACTGAGATTTCATCTTTTAGTTCCTGGTCACATGGAGGAGGTGTCATGCGAGCAACTATGACTTCCTAGTCGACTATGACTTCCTAGACGCTCCTTTAAGCCTGACACATGAGCGACTGGGGTCATATCTGAACTGTGGAAACCCTAAACCCCCAGTCGCATGGATGTATGAATGGAAGGCTCCATTCATATGGATGAGCTTCTGTGTGTGCGACTACATTCGAATCCTTCTTGTGTTGTGCCTTCGAGTGAGGCCCTAAACCCTAAAGCAGAGATGTGAGCTTAAGATCTTGCGATTTCACCTTAGAGCAAACTTGATCCTCCACAAACAAGCCTCAGACCCATGCGAGCCATAAACAAGATAGAAGAGTGTCTCTTTATTGTGTCTAAATTAGGTAGATGTCCCTTGTATTTATAGCCTTCCAAGGGGTCCACTTTGCTTTAGGGCCGACCTTATCAAATATGCACATGTGAAATTTTCTTCATAACACTTTCCCTTATCTGATTTGAGTGATCTTTAGGTCAATTTTGGTCCTCCCGAAAAGAGGAATTAAATGTAATAATGATCTCCATTGGGTGAGCTATCCAAAGTGGAATTTGACTACAATTGCATATTTTAACAAAAACATTGTGAGATGTATTCCGATGAATTGTTTCAATGAAATATTCATGATACTTTACAAATCATGTGGGATTAAGGGAGTTTATCACATGACCTCCCCAACTTTGAGGGAGATATCTCATGTTTGGGTCATAAGAACTTGCAATAACCTTAGATACTATAGATTCAAGTTAGATTTCTATCATTGTTTTGGTTTTATGAATATTAATGTCAAACTTATAATTTACGAATTGATTGTTAAAATCATTAATAATTATTGCAAGAAGAACAATATCATCAATTTAAAAACAAAAATGAAAACACAAATCTACACAATTTATTTGCTATCCTATAATAAAAATTATAATATTTATCATTATGATTATTTCCACAATAACCATGACAAGAATCTCATAAACATAATTATATTAATAAAGAATTTGGTCATGCTTGAGTTGATAATTATATTAATAAAGAATTTGGTCATACTTGGGTTGTTATATTTTTGTTCTAGAAAACCAAAACATCCCAGTCCAACATAAATACATAACATCCAAGTCCAACATAAATACATAGAAAGAAATCAAATTTATATTCTAGAAAACCAAAACACCCAAATTCAACATAAATACATACAAAAAAATCAAACTCATGGTAATTAAAAATATATAACTCCGAGAAAATTATAA
>APFE031706775.1:5995-23562 GCA_000404065.3 Pinus taeda | reverse complement strand
TTATGTATGAGTCCAAGAAAAGAGCTGTAATACAAAAATGTGCAAATATGCATGGCAGCACTAGGCTGAATGTGCTCTATGAAATGTTGGTATAAAGAGGCGGTGGTTTAAGGATGGCCACCAACACTGGAACGCTTAGTGCAGTTCCCGGAACTCTTCCAAAACTGGCAAGAAGCTGGAGTCTTCTGCTAGAGGAAGTGATCCTATTGTTTTAAAGAGGGAAACCTTCATCCATAAAAGGGAGGTCTCACCCCGCATAAAAAGGTAAAACTTCAACCTGAAAAGGGAAGTCTCAACCTGTGATGGTTTAAGGATGATCAACAACTCTGGAATGCTTAATGAAATTCCTGGAACTCTTCCAAAACTGGCAAGAAGCTGGAGTCTCGTGCTAGAGGAAGTGTTCTCAATTTTGTTCCTGGAACTCTTCCAAAACTGGCAAGAAGATGAAGTCTTCTGCTAGAGGAAGTGTCCCAGATTGCCAACTGAAGGCATGTTCACGAGCATCTTTGTCTCTGGCTACAACTCTGAAACTGGTGTGGCAGATTGTGGCTCAGGCTCGCTTGATGTGACTTTGAAGCTTGTAGATGACCATCATTTCCCCCCCTGTCAGATACAAGGTGAGAGGATGGAGAAAACTCAATTGCAAGACTGTTCAATACTCTGGAACAAGTTCTGACATGTGTTTGGAATATCTTCTTGGCTGTTGATGCCCATTGCCAAGAAGTGATCCATCCTAGATGAATCTTTGTTCTTGCACGACGTTTGTTTCTGAAGCATCTGTGTGAAGAATGACTGATTTTATGACAGTGCTTACATGGATGAAGATCTAAACAGCGATCTTTCAGATGGCCAACTCGGTCACAGTGTTGGCATTTCACGATCTGTTGTTGTTGTTGCTGTGGAAGAGGGGCAGAGTCTGGAACAACTGGAGCTGAACTGTTTTGAGGAGCAGGTGAACTGTCATGAATGAATCCAACACTCTGAAACTGAATGGGTTTTGAGTAGTCTGGAATATGAAAGGACAAGTCCTTGTCATAACCAAGACCAGTTCTGTGCTTGTTGTGGACAAGCTGTTCCCAAGGTTTGATGATGGGCTTGGGAAGTGCAGACTGAGTTTCTGCATCTGCATGTACAACTGCTGCTTTATTGGGTACTAAATCTGAACCAGCTGTAACATTATTGACTTGCTGTTTATGGGAGTCTGTTTCAATCTTCTGAACAGAAACAGGTTCAGAATGATGACTCCACTTGTGTAATTCTTCCTGCTGTAGCTTTGTCTCAAGCTGCAAAAACTCAATATTTTCATGTGCATTTTGGAGACAAATTTTGATATTGGAGAGAGAGGTTTTGTTGATCTTAACCATCTCATCAACAGTGGAAAGTATTAAATTATTCAGTAGTTTCAATACATCATCTATTCTATCCATTTCAGACCAATATAATCAGAGAAGTGATGTTATCTTCAGCTACAAATTTGTCTATAAAATGATAAACAATTGCAACTATTAGATGAGTAACAGGATGCCAATATCACCAAGTCACTGTAGGAGACAACACAGTACCAATTTCAATGTAGCAAATGACTCGCTGCTTTAATGTACTTCTCAAACTACTCACACTGTTTGAATGTATAACCAAGAATTACTTCTCAAGAACTTTCATACGTTGATGCAGCCAACCTGCATTTCCCAGAATCACATTGCTTGATCATATCAAAATACCATTCAATCACTTGTTGAGAAAATCCCCTTCTGGCAAATTCAACTACTTTTGGAAACTTCTTTGTACAAAACAATAATGGTTATAAAACCATGATTAGTACAAATTATCCCAAGTTTTCATCATAACTTCCATATTTTTTTTTTCACAAACTTTCACTCAATAAATATCATTCCACATCTCTATTTCATAGGGGTTTTAAAAGTCATAATTTAAAATGCCCCAGTGTGTAATACCATTACATCACAATTTAAGCAAA
This sequence comes from Pinus taeda, assembly GCA_000404065.3. Classification (NCBI taxonomy): domain Eukaryota; kingdom Viridiplantae; phylum Streptophyta; class Pinopsida; order Pinales; family Pinaceae; genus Pinus; species Pinus taeda. Next base: position 21,584 of record APFE031706775.1, on the reverse strand, counting down.
ACTTGACTCTTGTTTGTTTCTTTAACCACGTTCCAGTCTACCACTAGTCCAGTATACCATAATCAACAATTCTCCAACACAGAAGATTCAAACAAATGCAGAAGGTTCACGGTCTCATTAAAGCATTTATGAATTCAGAAGAGGACATTGCAACTCTCACGATAATGATGGCAAACGTGTTACAGGCCACCAAGTAAGAACTCATTTTCAGGTCTGTTTAACATCCTTGGATTACAGGAAAAATGTAGTTTCACTTATTCCTATTTGATGTACTGGGACAACCACTTAATACCTTCACCATATCCCATTTTTCGGACGATACTGCACATAAACACCTCAATAGGTCGTACATTGGAATCGGACAAATTTACCTTACCCTTACCAGTGGTGTAATTTGCAAGGCCCAGGTAATAACGAAGTTCTTCCTCTGATGCTGTATAAGGATATCTATTTTGTTTCCTAGGATCAGAAAAGGTACATTCGTCAATGAATCATCTGTAAGTAGTGCATCTAGCTCCTTCCCTGATTCTGCAAAGCACTCTTTATCAGCAACATCCACTAGGTATACAACAACATCCACCTTGGCATAATAATCTTTCCAGACCCTCCTAGCAATCTGGTGTCTTGGTGATAAAATTATGCACTACTGTCCTCACAAAAATGTAGCTATAACTGACGTAAATTTACGAGAAAACAGTAACATCTAACACAAATAATCACAAATTCATTTACTTGATCCTGAAAACAACTTCTTGTCAGGTTCAAGCCTGACTACATTTACACCTAAAATTTACACTAATCAAACATCCAAGCATGTACCCTTTCTGTCCCGATACATTGATACCATTAACAACAGTTTATGTATCACCATACTTGCTGAGGTCAAATGTTAGAGTTTTGGAGCAGCTTCTTTCAGAATCCCTATAAACTCCCACCAATGCGTCAGTTTTAATATAGAAATTATCTTTCAAAGAGATTAGCATACTTTGAAAGCCAACACCATCTTCATCTTGATCCTTGTTCTCATCACGGGATTTCACTTTGATGAAAGCTGCAACTTAAGCAACGTTCAAATTGTCCAATGCTGCATCTACTTCATCTAGAACGAAAAAAGGGGAAGGCCTGAAACTATGGATAGCAAACAACAAAGCAAGAACAATAACAGTCCATCTTAAAAACTCAGTTGGGAAGATTAACAGAATCAAAGCTGGAATGAAGATAAATAGAGAATATCCATAAAGACACCACAACTGCACCAAGGATGTTGATATTCCCAAGTAACGGAGGAGGAAATAAAATCCGAGGGGTACCAAACAGATGTATCCATAAATCAAGCACGCAACCCAGCTCATATAATTAATGTCATAATGCGAGTCAATTTTATCTTCACACTTGATGGAAGACAAATAGGAAGCATAATTTCCCAGTGTCGTTACCTCAAATACAAGAGTTGTGGAAATCCAAAGAGGCCCATACATGTATCACATGTCAGGATTATGTTGAACAGCGTGCCACAACATGTCACCATTATGCAAGCCAAATGTTATGTAAACCAAACGTTATTCAAACCAAACGTTATGCAAACAGCGTTCAAGTTTAATGGCTGTTCAAACACATTCAGTAATGCAGGTAAGAATAATCAGGTGAATTGTCAGGCAGTAGAGGCGCAGGTGTAATGATGCTTCTTTTATTTTATTTTTTAAACGTTTATGACAGTCAGAGAGCGATTATTTTATTCAGAAGAACAGGCAGGCAGAATTAATGGAGCATTACAGGTAATGAAGACTAGGCCAGCACTATTCAAGGCAGCTCAGACCAGTTGCTCAGGGAATAACAACATCTCATTTTTTAACTAAAGGATAAACCCTGAGAAAGAAAACTACACAAGCCACACATCATGGCTCTGATACCATGTTAAACGCACATGGGGAGCGAGAGAACTATGAAAGATAAATCATGCAGTACAATTTTTATTGACAAATGATATACATTTATAGTACATTATGTGACTGTTGGGATTCACATCCCAAGGTCTCTTGGACTACTTAGTCTATTTAGCTTTCACACTAACCCATTTAGGATTAGGTGTCCAACAGCGGCAATGAGTGATTCTACTAGCCACCCTCATTACGCTGCCGTGTTTGAGAAGTTCCAAACTTACCTGGAACTAGTTGCTACCTGGATACATCACTCGTTCCTCAAAAATGAGTCTCTTTTAAGCTCTTTTTAGACTTGTAAAATATGAAAAGATTGCCGAGATACTGGAGTTTCTGGCTCGTTAAAGTAAAGGGAAGCGCCATCCCTCCTCTATATTTTAATCTTTTTGGACCTGAGGGATCATTACACAAAAATATCGAGCGCTTGTCTTGTTCGGCTTGCTAAAACTATCGAAAAGTCATCCCTTTCATATTATTTTATACTTTTTTGGACTTAAGGGATTATACCACGAAAAAGGACTATTGGAGTTTCCTTTCTGTCTCTTGTCAAACTCTCTAAACATGAAAAGGACCAAGTTGTCTTTGTCATTAAACTCGTTAAAACAATAGCAACAAACTTGTCCATCCAGACAAGAGCAAGTTTCACTGTCGCTAGACTTGCTAAAATAGAGCGACAGGTTTGCCCGAAGGGAAAATTATAGAACAAGCATATGTTATCCTCCTCAAGCTTGACAAAAATAAAGAGGTACTGGTCAACAATGACTAGGGAAGAAAGGGAAGAAAATTTGAAGAACTTCATTGATAACAGGCGCCCTTGAACATGACACTTTCACTCCATCACCATGATTGAGTCGGGTTGGGTTATTCCATTCACCATCACCATTGGTCCTCCGTACCATCCATGGGGTTAATGCTACCGATCCATCACAATGTCACTGATATGTTCAAGAGAAGTCGCTTAGAGAATTCACCAACCCAGCTAATGCCTCATCCACTGCAATACCTTCACGCTCCATTTTTCATGACCACCACCCTGAACCTTGTATCATCAGATCATTTCACCTCCACAAAACCATTTGATCTGTTTCGTGTCATAGATGTGGGATTCATTAAGGCCCTCCTATGATGGGTCACTTCTTTTCAACATCAGCTCATTATCCAAGAAGTTGACTTAGGAACAACCCTTTCAGTACTTTGAAGCTTGCATACCTCAATAGCAAGTTTCTCACTTCCGGCGACAGGTTTACATCAATGGCCTTCAACCGAAAGATTTTGCGTGGTGCTTGACATCAACTCATGTATTCACACCACGTGAATTGTACTGTAGTACCTTGAGGGTCATTATCATTATCGGTCATTCCTCTCACGCCTGTTAAAAGCTTACATCATTAGCTGGTAATCAGGCGATGTCTTTCCATGTTCGACTTCAGAACATCTTTTCACATGGATCGACTTGTACAACGGGTGAAGATTGAATGAGTTTGAAGTAATTGGATCTAGTTTCATCCATCTGGGCTGTGATATATTTAGGAAAATAAAGACATCAAATGTACTCCATAGCTGCACAGATGATCATCCAAGCTAAGGATGATGGCTCTACCAGAATCACCGGTCTGCAACAACAGACGATTGTCTGTACTATGTACATGAAAATGAATTTATAAAGTTGAACATGGGAATGCCCACCTCAGCTAGATCATGAAAATATTATGAAGATATTGTATTGTATTGTATCTTATTACAGGTCACCTTCTAGTTCGAAAAACCTCGTATCCTCATGATAACGCATTTCACCTGACATCAAAAGATTTACGACCTCATGCTTTAGGGGGAAACTGTTATAGACATATGTGGGAACTGCAACCCCAATCACATATGTCGATAAACCAAGGGCTCTCAAACCCCTAAAAGTGTTGTTTCAAACCCTAACGGATCAATGTCAACTGATTACATCATTTCCCAGAAGTTCTCCCTGCAAAACTACTCAGAACTCTTCAAAAATAGACCATACAGACTGCTCCTTGCTGAGGGTGCGATGCATCTCACCTATTGCACATGGGGGGTGCGATGCATATTGAAAATCCCTTCTGTAGGGTGCAATAAGCGAGAGTAGACAAACGGAAGAGGCAGTTTGCTGGGTGGAAACTCAGAGAATCTTCTAGAAACTACTCATATGACACTAGCTTCTCTGAATTCGTCCAGGGATGAGTAAGAGATCATGAAATCTCCAAGTGGAACCAAGAACTGTCAGTGAAATGACACTAATAAAAAACCTAGAGTGTCGAAGCACTATCAAAGGAGAGAGGAAACAAGCAAGGAGCCATGCGAAAGACTAAGGTTGGTGCTCTCTGCTTGTCTCTCATCTATCTCCCATAAAGGAAAACTCAAGTTACTTTGAATTGCTTGTTTCTAGGATAGCTACCCGTCTTAGTGGGACTAGCAGATCTGAATAGACACTAGTTTTCCCAGAAATACTACCCTAATAACTAAGCAGATGAATCTACTATGTCTTCATTTTTTGGGAAGGTGTCCATCTTCACTAGAGTACTTGGCCCCTTGATCTGACTTTTGGGTGAAGCTCAAGAGTTATCATGTCTATACATTAGGCCAACTCTCTCTTTTATCCATTGTGATACTGGGTTTCATCTCTAGCAAACAGTGGTTATCAGACAGAGTCATATCCCTTCACTGCTTGTAGATTTAATTTTAGAGTATTTTTTTTATTTATTAGGTGCTAGTTTGTTATCACTAAGACTATAATCAATATCACTATAAAAAAATTTGGTAAAATATAATGGTCATCATGGCTACATACAGTCATCTTCGTCAATCTCAGTGACAACAAGGTCTTCCTCCGCTGACTGCGGAGGATCGATCGAGCCTCAGTGATCCAGATTGCCCCTCTTTGAGTAATTGGTCTTCAGTATCTAACACTAAGTCAAACAATACATCCCATGACACTATATGTTACAGATCCATTTGGGCACATCAACCCCAACTTACGAATCGATGCTATTAGGGCCCATCAACCCCTAGTACAGTTGTTACATGCCCTAAAGAAGATAGTCATCAGAATGCCTTACTCCCAAAGAAGTTCCATCACAGAAAACATCCAAAAAGTTCCCCTAAAGAGATCAATGCAAGAAGCCTTCTATCAAGTTGCAATGCATTGCAGGAGCTACACTCACTGAGTGTTATGCATCACACTTAGTCCCTCTTTAGCCTGTGATGAGCGAACTTGGGCAAATTTCCGTGAGGGCTTGAAGATTCCTTATCCATTGGAAGCCTCTATAAGTTTCTCAAGTGCCACCTACCCCTATGAGTTCGTCCTTGAATGACAAAGGGAATTAGGAAACATCAACCTCCTATCCCCTCTTTCATGGAACTATTTTCTAAAAATAGAAAGGCATTCATCATCATCATTGATGACACAACCTCCTTCACTCATCTATAAATAGATCATTCATCTAAGAGATTTGGGCTGAAAAATATTGAGTTGCGAGGAGATGTTGGTGTTATGAGATTAGGATTAAGTGCAAGTATTGTGATATTGTTGGAATGTCTTGCTTTTCATGAGGTGAAGAAGGATTGAATTGGAAGGATGATGCTAGATCGAACTTGCATTGGTTGTAATCTTTCCTCTTATCAATAAAATTTTCGAGATTTTTCCCTTATGTTTGTGTTTATGTTAAATGCATTCATGTGTATATCATACTTTTGTTTCTATTCTATTTATGAACAATAGATCATTATGCTTTGATGGGTTTTTGTTTCTGTATGTTGTGCAGGTACTTCTCAAGAAATTTAAGTATGGGAAGGAGCAGCGAAATTGGTCAAGGGAGATAAGGAACAAGTGGAAGTTACAAGTAGATTATCTATCCCTGATTTTATCTATTGTTTATAGGAAAAATTAAGATTGCTTTGACTATTGTTTCTAGATCAAGTACTAGATCTAGAGGGTTAGGCGTTTGTAGAAACACTAAATATTCCTGAAACAAATTGGCGACTCCACTGGGGATTTTTTCCCTTTTTGGTAGTTTAGTAGCCTCTTAGAACATTCCAACATACTGCATTTGTGGTCGTTCATTGATTTTTGTCCTCTTTCATTGAAAATTGAATCAAATTTGAGCCAAGAACACCTTCAAAATTGCTCACTGTAATCATCGCACTGTCCTTAAATGAGACCTGTGATGCATTGCATTTCCCACATTTGTACAGAGCGATTCAATGCACTATCTATCACTATAGCCTACGCTGATCTCTTGAGGATCAATTTCCCATCTAGGAACTGATTTTTTTTTCCAATTTTCTCATTTTTGAATTGCTTGTTGAAAGTAAATGATGTCTCATCTCTGAAAACATTCTTTTTATCTCCTTAGCCAGCCCTAATTTGATTGGATTGATTAATGTTTCTTTAATTTTTTCTTTATCATTATCAGTCTATAGTCAAAGTTAGTTTTTTTGGTCAATTGATCTTTGTTGAAAGAAAGTGTCGTAAAGTCGTCTTTTCCTTCAAAAACTGAATTGTCGTAAATCTTCATTCATAAAAGATCGATTGATTGATGTGTTCATTTGATTTGTAATTTCATTTAAAGTGTCAAAAATCTTCATTTCTTTAAAATCAAAAGTGTCGTACAATCTTCCTTTCCCTTTAAAAGAAATTGTCACAAATTGTCATTTTTTATGAAAAGAGTTATGAGTCGTTTGTGCATTAGTTTTTCTTATTGCATCATTCACATTAAGAGAAACTGAAAAGAAATACATGCAATTTGCATTGAAAAAAGTTTGTGTATGCTTGAAAGGAATGGTTTAGGGAATTGCATCTAGTTTGTGCTCTTTGTTGATTGATCAAAAAGTACTTGTTTGCTCTATCCCTAGTAGCTAGGATTTTCATTTTTAAATTGAATGGAAGGAGTGCTTCTCATTCTAGCTGCATTTTTAGGAATTTTGGAAAACATCTCGTGGTGAACCTTTATAGGAAAATTATAAGAAATATCAACCTAAAATTTACATCAATTAATCTAATAAAGCATTGGAACTTAATGAAAAACATTTAGAGGTCTAGGCTAGAGATGTGTTCTAGCATCTTTAAACCTAGTGGCTGTTGTTTTCACTGAGGTTGGGTGATTCCTCCTCTCTAATTCGATAAATTCTAGTCCAGACTTGTGCTCCCCGTACCATCGAGTATATGGTGGGAGACCCCAATAGGTTGAAATCCTTTATCCCTAGGAAGCCGAGTCTGCCGCCTTACCAATCGCAATGCACCGAACACAACATTCAGGAAGATTGACTACCATACGTTAAATCCTTGGTAATTTCTCCTTCATTTATCACCAAGGTGTATATTGCAGTTTCACGGTTTGTTTGGTAAACCCTCTTGTCTAGAATCTCTAGAGTAGTCACTTTCATTCCTTTTCGACTCTTTAAAAGAAAAGATCATCTGAGCACTTGTCCTTTCAGGCTCATTAAACATCAAAAGCGACTAGAGTCATCTTTTGTTTTTTCTCGACTCTTTAAAAATGAAAAAGCAAAGTTGTGTTCCAGTGTCGTAAAAATTAATTGACCGCAGACAACATCCTCCACGCTTATTTCTTAGCTGATCTTAGGTTGAAACATATTGTGAAAAATCCGGAGTCCACCAATCAAGGAATTCCTTTTTATGGAAATCATATTCCTTTTCCTCCATTTGGAAATATTGGTGCTCCATATATGGCTACATTGTCCCTTCCTAGATTTACCATTGCCTTGCCAGTATGGTAGTTTTCAACCTCCTTGGTTCAAAATGTCGTGATTTCTCCGCAATCGAGCACACCTCCAACTGGAAAAAATAAACCTCCAGTTGATCCTAAAGTTGACTCTTTGTCTTCTTCCTCGTTTGTTTCTTCCTCCCCTTCTTCTTCTTCGCCTAGTGAACGTGTTGGTACTAGTAACCAGGTGGCCAAGAAGAAGAAGAAAGGGAAGAAGAAGAAGAAGAAGAAGCAAATTCAACAAAGAGGCAATCAAGCAACCATTGCTTTGAATGAAACACCTGATGAGAAATCGTCTGTCAAGCCTCAAAAAGTTCGATATCCATGCAAACTTTGTACGGGAGACCATCTTCTTCGAAATTGTCCTGATATTTCTTAGATCTTAGAAGAATGGTCTTTCCGTTCACATCATCATGTGTCATCAACTTCTGGAGATCATGTTGGTGACACACCTACAACTAGTGCTAGTAAAGATCATGGAAAGAAGGGAAAAGTAAAGTTTCCCTGTAGGTTATGTGAAGGGAATCACCCCATTCACCTTTGTCCCTATCTGGATGAAGCCAAAAGAGTGTTGGATAACCATCCTGCTTCACCGCAGTGACTTCCATATGGTTACAGGAAACTCTCCGTAAATCCTTCACTAGTTGATGAATTGGCTAACTCAAATCAACCGTCGGTCAAACCCACTCTCTCTGAAAGTGAATCCTATGAGTCTATACCCAACCTAAATCAACAGGTTGAGGTAAGAATTGACCTGATTTCACCTACAGTAGATCGTACCTTTCCCAAAGAGAGTTAATATGATACCACTCAAGTTGTTCTGGTTTCTTCAGATTCTAATGAGCTTGGGGGAAATCCTCCTATTCCATCAAGACAAGAGGAAAATCCTCCTACTATCGTAACTCAAGGGGTTAATCCTCTCATTTCTACGGGACCCCCTCCAAGTAGTCTAGTCACTTCTTTGATTGGAATCAACTGGCAGGATTCCGCCTTCCTTCTTATGTGCCCTTCCAGATCAAAGTACAATTTTGTAATATGATTGTATCTGGCACTATTATAGATGAAGGCGCATCCGTGAGTATCCTTTCCTCAATTGCTTGGCAAGTGCTCGGTTCATCGCCACTTGTGCTAGTTACATAAAATCTGTTGGCTTTTAACAGAGGAACGAGTCGACCATTAGGGATCCTCCCTCGATTACCCATTACTTTGGGAGGAAACACCATTTATTTGAACGTGATGGCAGTCCCAAGACCTTTAGATTACAATTTACTTCTTGGGCGTGACTATGTTTATGACATGGGAGCTGTTGTTTCAACACTCTTTCGAGTGATTTGTTTCCCGCATGAAGGAAAAATTGTCACCGGTTACCAGCTTTCATTTCCTGGTCCAAATATGGCTTCCAGTCAACCATCTTCTCTAAGTGGTCTTTTTATACCAATGGATTAGCCCCGCCGCAGGTTAATTATGTGGCAACCTGTTCCTTAGCTACATCAACCGACGATCAATTCAGTGATGTTGTACAAAATATACTAGGGGCATTGGAACGAGATCTCTCCTTCACGACCTCTTATGAGTTGTGATCAAAGGGTCTGAGGATAGTTCGTTGTCTTGTGCCAACCTCGTTAAAACATGAAACAAGGGACTATGAAGATGGTTCTTTTACTGTGTCAACCTCATTAAAAAATGAAATAGGTTCCATGAGCATAGTTCCTTATCTTGTGTCAAGCTCGTTAAAAAATTAAACAAGGAACCTGAGCAGAGTTTCTTTTCTTGTGTCAAGCTCATTTAAAAATGAAACAAGGTCCCAAGTTCCAAGTCGAGTATTTGATTAGATCTCATAAAATCCCAGTTGAGTCTTTCACTTGATCTCATAAAAGAACCTTCATTCCATCAACTTGATAGCCATGAGTAGTCTACTTAGGTGAATGTAATGAAGTTTGGGGGGTATGCACCTAATACTAAAGTTACGTTTCCCTATAGGTTATGTGAAGGGAATCACCCCATTCACCTTTGTCTATATGGACAAAGCCAAAAAGGTGTTGGATAACCATCCTGCTTCACCGCAACGACTTCCATTTGGTTACTGGAGACTCTCCTTTTCATCATGCTGGGGGCATGTAAACCAATTCAAGCATAATTTTTCATTTCAAGCTTGTGTAAACATGAAACTGAATCCAAGCATAGTTCCCTATGGTTCAAGCTTATGTAAAAATGAACCCATTTCCATTTTTAACCCTTGTGATTGCCTTTCTATCAACCTCTTTCATCAGATGAGCCTTGGTTGTTTTCATCCCATCACCACCATCCCTTTGGCCGATCATACGATTTCGCTTGGTTGTTTTACACTTTTTGAGGAACAGTTGCAATGAGTGGTCTTATTAGCTAGCCTCTTCACATAAATAAACATGTTTTGAGAAGTTCCAACATCACCAGAACCAGTTGCTACCCTAGACACCACTCGTTCCTCAAAATTGGAGTCCTCTTTAAGCTCTTTTCAGACTCTCTAAACATGAAAATATTGCCGAGCGCTTGTCTTTTCCAGCTCATTAAAGGATTGGAAACGATATCTCTCTTTTATTATTTTATGCTTTTTCAGACCTGAGAGACAAATTTACAAAAAAGAACTTAGTCCCTTTTTAGACTCTCTAAATGTATAAAGGACCGAGTTATCTTTGTTGTTAAACTCATTAAAAACATTAAATAGTGACAAACTTGTCCATCTAGACAAGACCGAGTTTCACCTTCACTAGACTCGTTAAAACATCAAATAGCGATGGATTCACATGAAGGGTGGAATTATACAACAAGAATATGTTATCCTCCTCAAGCTTGATAAAAATAAAGAGGTACTAGTCAGCAATGACTGGGGAAAATGGGAAAAATCGAGAAAATTTTATGGTAGCGAGTCGCTCTTGAACATGACACTTCCACTTCATCTTTGTGACTAGTTGGGTTGGGTCATTCAGTTTGATGGTTATCACATTGTTGGTCTATCATACCATCCATCACTTTTGTTTTGGGTCAATGCTACCAATTCATCTCAGTGTCGCCGATATGTTCAAGAGAAGTCATCCAGTTAAAACTTCATCTGTTGCAATACTATAAACCTTCATTTTCATGACCGCCATTCCTGAACCTTGTGTTGTTAGTGGATTCTCATATCCAAAAATCATTTACCTCGTTTCGTTTCGTAGATGTAGGATACATAAAGGCCCTCCTGTGACGAAGTTACTTCTTGTGGACATCAACCCATCATCTAAGAAGTTGACTTAGAAACACCCCTTCAGTGCCTTGGAGCTTGCATACATCAATGGCAGGTTTCTCGCTTCTAGCGATAGGTTGAAATCAATGACGTTCGACTGAAATACTTTGTATGGTGTTCGACATCAAATCATTTATTCACACCATGAGAAATGTACTGTAGTACCTTGAGGGTCATCATCTTCATCGATGATTCCTCTCACGTCTGTTAACAGCTTACATCATTGGCTGGTAATCTGACGATGTGTCTCCATGGTTGACCTCAGGACATATATTCACATGGTTAGACTTGTACATTGAGTGAATATTGAACGAGATTGAAGATCCCAGATCTAGTTTCATCCATCTGGGCTGCGATATATACAGGAGTACCAAATCAAATGTACAATGGTGTTACACAGACAGTCATCCGAACCATGGATCTATATCTGTAGAAACATGAATCTATATCTGTAGACGACCATCTGATTTATGTACATGTAATGATAGTTTATAAGCTGAGTATGGGAATGCCTCCCTCAGCTAGTTCATGAAGAAAATCAAAATATCATGATATATGTATTGTAATTGAATGAAAGTCACCTTCCATTCAAAATATCCTCACCTCATGATAAAGCATTTCACCTGACATAGATATTTACGACTTCATGCTTTAGGGGGCAACTGTTACAGATCCATTTGGGCACATCAAACCCAACTTACGAATCGATGCTATTAGAGCCCATCAACCCGTAGTACAGTTGTTACATGCCCTAAAGAAGATATTCATCAGAATGCCTTACTCCCAAAGAAGTTCCATCATAGAAAACATCCAAAAAGTGCCCCTAAAGAGATCAGCGCAGCAAGCCTTCTATCAAGTTGCAATGCATTGCAGGAGCTACACTGACTGAGTGCTATGCATTGCACTTATTCATTCTTTAGCCTGCGATGAGTGAACTTGGGAAAATTTCTGTGAGGGCTTGAAGATTCCTTATCCATTGGAAGCTTCTAGAAGTTTCTCAAGTGCCACCTACCCCTCTGAGTTCACCCTTGGATGACAAAGGGAATTAGGAAACATCAACCTCCTATCCCCTCTTTCATGGAACTCAAGAGTGATTTTTAGATCAATGACACTGGATCAAACTTACATTGGTTGTAATCTTTCCCCTTATCAGTAAAGTTTTCAAGATTTTTCCCTTATGTTTGTGTTTATGTTAAATGCATTCATGTGTATATCATACTTTTGTTTCTGTGCTATTTATGAACAATAGATCATTATGCTTTGACAGGTTTTTGTTTATGTAAGTTGTGCAGGTACTTCTCAACCGATTTAAATATGGGAAGGAGTAGCGAAATCTGTCAAGGGAGATAAGGAACAAGCGGAAGTTACAAGTAGGTTCTTTGTCTGTTATTTTATCTATTGTTTATAGGAAAAATTAATATTTCTTTGACTGTTGTTTCTAGATCAGCTACTAGATCTAGAGGGTTAGGCATTTGTAGAAACACTAAATATTCCTGAAAAACTATACTTCCGAAGGAATTTTTATCACTCAGGTTGTTCCCTGCTTCCAAAAGGGAATACGGCCGAGGTAACCACTAACCAGTCTTTAAGTTATAGGTTCTAGCCTACCTGCAACCAGAGAGGGCTCTCTCTTTATAATTTAACGTTATTGTGGGTGGTTTTAGGCTAGTTATGATGCACTGATTTTGTTTTAGATTTTTGGTTGGTTGGTGAACTCAAACAGAGCTGGTGTAAAGAACACAGAATAGTTTGGGCCATTGGGCAATGGAGTTCATGATGGTATACTGCTATAGAATGTCTTTGAGGGAATGGTATTGCTGCAAAGCCAGATAGGCATCTGTGGAACAATTTTTCAAGATTGGGTGATGAAGTTATGAAATTAGTGAGTGAAAGGCAGTTAAGAATCTTTCACTATGCTAATAGGGGAGAAAATGGGAGTATTGTTTTAAGAGCAGTTAAGAATTACTAAACAATATTCACAGTGAGAGAATTAGTTTAAATATGAGCAATTAAGAATTCATATCCATGGCTAATCCTGAAGAAAAACATATTAGAAAGCAGGATTGAGCATAGGGGGTATTTAAAACAAATCCTGAGCTATTCTTTTTCCCTGTTACTATAATCATGAAACATATGTGAATTTTGCATACACAGAAAGACAAAGATAGTTCACAAACTTATTGGTTCCATTAAACGCAGGGAATTCTGCAACATAACACAGTCCTTCATTTCCACCTTCAGACAGTATAGGAACCAGGAACTCCACCAGCAATTTGTATTAGTAAAAAGTCTGAGATATACAATGCAGCTCTTCTCAGAGAATTTCACAACAACCGACCCCCAATACGTTCTATGAGGGGATATATATACAAAAATAAGAGATAAAATATCTAGACAATGAGTCATTGTGTAATAAATTACATCACCAACTCTCTTACAGAAATGAATGAAAGAAATAACTACAGCAGTTAATATTAACATGGAAGCTGTCTTTCTGTCAGACAAAATTTGACTTGCGTCTTTAATCTGCGTTTGCTGAGCATACTGTCTTAACGCTTTGCTAAGTCACTGTGTTTGATGCCTTCTGCAGTACCTGCGTGTTTGATTCTTTGCTGACCTATACTGTGACTGAGATCTGAATTTTACAAAAAGGAAGAATATACCTAAATCACCTGGGCAATACTTCCAGCATTGCTTGCCACCAATCAGCTGGAGGTAGCTGATGTCTCCTTATATTTATAAGTGTTTCATCTTCTTCAGTATATCTACAGAAATTTGGAGGCACTTCAAACAGATGATTAATCTCATGCTCAATAAAAAATAAATTCTCCAATTTATCATACAGAGATTGCCTAGAGGGAGGTCCTGCTTCTTCTGTGGAGCTGGTAGATGCTGTAATCTGATTTTCAACATAATTGTTGCTCCTGGTGATGTATTGCTCATAGGACAGTAGTTTTCCAGTACCAGTCACTAGGCTGGGAAATCCTCTATCTTGCAATGCTGTTATCTTTGCCTTGAAACCATCTATTTATGCTTGCATATCCTAACATTTCCTTTCCAGAGTCTGTGTGAAATTTCTTAAGGTCAGCACTTTCTTAGCTGTTAGGATAGTGTCTGTTCGACTATTAATATCTAGTGCTGCCAATTCTTCCTTAGTGTGAGTATTCAGGAAATGTATCATCTTATTAGCCTACTCAGGCATGATTCCCAGTGCTGTTCAGGCCTTCTGTATTTCAACATGAGCTATGCCTATTAATTCAATTTGCTCATATATAGCTTGTATTGATCTCCATTGGTCATTAATTGATTGGCCAATTTTGGCCCACAAAATCTTTTTGATCTCAGCCAGAGTTTTGCCTAGAAGCAGTTCTTTTTCTAAGGCTTTCACTCTGGTCTCTAGGGCTTTTATTTCCCTTTGCTTCTCGGCCACTGTCATTTTGGACTTATCATAGTTGGCCTCTAGTTTGGCCAGTTTTTCTTTGGCCTCATTTATTTTTGTCACTTGAATTTCAAGTTCCTTGACAACTTTCATTAGATCTTCCATGCTCATACTGGATTCAGGTGCTGCTGTTGTTGCTGTTGTTGCCTCTGTAGTTGATGTAGTTGTTGTATGTGCTGGAATGGTAGGAGGGGCTGCTGCTGTTTGTATAAGAGGAGCAGGGCCAAGAGTTATAGATGTTTGAGGGGGTTGGGAGGTTGACTCCCCTTGCTTGTCTTGCAATGCCTTTTCCAATTCTGCCTCCATTTGTAGCATTCTATGATTCATCTTAAGAAGCAGATCCATGGTCTCATCAATCTGTTTTTCCTGTGCAAGTTCTGCTGTTTGTGGGTGAATGGTTGCAGGTAACTTTGCCTGCTTTCTGAGTGCAACAATGTTATCCTCATTTTTCTTCATAAGGGCCTTGATACCCTTTGGATCTTTAGGATCATGTCCTAGATCAATAATTATATCTTCCAAAGTTTTAATCCGATTGTCTTTAGCAGTGGAAGACATCCTTTCCAAATCTAATTGTGTATTTGTATTTTTCAGTGACTCTTTTAACTGATGGGCTAGCATGGCCCTGTCTACAAGTGTGGCATACACCATTTCCCCTGTTTGCTTGTGTACTTCAATTTGATCCATGGGATGTATGTCCGTGGAGAGGACCTCTAGATTTGTCTTTGTGTAGTCTACAGATGATTTGGGCTTTGGAATCTTAATCTTGAAATGAGTCAAAATCATCTTGTCCTCCTTGATATCATATGCTGCCACCAATCTTTGTTGCTTGGAGGGTGTTGTCTTTAAGAATTGATCATAAAGTTTTACTCTCAAGAGTCCATTTTGTGCCTTAATTTCTATAAAAGCTCCTTTGATACCAGCTGGTTGCTTGCCCTGCTACTTGGAAGAGGATACTTCTGTACTTTGCTGCATAGCTTGTTCCTGCTGGAATGAGCTAGTAGCAGTTTGCTGACTGGATTCTCTTTCTCTGCTTTGGCTCTCTACCCTTTCTTCACTGATGTGTTCTTCAATCTGAGGGTCAATTCTTGGCCTCTTGGCCTCTGGTTGCTGTGTTGACCCACTTGGGGGTGTGGGCTCCTCTCTATCTCGTTTTCTGCCTCTTTCCTCATTGAGAGGAGTTTGTAAGACTGGAAGCTGTGATGCT
>APFE031706769.1:7156-40058 GCA_000404065.3 Pinus taeda | reverse complement strand
GTGTTGAGAAATGGCAACATGAAATTCTAGTTTAATTTGTCTTTTAATTAAAATCGAATTCTATTCACATAGAAAATTGTAAATAGTTAATAAAGTTTAATTAACTTAATTAGCTTAGTAATTTTGAGTTGGAAGTATTTCTAAAGTCATGTATATGTTCTTCCTAAGTTTTAGGGGTCCAGTATGAGTTTCAATTGAGTTGTAAATTAGATAGCTCAGTTTATTGAGTTATGTTCAGTTATATTAGTTCCAAACTATTTGAGGAACTAATAGAGAGTTAACAGTCAGTTTGTGCACTAGTGCATCCACAAGTGTCACTCTAATTAACTGAAGATTCCCTCATCAGAAACTCATGCACGTCGATTTTGAGAAAGACCCAGTGGAGACTAGAGTGCAAGGATAGTGTACTATTAGTTGTGTGATTTACTGAGTTGTAAATATCATGCATGCAATCAGAGAAGGACCTATGCTTGGATTGCATAGTTTTGGAAGCATTAATTTGCTTTAAATATAGGTTATTCATCCTAGGAATTACGTAAGAGATTAGGGGTTTAGAGAACTCCATAATTGGTTAGGTGTTGGCCAAGAGATTCCTTGTGAGCTGAGAGAGTTGAGCATACTTGTGCAGAATGGTTCTAGTGAGGACAAGCTTTGTATATTCACTCATATTTTTGATAAATGCAATACAGCTAGAGGGGTTTTGAGTAGTGTCTTTCCCTTGATACAACTTGTGTTATGTGCCATTTATTATCTCCTTCTTGTTAATATTGTTTCCATCGATCTATTTGCTTTTGCTGGTTCAAATTAGAAGTAGATTCTTGTCCCGTGCTTTAGTACATTGCAAGAGATTGTGAATCAATAGGATTTTCTAGAAAATAATCCTAAAACATTTGTGCTACATGCATGAATATGTGTTGGCTCATTGAATTCAGTTATAAGGTTAAATATCCAAGTCCACAATTATAATGATGACACACTACTTCCAACAGTGGAAAGTAAAGTCACTTCTTGCTTCTCCAAAGAATATTTTTCTCTCCTGTGCCAAGTATAGAAGCCAAGATTAGACCTCCAAAACTAATGCATCCAAAAGCTCGTTGCTTGATTTATGAGGTTTCTTTTAGAACAAGAGGAATGACCTTTCATATACTCGTTACTCTTGGATTACCGTCATGACTATTGAACTTCTATTGTGTCCTTTGGATGTCTAGGCAACTCTTGAACTTATAAATGAATTTTGGACTTCTATACAGTTTTTGTCCACATATGACTATGTGAATCCTCATGTTCCACATATGATTCTTGGATTTCCACACATTACATTTTGTCCTTTCTTGACAATACATCATTAAATTCCACATGATGATGAGGCATGGCATATGGACATGTATTAACCATTATGAAGATACTTGTACATGTTACAACTTGACCATGATGACATGGACTTCATGATGAGATGGCAATGCTAATTTGTCTTCCTTGTTACTTCATCTTGCATTCTTCATGATAAATATGATCTATGCTTCATAGTCATGTAAGGTCTTCTTTGTTTCTTATCTTCACCCTCCAAATGGGCTTTGATCATTATCACAATGATTTGAGCCATGATGTAATGTCTTCTTTCTATATTGGTTCATGATCTGCTTCATGTCTTCATGATTTTGTTTTTTGTTCCTCGTCTTTGCAGGTGCTTCTTTATGATTTCTGCTTGTTATCTACTTGAGCATCCCCTTATCATAGTGAGATAGTACTCCTATGAAT
Organism: Pinus taeda; assembly: GCA_000404065.3. NCBI lineage: Eukaryota > Viridiplantae > Streptophyta > Pinopsida > Pinales > Pinaceae > Pinus > Pinus taeda. The sequence goes on along the minus strand of APFE031706769.1, from coordinate 38,300 downwards.
GAAGATCACTTATGGTGAGGAAAAATCAGTCTTAAAACATTTTTCTATTAGTACTTGGCCCATGGAATGATCATCTTATGATGGGCTTGTGAGAGGACTAAAATAATAACGTTGAATTAGGAAGGCATAGTCAAACTCATCTAGGTTCACAAGAGGACTTTAAGGTGCACTTGTGTGCTCAAAAGAGGGAGAGATAACTCAAGGGAAAAAGGGAGCAATCCGAAGAGACAAACAAGTGAGGCTTCAAGCTTTCAAGCCTTTAAGGTGCACTTATGTACTCAAAGAGAATAAGAGGGTGCAAGGGTGCACTCAAAAGAGATAAGCTAGTGAGACTTCAAGCCTTTCAGCCTTCAAGGAGCACCCATGCACTCAAACAGACTAATAAAGTGCAAGGGTGCACTCCAAAGAGATGAAGAAGTGACGCTTTGGTCCTTCATGCCTTCAAGCTGCGCTCATGCTCTCAAAGAGGGAATAGTTATTTATGCCAAAGGAGTGTGCTCAAGCTTCAAGATTTGTGACTACATTATGCACTCAGAAGGAAGGATGAAGCTTCATGCTTTATGATTGCGCCATGTGCTCTAAGGCTTTGTTCTTCATGAGTGTGTCATGCACTCTATCAGAAGAATGAAGATTCATGCTTTGTGATTGCACCCTGCGCTCAAGGAGGGAAACATTCTTCAAGCTAGAGGAGTGTGCTCATAGCCCTGAAGTGTGCTCATGCTCTGAGAGTGCACTTTTCAAAGAAATAAGGTCCTTATTTGTCTAGAGTGTGCTTTTTAGAGGAGAGAAGGTCCTTGTTCTTCTGAGGTGCACTTTTTCATTAAGCATTTGAAGTGCACTTCATTTTTTTGAAGTGTGCTTTGGCTTGGGAGGGCATGGTTTTCTCCTACAGAGGATACTTGTTCATTTGGAATATGATATTCAATGAGTGAGGAAACACAAGGCTAGGTGTCTTATCCTTAGGAAGTACTAATGCATTGTGAGATGGAGGAGACCTTAGAAAAGGATTAATAAACAAGTCAACTACAACTTACTTATCAGCTCTAGCACAATTGCACTGCTCACAAATAAATCATGAATACAGGGAAATTGAAGAATCATGTTTTGGAGATCAACCATGCTCAAAGTACCTATGAATCAACACCAAAATAATTATCAAGAAAAAGGTTAAGTTCTAAAGTTAAAATGCAAAATTTATTTCAGACAACAAGTTACAAACATAAGTTATGTATAATATGAATGTTCATATGTCTCCTTAACAAGTCATCATTTGATTTGACTGCCACTTCATGATACCACATCTCTGCCACATCTTCCACATTCAACACCAAATGGTCTAAAATGATATCATCATACCACACCTCCGCTACGTTCTCCATACTCTGTACTTAAACGGTCTCTAATAACTCCATCCGTTAACGATCAAAACTACGATGTGACCAACATATTCAAGTCTCTCCAAACCCTCTCCGTCTACTTATTCCATGCAAATCCATAGTTCTTTTTCACCATACCCAGAGTTAATCCATTTCATAGACCAGAAGATTAATTCTGAAGGTTAGAAAATTCTATGAAATAGAGACCATGGGACTCATTGTTAAGGCAGAGCCCGTAGAGGAAAAGTTTATGGAAGGGTACCCACAACTCAAGGAGATGTTGCAAAAGGTTGGATGGCTCAATTGCATTGAAAAAATTGATGGATATCATAAGGAGATCACAAAATCCTTTCCTAGATCATTCGATGGTACAAAAGTAGAGATTGGAGACATTAAGTTTGCAGTAACAGAATCTTACATAGTAGAGTCTACAGAACTACCAAGACTTGGTGAGAGATGGTTCAAAAACAAAGAATTTCATAGTGAATCATTGAGGGTAATCCTTAGGAACCCAGGTATGGATGTCACTGTGTTTATAAAAGGAATTCCTATTTCAGCACTTAAAAATAAATGGAGAAGCGTGCTTTTGATACTATGAAAATTTATTACCCATGAGGGAAGATTTGGATGCATGTATGTTTATCATATACATTGATTGATGAAATATCTAGAAAATGGAAACATAAAACTCCCTTTCTTCCTTCTAAACAATCCAAGAAGGATGGATTCAAATGTACAGAAGAAAATAGAATTCATGGACACAACTATGCACCATCATGGGTTGGTGAAAATACTGGTTGAGTTTTATCTGAAAAGAATAGGAGATACTTGAGAAAAATTCTTGATAAGAAATTATTTCCAAGAGGCAACAGAGTCACCTAAAGAGGGTAATTTCAGAAGGAGTAAGCGGAAAAAGACTAGTATGATCATTCAAAGCAAACCTAAGTCCTCCACACAGAAAAATGATCAAGAGATAGTCTCTAAGACAAAGATCACAGAGGAGATCAACCAAAAGGGAAAGATAAAAAAGAAAGTTGGTCGAATTACTGAGAACAAACTTGAATCTTCATTACAACAAGATTATGAACAACTAATCTTAGAAAATTGAAAGAGATTAGGAAACAAATCAAGAGTCAGGAAAAGATAGGAAAGAATAAAAATGGTACAAAGGAGGAGAACATAAACCCCCTACAACTTAGAAGGATCTCTAGGCTCCGAGGTATGGTAAATAAGGTATCATCAAAGGGAATAGAGTTCATAAATATAGAAGAAGAAACCCCAGTACCATCTCCTAATATTTTTCCATTTACATACAGTCCTCAAAATTGTCCTAAACAGTATTTTGAAGGTAGCCCCAGCAGAGGATCCCCAGGCATAAACCTAGTACAACAAAAAATTTATGATTACATAGAATCACTAGAAAAGAAAAGTGCCTCAATGGATCCAGGATCCTTAGCCAATCCAAAACAACATTTCAATCCACAAGAACCTCTGACTGACTCTCTCAAATAGGAAATCTATGAGCTAGTGACATGGAACATGCATATCAAGAAAGAAAATGAAACCCTGAAGGAACAAAGAAAACTGGATAAAGCCATTCATCATAATACAATACTGCACCTAGGGCTATGGTACAAAAAGAATAAGAAGTTGAAGAGGAAGAACATAAACTTGAAAAAAATAGTCATCAACATTAAATATAGACTTCTCATGAAGAAACCTAGGATGGCAGTCACTTCAAAGAGGAGAAAGAGAAGAAAGTTAGATTTACTAGTAGAGGTATCTGAGCAGATGAAATAGGAAAGAAGAGTTCACATTTTTGGAAAAATTGCATGGGGACATGCAATGATTTCGCAGTTGGGATATGTTGGACCTCAGAATTAATGTCTCCTTGACAACTTTTCTCACTTCTTTCTCTTGTTTTCCATAAAAGACAGATCCCCATGATTGATAAATGATAGATTTTGTCTCAAGGAGTACATTAAATTATTAACATGTGATAATTTTACGTTTTTTCTATTTGAAATAAGTTTTTTCAAATTAGCTATGGAATGCAGCGTATTCTGCAGCTAACTGTGTGTTTCGTAGCTACTTCCATGGTTGAATAGGTTATAGGTGTCAAACGAAGAAACTAGCCACATGGGCATCTCTGGAATTGTCTCGACATGGATCTTATCCTATTCACCCAACCCAGATCGATAAAAAAGCTAGCTCAAGAACATAGTCAAAGGTGGAATCAAATGTATGAAACCGGGAAGCAATATGACTCTTTGTCTACCCTTTCATGGTTCATTAATAAATCCAACAGATCTGTTGAAACATTAACTCAGATCAGCCACCTCTGTCAACGGTTCTGTGCAACCACCTTGTTCGAATTCAAGTCACCTGTAGTTGATCAAAGATTTCTGTAGACTGGTTGTAATACGTGTATACCACCTGTAGCTAATTTTCCTCAAAAGACAGTTATGAATATTTTCTTCTAAATACCAGTTGAATAGAACTGGACGTAGTTCGAAGTTTTTGATGTATTAAGTTTAAACTTATCAACTCTGTAATTTTGGACTTTTTTTCCTGTTTTATAATACAAATCCATGTGTTGAATGATGATAATTTGAAGGAGCATTTTGAATTAAGGTAGCAGCTCAACCTAGTCAGTTATAGAGGGCCCTTGTGCTAAAGGTGGTTTTCTTTTCATTTGTTTTCTTCTTTATGTTCAGTTTTAAATTCCACATTTACTTTTAGCAGTGTTTATAACTTAGTATTTCTTGTAATTTGATTTCTTTAGTTTTAATTAGTAGCATAATGTTAGAATTCAATTGTGCAGTCTTGTTTCCCAATCTATTTCATAAAGGAAATGAATTTGCTTCTAAACAGAGTAAGATTGAAAGTAATGAGGATGCTTTGTTGATTAGCTTACTCACTATTTTTGTTATTTATTTCTTAGTTTAGGTTTTCAATCCACTGTATTAATGAATGATTTTGGTCACCATTTCAAGCTGATATCCATCTTAAACTAAAACGTTGAGCATTCACTTTACATAATAGTTGAAACTAGTTAGTTACCTTCTGCATTTTTTATTTAGTTTTTACTAGATCATGAAGTACAAAAGTTGCTTGAATTTCATCTCAAGGAGGTTATCTTTCAAAATTGAAGGTTAGAGTAACTAGAAGTACTTCAGTTAATTTCATTCTCTATATTTATTATAGCATGACATACAACTTTACCTTCTAGTTTTAAGAATTACTCATGAATTAGGATTAGATGAGAAGATAGGACAAATGCTCTGTTTTTCATTCTTTTAACTTAGATTTTGACTAGTTTTAAGCTTTTGGTTCACCTTTAGGAAATTTAGATTTAGTTTCTCATAGTTCAAATTGTACATCATTAGGAATCAAAGAATGGAAACCCCCAAAACAATATAAAATACAAAACAATGAAGTAAGAACAATTAACTAGCACACATAGTGCACTACACTTCATCAGCTTACTAGGCTCGGCTGATAATTTATGCAAAGAAATTTAGGACACTAAATTGACTAATCATCCTGGTGGAGTTAGGCAGGAACATGAGAATTGCTTCGCTGCCAATGCGCCTGGTCAGTACCCCGGTGGAGTTACTTACATTACCTCTCTGCATAAGAAGCCTTTCCCTTCTTTCGCCTTATTTATCTTTTCATTTTTCATTTTTCTGATTTTTCTAAGAATTGTGCATGGGTGCCTATTTATTTCAAAGTTGGAAGAGGTATCCCGACTTACTGAGAGAAGAGGAGGTTGTCCCTTCAGAGAAATATTTTATATATACCTCTAAAAATACCTTTTAAGGTTTTCCCCCTCACCTTACTCTACTCGACTGAGTTGACAAGGGTTAACCAAAAGGAACTGATTAGAGTAGGTGGTACTAGTTAAAAGTGCAAGCGTTGTGTTTTCACTAAGATTCACTCTGAACAAAACATATTTTCCATCAAGGTATCGTTGAATGAAGAGAACAAGCTCTTCATAAGTAGAGAGTACAATAGATAACCAAGTGTTGATAGTTGTACAACTCCTCTTGTACTTCACCTTGCTTATCTAGAGAGCCACACATGGTTTAATGCGAAACTAAACCTATTGGTGTAAAACAAGTGAATGAACAAGAAAGCAAAGGATAGAAGTAAACAAAATAAAGGAAAGAAAGAAAATCAAACCAACACGTAACACAGACAAGGTAAACAAAGCAAGCATGCATATAAAGCAAAACAAGAGATAAAACACTACTCCTAATCCTAAACTAGTAAAGTGGTATTTGCAATGCAACCATTGCCGCATTGGTTAACCCATGTTGGTGAAGGCGTGATTCATGAGAAAAGTAAGCATGTAAACTAGTAAACAAGAAAGATATAACAATGAAGACCAACACGCTCCAAGTTTAAAAATGTCCATAGAAAAGAAAGGAATAAAAGTGCAAGATAAATATTTTCCAGCCCTATCCTCATTATGAAACACATTGCACATAGAGAATAAGCGTGTACACTCTTTTGACTATGACAAATGAGAACACATAAGAAATAAAGACAAATTTCGCTGAGCAAGAGAACTCATTTTGTATGACAACTCCAATGCATGAGTGATGGGATCAAGTGATTATGGTAGAGGATATAACATATGTGAATTAGATTGATCCTCAGTGTAAACCTGAGAGTGATGATGGGACTTGGGTGTTCCAATATATTTCTGATCTGACGTAGAATCCACCTCAAGAAAGCAAGGACCTGACATAACCATAAGCTTGCGTTGAAGTGCCTCGATAGCTTGTGGGGTTTCCACTTCATTGGCGGGGAGATAATCAAATATGGGTTGCTTGGAAATATCAACAATGAATTAATAAACCTCATGATCGATTGAAGGAGTAAAGAGATCGTGACAATTATGATCATAAAATTCGATAAGTTCATCGACATCCTCATGAACTAACAAATCATAAAGAGGGGTTGATGAAAAAAATAATGTTCACCCTTTGCATTTCTGAAAATAATAAATGAAATATTGAGTGGATTTGCAAGGGAAGATATTTCCTCTCTGTTATGCAATGACAGGCTGACATTTAGTGTGTTCTGTGAATGATCGGAAGTTGATACATCCCGGAATGAATTCTCACATGGAAAATTAATAATGGCAGACTCACCAAATATGTCAGGAAAAAGCAGATGATGTGCAGACAGAAGGAAGTCATCCTTCACCATTGGTTCTTATTTAGATTCCCACACATACTCATCATAAATGATGATGTAGGTTGGTTTCTCAATGCCAACTCCATTGACAGATTGATCTTAGTGAAAAACAAGTGTGGAGTATGAAATGGGAGAACATAACACAGTACAATTCGAAGGATCAACAGAACCTAAGGACAACGGTTGAGGAAACAAGTCCATGTGACAACCAACATTCTTGCAAGCCAAATCTGTGTAGAAATCAAATGTAGGTGGGCTAGCAGGATTTGACAGTTCAAAACATGGGTGCACACCTTCTCCCACCTCACACTGTGGGGCTAAAGCTATTTAATGAGATGAGGACAGACAATCACTTATGGAAACGTCCTTTTCCATCTTATATTTGGAATCTCTAAGACTAAGGTATGTGTTGGCATTATGTTTCAAGTGTTGTCCTTGATGGAAACTCACTGAGAGGTTGGTACAGGTGCTTAGAGGTTGGTACAGGTGATGGCAACTTAATCAGAGGACAGATCTCAGTACAGCAGGACAAGAAAGAGATATACGCAGGTTCATCAAGGAGAATCCACGTGTACACGCAGGTTGGATTCAGTAAAAGCGCGTACATGTGAAAATTACCTTTGGTCTGTAGCAGTTAGTCCTTGGAAGTTGTGCCTATGGTTTTGGACCATGGTGTCTCGACGGACGTGTTGATCCCTAGTTTCGAAGTTGATGGTATTGGTTTGTTATGGTTTTGGACCATGGTATTGTGAAGGGCCTAAGGCTATATAAGGAGAAGATCATTAGGCAAAGTGTGTGTGCATTGTGTGTCTGACGGAGTGAGAGGATCGGGTATTGCTGGTTATCTGTTCGGGAAGTTTGGCAAGGGTCGGATCTAACAGTAAAAGGCATAAGTAATCATTTCTAGATCTGTACGTGGTTTTCCTTTGGAGAAAGTGCGTATACACGCGGTTTCGGTACAGTGTAGTAGCGTATGCATGATAAGGTTTGATATCTCAGGTTGCTGCTGATTCTGGTGGTTGTTGCAGAGTTCTGGTCTCTGGTTTGGGTTCTGTGTTCTTATTGACAGGGTTTCAGTGATTCAGTATTGGGTTGTTTAATGAATTATGATGCAAGTTTAAGTTGATGATTGTATTGCAGTAATGTTTGTTTTGTACTCTTGGATCCAGTCTGAAAATTGATGAAACTTGGTCCCTGAAGATTGTAGGGTCAGCACCTACGTACTAGTAAATGGATCAGCTAGTACAAGAGCTGAGGGGGTTGTAGCTCCCTTCCAGAAGTAGTTGGAAAACGAGAGAGGGTTGTAGCCCTCTGCAGGTTGTAGCCTGCATACTGGTAAAGGACTGCACCAATATATTGTAAAAGAAGTTTCTCATTAAAGAAGAAAGAAACGAATTGCAGCAGGTGGTTTTCACCCACATTGGGTTTCCACCTTATATCATGGTGTTCATGTGTGTGGCTCTTGTGTGATGTCCTGTTCTATTATACTGCACCTGTTTACTATTAATATGCTTAATAATGTTCTGATGCATTCACTGAAGATTAAGCTAACTAAATTATAAGATCTCTGGGTATACGCTAGTTTCGTTAGACACAGTCGCGTGTATACGCTGGTTCACTTAATTGAAGTAGCGTATATGAATCTGAGTATGAAATTGAAAAGTCTTATCTGATCTGATAATACTGATTCACCCCCCCCTCTCAGTATTATTTCCAACAGTATGTTGGGATGGGTTTGAATGATTCTAACACTTGTGGATTTTCAGATATGTGAAGAAGATAGTGAAATCTTTCATGAAGAAATTTCCGTTCAATTTCATCCTCTAGGAATTGAAATGTGAGATTACAAAAGCATTCCCAAACTATAACATGGATTCATGATGAGCTTTACATAATTCCATTTTTTTTTTAAGTGCTTTATGGTCAAAATGATGGAAATCATAGTCCATCTCTACAATGAAGTGATTAAGAGAGTGAATAGATTGATTGCGTAGTGTGACACACCATTGCAATTGGTGCCCTCGAAGCGTGAATGTGAACAAGGAGTAGGTCATGTAATCCTCATAGATTTCATACCTATGACAAAGACTCACAAATACAACTCTGTGTCTAATCTAGGTTGTTTTTCCTTCACCTTCATATGTGTTTTGTGACAAGTCATTCTAGAGATTCTCTAGGATTTAAAACTCATTTCCATAATACATACATCTCAGAGGAAAAATTATATAGTTAGTCATGAAATATTTGGGAAGATTCAAAACAAACTTTGAGGACTTAGCTTGTCATCTGGCCCTCCTTCTAGCACCAAAAATGTTGATGGAATTGGACTTGCCAACATGTCAGGGGATCTTCACAGTAAGAAGTCCCAAATAGACCTCAGACCATTTGGAGTAGGAGTCCCAACAGTGGGTAGTAAAGCTATGCTTTGAATACAATAATGAGAAGAGGTAATAAAGATATCCTTATAGCAAGAAGGTGTGTGACCTTGCAACAGTTCAAGAGAGATGCATGGGGAGGTTATAACACACAAAGGGGAAAGGGAAGTGTGCCGCTTAGAATCCTGTAATAGTATGCAACCTGAAAGTAACACATGAGCTAAATTTCATCACAAGTTAGAAAGTATAATAGTTGACAATCCAAAGTGATGGGTTAAACCAATAAGGGGATTTCAACAAGATTCATACAATTGTATACGAAATTGTTCAGACGCAAATGTGTAGTTGAACAACATATATTGCTAAATTAACCAAAATAGTCGAACTACGATAACAACATATGAATGAAGATGTGTTGGATCTATTATATTATAAAAAGAGAAAGTTCCATCCATAGATAAAACAATGAAAGCCACTAGTCCCAATGGTGGAATGTTACAGTCAACACTACTTGCTCTTGCAATGAGATGTACTCTCTCTGCACTGTGGATAAGCCAAGGCTCGTCGCAATACTCTTTAAGCCCTCTCTAAGAAATTCCTAAAAAAAGCTTGGCTCCTAAAAGCCTCTCCTATGAGTTATGAGGTTCTATTTAAAACAAAGGGTAGGGTGACCTTGAAATTTCCCTTTGTGACTCTTCGACTACCATCATGACTCTTCAAATTCATTACATATAAATTTTTACATTACAGATGACTATTTGCATTCCACTAATGACACTTGGAATTTCACTTTACATCATGTTTACAATAATAATACATTTTCCACATATACCCATATGGGACAAAAATGGGCTTAATTCAGCCGAATAAGACAACACTAAGACATTGATAGTTGTAGAAAGGCCAACTCATCAACATCCTCTCTGTGATCCTAAACCCTAAACCCTAAACCGGTTTTCTTCTTGCTTCTGTTGTTATTGCTACTCCCTGTGGTGTTGCCTTCTTGAGTGATACTAGCCACACTACTGCCATGTTGACCAGTTCATTGAGCTTGGAGGAATTATAGCAATATCTCCATGGATCCTCCTCTGGTCCATGACGTGCCCCGTGGATCTAAGCATAGTACACTGTCACGCAATGGTCCCTACGTAATACATGTAGATCATACAAATTGAAATTCTTGGTGTCGAAATTAAAATTCTTGAATTCCTTGACCTCGACAAGTACCTCTTTTAAACTTTGGATCATTTACAACTCAATCCACAAAGGAAGGATAGGCCATGCTTCCTTCTTCTTCCTGTACATTCCAAATGATAACCCTGTCAAGAGTGGTATGAAACTTCCTGCATACTCAACATGTCCGTGGAAAACCTCCACAACAAATGTAGAGCCTTCTCCACATTGTACATCTTGATGAAGGTGCCATTGGGTGAGGTGTACCAATCTGCAATGTTTAGAAATTCCCCATTACTTCTTGGAACATGCAAGGCAGATCTTGTTCGAAGATCATCGCATATAGAGGGGCGATGAAGTGGTCAAAAGGTCTAGCCCTCACTCCTCGGTAGTTGCACTCTAAGAGAAGCTTGCAATATACTTTCACAACATTCTTTGAAGGCGTCCATGCCCAACCCATGCTAGGAGATTGTTGATGGGCACAGATTGCATCGCGCAAGTAGGCAGACATAAATAATATTGCTTGGTGTTCTTTAGGCAGACTATGGGCGTCGCATACATGCACATTCAGCTTGAGGGCCAACATGTCAGACCAGTTGAATGATTCTCCTTCACTTGCCAGCTAATCCAACATAACAAGCTAACTTTTCCATAATCTATTTGTACTCTCTTGGCCATACAACGGGTATGAAAAGATGACCAAGAATTGGTAAACCTTCCTTAGTGTATTTGTCTTGTACATCTAGTTGGGTGATGTCCGGAACTTTGATGGCTCCCTTACCCAATGCTTCAAGATGTCTCTTGTGTTTGCACTATTGTTGAGAGTGTAGAATGGTGCATCCATCCTATTCATCATTTATGGAAAATGCTACACCTGTTGATAATCTTCCATCCTGAAGGTAGAATGCTCTACTCCACTAACATTAGTCAATATCATCATCTCAGGATCATTGTGTGAGACAATCCAATGGATCACATCCATGCACGAGAAATTTGGGTACCTGCATGAAACCTTGTACAATCCTAAATTATGGATGTTTACATAGAATTGTTGGTCCTCCACATTCTCCTTGAAGTTGCTTGGAAAAATAGTGTTGATGTCTTTCAATGTGATCTTGATGCATTTCCCAATAAACAGGTGTGTGTCTGTGTAAACGAGAAGGCTCATAGGTACCTACTGAACCACATATCCAGTACTTATTTCAACTGTGTCTTTTGATCCAGCTCTCTTGGAGGCCATGATACCTGTACTGCAGATAAGATGCTCAAAAATCAATGGTAAGGTCTACAGATAGAGAAGAATGTCATGACAAGACAATGTCAGTTTAAAAAAATAAAGCAACTTAAGAATCAATTGGGAAACAAACTGGTGATTGTTGGGAAATATTGCGTAGCATTAACTCCAGGAGACTGGGAGATTGTCAGCTGGAACTATGCATTGTGTAGTCTCAGCTACTAAAGAGGCTCATTGTTGAAAGGAACTACACAATGTGTAGTCCGGAGAGGTTGACTTTTGACTAAAATTATGCAATGCGGAGATCAATTAGGTTGGCTTTCTCGATGAAAATTTCCATTTCTACTTTGCAGGACTAGGGCACTGCCTCCCAGGATTGCATGAAGCATAACTGGGAACTAGTGTGGCTAGTCTCTATGCAATTCGTGGAGGCAATGGAGAGCCTTGACTTCCAGGAATGTGTAGTGAATGCTAGGAAAAGCAATATCTGGGCCAAGATAGCCCATATCTTCCCAACGGCAACTTGAAAATGAAAGGACTAAATGTGTGCTCAAAGTTGCTGCAAATCTGAGTGAATAAGCATGCAGGCAATTTAGGTAAGTGTAGAAATTAGTTAAACGAGAAGAGAATGAAGCTCATGAAGAGAGTCGCTGCAATGATGACTATTAGTGCATAAACAATGTTATACATGCGACACTAAGGAAATGCAATGAAAAAATAGAAACAACACTTGTACTAGTTAAAATACATTAGAATGCAAACGGTTGTTCAAAAAAACAAGGAAAACAACACTCGCACAAGCCAAAAAATAAAAAGTGACATAAAATGCGGCAAAAGACATGAAAATAAAAACTTACCTGGAAAAGTTGCATCAATCTGTGTTGAAGGTTCCTAGATGCCTTGGGAATGCCAGAGCTCCAAGATTGAATGTGAAGAATGAGCTCTGAGGGGTCATTTAAATAGATTTGGTGAACTTAGGGTTTATAATGCACATGCCACAAATATAGTAAAAAGTGACCCTTGGCAGGAAGTTTCTAAAATTGACTTTGCATGTAACTCCCGCTGCTAAAAATAGATTCCTAAAATAATGGGATTCCTTTCACTTTTTTCATTTTAACTTTTTAGGAAAGTTTCATGATAGACATGGAAGGATTGCGAAATTATGGAGAGAATCAAGGAACCTACCAGCACATGAAATAGACAGTCACTTAGGGAAAATCTTCTATGCTCGTTCTGGGTTGAGTGGCCCTGGCTGGTTGGCCAGCTCTAGGAAATTTTACAAAGCAAGGCTACTAGCCTATTCTATACATTTCTAGAGAGTAGTGTTGGCTAGTTTTCTCTATGAAATTTTCTAGAGGAAGGTTCATTGGCCTACTCTGTGCAATTTTTGAGTGCAAGGTAGTTGTTGGGTTTCTCTCTGCATTTCCTTAGGGAAAGACAAACTTCCCTCCAGAATTGTGCAATTTTCCCATACAGCATGTTTGGTCTAAAATGCGGATGCAAATGAGAGTTTCATTTACTATCAATCTGGGTAAGTAAACTTCGAGGATCATCCAATATATATGGGCTTAGAGACAAACTAGACTAAGATAGGTGAAGAAATGCCAAAGCTCCCTTACAAGCGGTTTTTCATTGGGATCTCCACCATCTATTTAGTCATTTAACAAAATGAAATCTAAAAATTAAAAGACATTGTGATAAGTGTAAGAAATATTAAAGCTCCCTTACAGGAGACTACTCATTAATATTTCTAATCGTCTTAATCAACAAAACCTAATTCAAATTGATTTCATGAAATATTAAAGCTCTCTTACAAGAGACTATTCATTTATATCTCAAGCATATAGATCAGAAACTTAAACTAATGAAATCAAACATTAAATAACAAATCATATTCATTGAAGAAAAAATTAATACTTTCTTACGAAAGGTCATTTGTTAATATTTCAAACATATGAACCTAATAATTTAATCTAATGAAATTCACAAACAAACATAAAATAAAATTCTACCAAAATAAAAGTGTACTTGCTAGGGAATGGGGATCCTTTCAAGGATTCACAAGCACACCAAAAGAGAAGTCAAATGTAGAATATCAAAGAAGCTCCATTTTATCCTTTTATCATTTTTTCATTTACAGTCCACAGTTTCGTTTGACAAAATGCCTCCCAAGGGAAAAACAATCGCAGAGGTTTCAAATCCTCTAATTCATCCATAGATCGATTTCCACCATACTCCATTAGTTGACAAGGACTATAAGATCATTTCTACTTCTAATCAATTTTATTTATTTGAAATTTATTTTTGGTGGGAAGAGAAACTAATTGACGAGAGTGATGAAATTGGTCTCTGGGAATCCTAATTACCCCACTATATTTTTCCACAAATACATAGAGCTTCAGAGTTTGTGAAAAAATGCCATGAATCATATGATCCCTGCCAGAGAGCCATTATCTCACTTGTTGGAGAAATCCTTTGTCCTATTAACACTGATTCAATTGAGAAAATATTGGAGGCCGTTACCACTATCCCAACTCATCCTTTTTACCATGAAAAGCTGATAGAATCTTATAACAAACTCAACTTTACCAAGAGATCCTAGACCCTGGAATTATTGTTAGCAATTGGTAGTCCTCCACCAAAGAGAAATCCCCCTTATCATTCATCTATGTTTCCTGATAGAAATAGGCATATCACTACTATCTTGTCCTATTTTCTTGTTTATCACTCTGATCAGTTTATCAATGAAGCCCTTGCTGGTTTCTTATCGATGTTTTCCTCTAATTCTAAGCCTACTATTATTTATGATTTCAGTCATTTCATAGATGAAACCATACATGAGCAGTTTGTCAAATTTAACACTGAAGAAGTATTCAAGTATGCTTCAGTACTTGTGTATCTTTTTATATATTTTCAGGGAGACAAATTCCCATTTCCTTTGCAAAAACATGATGAAGAAGGACAACAACAGTCAGTGATTTTCTGGACTTCAATGAGGATGAAGGAGAAATAAGAATTCACATACAAGTAGTTCTTAGAACTATTTATTCATCCAGCCCTCAGCCTTATGAGCAACACTCCATTACCAAGGATCTGTGATGACATTTTCAAAGAAATTTAGTTCATAGATCAAGCTGCAACAAGAGATTGGTATTGCTACGAAAACTACACAGAAATCAGGGTTTTTTGAATGTGAGCTTCCACCCTACAAACTGCCAAAGTACATACCTGTTAGAATCTTTTGACTGGAGTACTTGAGGCAAAGATTGAATGCAAATGAATTACATTTTGTAGCTACCAAGAAGAAATCACGATTTAAGCTTAAAGCTCAAGTTTGTCCCTTCATTTGTAATACCAGGGTAGTATGGGAGGAAGTTGATAAGATGTTGAAAGAAATGAAATTTTTTCTCAGTTTCTCTTGGTCATATGACCCATTGGGAGTCATCTCCAAACTTAGGGTGGGAAATAATTTCACACTGTATCATCATACAGCGAGGCCTGAGATAGAAAAGTTCAAGAATCAATTGGAATGGATAGAGAATACCCTCCAAGAGGCTAAGGAGTAGGCACTCTCTACATCAAATATGCAAACTCAAATTACACAGGAAAAAATAGCCAAGAGAGGGAGGGAAGAACAATCTTCCCTTTAACAGAGGCAACAAGCCAAGGCCTCAAGGTTTCTCATAGGAAAAAGAAACAAAGGGTCTCTATGGATATTGATTCCTAGTTTAGTGGAAAGTCTATACAATCTCAAACTCAGTCTACCACTTCTCATGAACAACATATAGTCCAAATTGCTTGAGGCATTCCTGAGAATAAAGAGGAAGACAACTTCCATGTCTTTAGTGAAATTAAAAGAAAGAATGAATAATTGCAGTTAAATATTTACACCCAGTTCTGGAAGAATTCTTCCAGCTCTCAAGCTAGGCCTCTTTCAATCTTCGACTCAGAGAAGGGGAAGATGCAAATCACTTTCTTGCAGGCCCAAGTTCCTCAGCCCAAGACAGTAACACGATACCATAAACACAATTTTTTTGAGTTTAATGTCAAGGATGTGCATCCAATTGATCAAATTGAGATGCACAAATAGACTGGACAGATGATTGCTTCAACCTTGACAAACACTGCTACAAGTTTGTCAGAAATGTAGGTTACATTAGCCAACATTCAGTCACAATTGAAGTTGGAGAATGTCTCCTCATTATCAAAGGATACCAAGATTCAGTCTTTGGAAAATCTAGTGCTAAGGATGGGATATGATCCCTCAAACATAAATGCTACAAAGGAGCTCATTAAGGAAAAGAACACTGAAGTTGCAGCATTAAAGAAATAGCTAAAACTACCAGCGTCTAAGGATCCAATGGCAAAAGATATTGAGGAGACATAGACTCAAAAGTCAGATATGATGAAGCTTATCATAGAAAAAAATTGCAAATAAAAAAAATGGAGGAGCAGATGGAGAAATTGGTTAAGGAGAAGGAGGAAGCTAGGAGGAACTTTCAAACTTCAGTTGATGTAGTTTCTCTTGCAACAGTTCCCATCACCAAAGTTTCTACTACAACCACTACATCAGAAACAGGTGCGACAGAAGAAGCTGAATAACTTGTTGAAGTTGTTCAGAACTTGTCTATCCAAATAGAAGAAATCAATAAACTAAAGGATGAACTCAAAGGATTACAGCTTACAAAGTCTATATCAGATAATTCACACAGAACTAAAACAAACAGACTCAAAGGCCAAGTGGAAGTGTTGAAGAAAGAACTCACAAACTCCTTCGCAGGAAACAAGTTGGGTTTAGCAAAATAAATCTTATGGGAAGAAATCACAGAGGAAATCAAGGAGATTTGGCCCTCCATTAAGATAATATTCAATCAGAAAGATCTCTTTGAAAAATCTCAGGAAGCAGTGGAATCCATAACTAGGCAGCTGAAGGATATGCCAGAAACTGCCTTTGATATAATCAATTTTTTGAATTCCAAGGATGACTATGAGTATGAGGAGTTAAGGATAAGTGACAAAACTGTAACAATATTAGAGGTAAGGAAGATTATCACTAAGAAAAATCTCATTCTTCAACTACAAGAAAGGTGCAACAATGTTAACAACATAGTTCGGAGATTTTTCAACAGGATTGAACCTTTGGTCAGCAACGTTTTAACTTCTATGATGGTTATTAATGATAAATTGATGCCAATTTAGGATTATGCGAAGAATTTAACAGAGGTGAGTACCCATGGAATTTCAGTGGCCAATATCAAAGGATTAGCAACACCAGCTCTTATAGTAAAATTACTCAAGGATTCTTTCTTCATCCTCGATGAAATAAAGCAAATATTTTTGCTAAAACCCACTTTTACTAAATGCACCTAGATGGATGAAATATACAGGAGGGTGAAAAAGATTTCTATAGGATGAATTAGCAGATTTACTTGATTAAGGATAATTAAATAGCATTCAGTTTTTGACGGAACCGTCAACTAGCTTCAACCAATCTTCAACTTTCTCAATAATAGTCATCAAACAACGCAGCACCAAAGTAGTGCCAGATCATTATATAGTCTCATTTTTTATTGTGTAAATAATCTATTTTTGTAAAAGTAGTTCAAGATATTTTTCATCCTAGAGTTGTATAAATAACTCTCTTCACGAGTTATTCAGGGTTGCAACCTTGAAGAAGCATTTCTAGACATCTAATGTAATTAATCTTTCTAGATCATTAATACGAAACAAAGGATTCTGAATTTTGTTTTACACGGTTTTTGTTTCCTGTAAGTTTTTCCAGTGTCATCCATTATGTTTTTTTTTCTTCATATACTTCTGTCTTGCAGAGATAACTAGGTAGGAATAATTGTATTTCAATTTATTCCTATAAGATTTTGAAGTGACAATCTATAAAGAGAATGAATTAATGAAATGTTGTTTAACTAATTCCCTCAAAATCAATAAATCATCAACACCTTTTGTAGGCTCATGTATACTTCCTCAAAGCTTTAAACATAGTTTAAAGGTTTTCATACTTGTGATTATTTAGCTTTCAATTTGAAAATTGTGTTAATCATATTACTTTTTTGTTTCTACTCATCATCTTAAAAGTTATTTCATTGTGTAAATATTTATATCAGCCCTATGCTAAGATATTGATATTATTCAAGAGGTTAGGCACATCCATTCTATATTTGTTTCATCCATCGGTCTCCCAAATTGAAACAAAACCCCCAAAACATTTATCTTAGATGCTCTGGCATAATAAATGACCATAATTATCTTAGAGATACAACAATAAACTGGCGCCATTACTGGCGAATCGAATTTCATTAAGTTTTATTGGGGCAGCAATATGTATTCTATTCCTTTAAGGTGATTAAAGGTATAGAAAGGTTAAAATCCTTCACCTAGCAACTACACTCTTCCAAACTGGTGCCTTTTAAGCACACTAGATCTCGTTCAAAGGCTGACTTGGTTGATCCTCTGTCGGAACCTAAAAAAAATATGAGAAAAGTCAGTTCTAAAAGGGGACATAAACCTTATTCTTCTTCCTCTTTAGTCTTGCACTCTGAAGATTTAGCATCATTTGATCCTTATAGTAACATTCCACCTAATCCAGATCATTCCCACTCATCACCTAGGGTTGTTGAACCCTTAGACAGGGGAGTTTATTTTAAATCAACATTCCTCATTCATTCATTTGAATCTCATCCAAAACCCTCATTACCACCAATATTACCTAAAACTGTGTCTGACTTAGGTGTTAATTTACTAGAATACAAACCTACAGATTTCATATCCCCTACCACTTATTCATTTCCTCCCACTTTCGGACAACCTCAAGCTTCTACTTATGAACAACCTGAACAGACCTTCTCTATGTATTCAAATCCACTCTTTGAAACAAAGGAGGGTATTCATCCACAGGTCCAAAAGTTAGTTCTTAAGGCTCCTTTGAAATCATTCAGGAGATCCCCTCCTTCTTCACCTCCAACTAGTTCTTCACCCCCTCAATCACCTTTTTCTACCCATTCTTCATCTTCTTCAACTTCTTCATCCACACAAACACCTCATACACCATGTATCACTATGGCTTTCTAACCTATTGTATAGGCTAGATATGTAGCTTTAGTCTTACCTCCTAATCTCGATGCACTCCTAGCTGGATACCTGAAATAACTTCCCAGGCATAATGGAGGAACCGATCCCTCTATTGAAGACCATCTTCAAGCCTTTTTAGACTTTGCAGATAACATGAATATTGAACAAGAAAATGTTTACACGAGGTTGTTTGCACAATCACTTGAAGGAAATGTAAGAATTTGGTTTAGGTAGCTATCGCCAAATTCCTTTAGAAATTGGGAAGAACTTACAAACATATTTAAAAACCAATGGGGTGTGAAAAAAGATCCTCTTTACTTTCTCACTGATTTTGATGAACTTAAAAGAATTTTTTTTGAACCTGTATCAGACTTTATCAAAATATTCAATAAGCTTTATCATAAAAGCCCCCCTGATTGTAAATCCCTTGTAGTAGCAGCAAAGTCTAGATTTTCTAAAGCCTTTGATGATGATTTCGTTGTTATGCTGAGAGAGAGAACTTCAATAACTCTTGAAGATATGCAACCAAATTCTATTGAAGTAGAAGAAAACAGGACTGCTTCAGCTTCTTTGAAAGCTAAGGAGGAAAAGGCCCAAAGAAAACTCAAATCGATACTAGAGGCTTCTAGTTCCTCTAAGACTAAAGTTTAAAATTCAAAAATAGATGAAATAAGGTATCTTCATAGAAATATATCTAATAGAATTCCCAATATTTAGACTCAACCTATGAAAATTCAAAAAACAGTTACCAGACCCCAAAATCAAAATCAAGGTCAGTATAAAAGAAATCCACAATTACTAATTCTTCAAAGATCTAGTAATGATTAGTAGATCCCCACTCATTTATTGATAGATGATCAGAAACCTGATGATAATACTCTGACCATCACTAAACATATAAATAATATGGACACTTCCTCTGATCAAACAATTATTATTCCTCTTACACAACAAAATGAGGTTCAATAAGATCAAGAATCTTCATAGGTTTCTAAATACCATGCCTTCTCTATATTTTTAATTGTAGAGATGAACAAAAGATATGACCTTAGGCCTAGGCTTGGCCCTGGAAGACCTCCTAAGGAAACTCTAGTAATTGAACCTTGTGGCAAAACTGCTCAAACTCAAATGACTTTTATTCAACCATGAGAACAGTCAATTAACACTCCTCAAAATAACAAAAATTCTTTGACTACATTGAATGTTGAAAAAGAGTTAGAAAGAGTTAAAATCCCAGTTCCTCTTTCAAAACTTTCTAAAAACCCTGGGTATAAAAATCAGGTCTCCAAATGGATACAAAATATGTCGGTTGATGCTGAAGGTGATATCATCAATCTGCAAGATGAAAAACCAACAATTGTTTTTGGCCCTAGCTCAGATATGATAGATGAAATAGTGCCTCCTTTCTATGTAACTCTTAAGGCAAATGATTCCATGTTGTATAATTGTATGCTTGATTCTAGAGCATCACATAACCTCATGCCAAAAACTATTATGGATCATTTGAAACTTGACATAACTAGATCCTATCATGACTTGTACACCTTTGATTCTAAAAGGGTTCCTTGCTTAGGATTGATTAAGGATTTAGTATTTACCCTTACCCAAATCCCAGTGAAAGTGTAGTACTTGATATAGTTGTCAGAGATCTCCTTCCTAAATTTTGAATGCTCCTTTATAGGTCTTTCTATGCCAAATTAGGGGGAACCCTTTAGATGGATATGTCTTATGCTACTATTCCAGTTTATGGGGGATAACGACTAAGATTATATAGAGAGGTGAGATTTTTGCACATTGTTTGCAAAACAAAATAGATAAGGAACCATCGCATTTATGCA
The DNA here is from genome assembly GCA_000404065.3 of Pinus taeda. Lineage (NCBI taxonomy): Eukaryota > Viridiplantae > Streptophyta > Pinopsida > Pinales > Pinaceae > Pinus > Pinus taeda. The sequence continues at coordinate 18,010 of APFE031706769.1, read as the reverse complement.
ATTGACTAATATTTTGGCTACTTTCAGCTCTTTTAAAATCAAGTGCATCATACTCAAGTTAAATTTGAAGATGTAATTGAAAGTCCAGCACCAAATCAAACTAATATATGGAAACTATTTTTTGGTGGATCCTATACAAAATATGGAGTAGGAGTTGGATTAGTTTTAATATCACCAGAAAAAGAAAACATTACCCAATCAACTAAGCTCAACTTCAAAGTTACAAACAATGTGGCTAAATATGAAGCTTTCCTTTTAGGATTGCAATTAGCCAAAAGCTTAAAGGTTCAAAACTTAAGTGTTTTTATGGATTCAGAACTTATTGTCAAGCAAGTGAGAAGTATTTGGCAGACTAAACACCCCAGACTTAGGTCTTACCAAAATGAAGTATGGGATTCAGTTGAAAAATTCTTTGATGCTTTTAATTTGACTTATATTCCAAGAGATCGGGATATTCATGGAGATGCCTTGGCTATTTCTGCTAGTTCCTTTAAAATTGTTGATCTGACTAATTTACTGTACCAAATACAAGTCAAGTATAGACCATCTATCCCAGACAATCTAAAACACTAGTAGATATTTGAAGATGATGAACATTTAAAATATTTTCTGCAACCTATAGATCAATTTTATGTTCTACAAATTGATGAAGATATATCTGAAATAAATGAAAGTACAAGTGGGAATGATACTTCAGATTTCAGTTCAAAAATTGTTGATCATGATATTATTTAATTGTCTAACAATTTTATTCCTAAAGGCTTGATACCTTTAGAAAAATTGTTTGATCATAATGATGTCCTCCGAAATCCTCAATCCATTTCTTCGAAAGAAGACAGAATAAATTAACATTGGAACAAATGATAATGTCAAGAGCATCAAAATCTGTGCATCTCTAGACCCTGAGATTAAAACTCAATATCTTAAGTTACTTCAAAATTATAAGGATGTTTTTTCTTGGACCTATGTTGATCTAAAACCCTATGATTCTTCATTAATAGAGCATAAGATCCCTTTGAAGCCAAGAGCAATACCTTATCAACAAAAACTTAGGAGGATTAATCCAGCCCTTCTACCAATTGTAGAAAAGGAAATTAAGAAAATGATATATGTCCAGATCATTCTCCATCTTAGACATGATAATTGGGTTGAAAATTTAGTTCCTGTTAGGAAAAAGAATGGAGAAATCAAACTTTGCGTGGACTTTAGAAATTTTAACAAAGCATCATTAAAGCATAATTATCCTTTGCCCAAAATGGATCAATAACTTCAAATGGTTTTAGGAACACAAAGACTTTCTATGCTTGATGGTTTTTCAGGTTATAATCAAGTAAATGTTGATCCAACAGACAAGGACAAGACAACCTTCACTACACACTAGGGTACTTTTATGTACGCTAGAATGCCATTTGGTTTCAAATGCTGGAGAAACATTTCAGAAAGCTATGGATGTAGCTTTTATGGGTTAGGCAAAAAAAATTGTGGTTATTTATCTTGATGACTTTATTGGTTTTTCTAAATCTGATCAGAAACATCTAAAGCACTTGATCAAGGTTTTTGACAGGTGTAGGAAATTTGGTATATAATTGAACCCTAAAAAGTCTTTGTTTGCAATCAAAGAAGGAAAATTGTTGGGCCATGTAATCTCAAAGGAATGAGTGGTAATTAATCCTCAGCGTGTGTCTACCATTGAAACATTGACCTTACCTAGAAATAATAAATAAATTCAAGTTTTTTTGGGCAAAATTAATTTTTTAATTAGATACGTTCCAAATTATGCAGAGATTGTAAAACATATAACTAACATGCTCCGAAAGGATCATGAAGTTAAATGGACTGTCTCTTCCAGGCATGCATTTGATTAGATCAAGAAAGCTATATTTGAAGCTCCCACTTTGGCTAACCCTGATTACACTAAACCATTCAGTATCTTTTCTTTCGCCTCAGAAACAACCCTTCCTGTTGTTCTATTACAAAAGAATGAAGATTCTAGTGACCATTCCATAACCTTTTTCTGTAAGGTTATGAGAGATGTCGAGCTTAAGTATGAAATAATCAAGAAGCAAGCCTATGCCCTCATTGAAGCCCTAAAATCTTTCAGGATGTATGTCCTACATTCACCTATTACTGCTTATGTTCCTAATGGTGCTGTAAAAATCATTTTAACTTAACCTGACATTGATGGGAAAAGATGTAGGTAGATCACTCAAATACTTGAATTTTATCTAACTATCAAAACTAAAAAGCTAGTAAAAGGCCAAGGATTAGCCAAGCTTCTAGCAAAATCCAATTGCAAAGTGCCTAGAATCAATTCTATCTTAGAAGTACAAGGGAACAACCCACAAGAACCTTATGTCCTTGCACAAGGGAAGAATCCACATGAAACTTCTATCCTTGCACAAGGGAAGAATCCACAAGAACCTTCTCTTCAACCTAAAGAAATGAATCCACAAGAACCTTTACCTTCAGATCAGATCAGTTCTTTACATATTGATGACAAATTTCTATTGTCAAATTGGTATCAAGTCATTATAAATTTTCTTCTCCATTTTGAATGCCTAGCATCATTCTTCAAATCCCAGTTTAAAACTCTTAAATTTAAATCAGTCAAGTACTGCATGATAAATGCAAATTTATACTGGAAAGATCCATTGAATATTCTGTTATTATGTTTCACAAAATCAGAAACTGGGGGAATCATTTATCAGTTCCATACAGGATTTTGTGGAGAACATTATGCTTAGAGAGCAACAACAAAGAAGATTTTAAGGGGAGGATTTTATTGGCCAATATTTTTCTTGCAAGTAGGGGAAAAGGCCAGAGGTTGTGTTTCTTGTCAAATGTTTGTTGGTAAGCAGAAAATAACAGCTCTTCCACTAGTACCATCAATAATTTCAGCACCTTTCCTTCAATGGGGATTAGATTTTCTTGGAGAGATCAATCCCACTTCAATTAATCAACATAGGTGGATACTCATAGCAACAGACTACTTCATTAAATGGGTTGAAGCAATTCCAGTAAGAAATGCTACTGCTTCAGTAGTAATTAAATTCATTGAAGAAAATACCTTATCTAGGTTTGGTTGCCTAACTCAAATTGTCACAAACAATGCAACAACATTCTCTAGTGTTAAAATGATCGAGTTTTTCCAAAAATATTAGATTCTATTACATCATTCAACTCCATACTACCCTCAAGGTAATGGACTTGCAAAACCTTCAAATAAAGGTTTGGTGAAGGTACTCAAAAAGACCCTAGTACATCACAAAAAGAGTTGGGACTCTCATTTAATTTATGTAGTATGGGAAAATAGAATAGCTCCAAAAAGATCCACTGGGAAATATCCTTTTCACTTAGTGTATGGGAAAGATGCAATTTTTCCCACCAATGTGGCTTTCCAAGTTTTAAAATTCTTGCAGGACTCAACAGATGAACCTGATGATTTTTCTAAAAGGATAAATTAGACTATTGAACTAAATGAAAACAGAGATGAAGTTTAATACAAATTGAAGAAATATCAGCATAAGATTCAAACCCTGTTTGATAGAAGAGCCAGGGAAAGGGACTTCAGGGAAGGTGACCTAGTTCTAAGATGGGACTCCAGGAGGGGGGAAAATGAAAAGCATGGCAAGTTTGATAACCTATGGTTTGGTCCTTTAGCAATTGCTGAAGTAAAGGGCAACAACACTTTTGTGCTACAAAATCGTGACGGACTATATTCCACGTATGCTATAAATGGAAGGTTTCTCAAACATTCATTCAATATTAAGAAGTTGGAATACATTTCATTGTAAAAACTCCAGTTTCTTTTATTTTCAAGCTGTCAGTGAGATTTTTTATAGCGAAGGGCTCTATAGCCCGAGGAGAAGGCACATGGATCTACAACCTCTCTGCATTATATAGGAGAAAGTAGTCCCCAATTGGAGCCAATGTTGTAGCATTTTTTGGTTTTGATAAGTTAGAATAAATTAGACAAAAAAAATGAAAATATATTTACAAAATGTTAAGATAGGATGTGGACAAAAAGAATATTGAATAAAAGATGTTAGGAAAATATTTTGATAAATATGTCCATATCAAAGAAAATGATAGGGTAGATGCCCTAAAAAGTAAACGCAAAATAAAATGTTAGGTTAGACAGAATAGAAAAAGAAATCAACTCTGAAAGTTTTGCAAATCTAAATGCCACTACATTGTTCTAAATTCAGCTTGAAAAATAATAGTTGTGTGTAGTTTGTTTAGATGCCACACTAGGTTATTTTATCTAATTATACAGTTGCATCATAATTGGATTTTTTTTAAATTAATTCTCATAGGTAGAAAATAAATTGTCTCAATAGTTTAATCTGAGCCAATGGAGGGAATAAGGTATAGAGATAGATTGTTCATAAAAGAAAATATTGGGTTGCTAGTTCAAATGCACTCTAAAAAGATAAGTAAAAATGCTAGGAATAGAAGGGTAGGTAGAAATGTGAAAGTTGGAGTTGTTGAAATGGCTATTTCCCAAAGATCAAAACATTAGAAAACATATTCATGATGGGAGTTCGAATAACCAATTTTTTTACTTTATGTTATTTCATTTATATCCTATCACTTCATTCATTAAATTATGAGGACCGACATTCTTCACATCCTCCTATCATATCGTGACCCCACCGTTCATTCCTCGCTCCACGTTAAAATCCCTCCACCTCACCTCTCATCTCGCACACTCCTCCAAAATCATATGGCCCACACTCCCTTTCGGCCCTCATTCGCTGTCGGAAGTTTATCAGCACAGGGGGCCTGAAATGGGCAGTCTTTAATATCGCCTACATAAACCGCAAAACTTACCTTTTAGTCTTTCGGGACTAGAAATCCCAAAACCACAAACCACTTCGTCTTACCCCTAAACGCAATATCCTTTATAGTCATTTACTACCTCCCCACATCACGTTTCACTTCATATCTCCCGTCCAATCATCTGCCGCCTATACGTTGCCCATTCATTTTTTCTCCCATACATTTATAACCAAATGTCTGTTAATTAACCCACTAGATAATTAATGAACTTTCAAACATTTGGAACCATCCTACCACCTCATTTTCATCTTTATAAACATTGTGTCATGCATTTCAAAGGTTACACAATTAACTTCTATGACCAAGATTATTCTTCAAGCCCGCCTACTCAACAACTCAACTATTGTCTAATGTTCTAGCAACCACTTGTCCTGTTCGCAAGCACATCTTCTAGGTCCACTTTTTAGTTACCTATTTCCACTCTCGTAACTCCTTTTATCATTTTGTCATTTACAGTCCACAGTTTTGTTTAACAAAATGCCTCCCAATGGAAAAACAATCGCAGAGGTTTCAAATCGTCTAATTCATCAACAGATTGATTTTCCACCATACTCCATTAGTTAACAAGGACTACAAAATCATTGAGACTTCTTCTCAATTTGATTTATTTGAAATTTGTTGCTGGTGGGAAGAGCAGCTAATTGACAAGAGTGATGAAATTGGGCTCTAGGAATCCAAATTACCCCACTATATTTTTCCACAAATAGATAGAGCTCCAAAGTTTGTGAGAAAATGCCATGAATCATATGATCCCTGCCAGAGAGCCATTATGTCACCTGCTAGAGAAATCATTTCTCCTATTAACGCTGATTCAATTGACAAAATATTGCAGGTCGTTACCACTATCCCAACTCATCCTTTTTACCATGAAAACCTGATAGAATCTTATAACAAATTGGAATTTACCAAAAGATCCCAGACCCTGGAATTATTTTTAGCAATTGGTAGTCCTCCACCAAAGAGAAATCCCCCTTATGATTCATCTATGTTTCCTGATAGAACTAGGCATGTCACGACTATCATGTCCTATTTGCTTGATTATCACTCTGATCAGTCTATCAATGAGCCATTCTTGGTTTCTCATCCATGTTTTCCTATTATTCTAAGACTATTGTTATTTATGATTTCAATCATTTCATATCTGAAACCATACATGAGTAGTTTGTCAAATTTAACACTGAAGAAGTATTCAAGTATTCTTCAGTACTTGTGTGCCTTTTCATATGTTTCAAGGAGGCAAATTCCCATTTCCTTTGTAGAAACTTGATGAAGAAGGACAACAACAGTTAGTGATTTTCTGGACTTCAATGGGGATGAAGGAGAAAGAACAATTCACATACAAGCAGTTCATAGAACTATTTATTCATCGAGCCCTCAGCCTTATGAGCAGCACTCCATTACCAAGGATCAGTGATAAGATTGTCGAAGAACTTCAATTCATAGATCAAGCTGCAACAAGAGATTGGTATTTCTACCTAAACTACACAGAAATCAGGGTTTTTTGCTGTGAGTTTCCACCCTACAAACTACCAAAGTACTTACCTATTAGAATATTTGCACTAGAGTACTTGAGGAAAATATTGAATGCAGATGAAGTATATTTTGTAGCTGACAAAAAGAAATCACAATTTAAGCTTAAACCTCAAGTTGGTCCCTTCATTTGTAATACCAGGGCGGTAGGGGAGGAAGTCGATAAGCTGTTAAAAGAAATGAAATTTTCTTTCAGTTTCTCTTGGTCGTATGACCCATTGGGAGTCATCTCCAAACTCGGGGTGGAAAATAAGTTCAAACCATATCATCATACAGCTAGGACTATGACAGAACAGTTCAAGAATCAGTTGGAATGGACGGAGAAGACCCTCCAAGAGGCTGAGGAGCAACCATTCTCTACATCAAATATGCAAACTCCAATTACATAGGAAAAAATAGCCAAGAGAGGGAGGGTAGAATAATATTCACCTGCAACAGGGCAACAAGCCAAGGCCTCAAGGTTTTCACAAGAAAAAGAAACAAACGGTCTCTATGGATATTGATTCACAGTCTAGTGGACAGTCTAGACAATATCCAACTCAGTCTACCATTTCTCATGAACAAAGGATAGTCCAAATTGCCGGAGGCATTCCAGAGAATAAAGAGGAAGACATCTTCCATTTCTTTTGTGAAATTAAAATAAAGAATGATGAATTGAAGTTAAATACTTACACCTAGTTCTGGAAGCATTCTTCCAGCTCCCAAGCGAGGCTTCTTTCAGCCTTTGAATCTGAGAAGGGGAAGATGCAAATGGATTTCTTACAGGGCCATGTTCCTCAGCCCAGGACTGCAACACAATACCAGAAACATACTTATTTTGAGTTTAATGTCAAGGATGTGCATCCAATTGATCAAATTAAGATACACAAATAGACTCGAAAAATGATTGCTTTAACCTTGACAAACATTGCTATGAGTTTGTCAAAAATGCAGGTTACATTAGCCAACATTCAGTCACAATTGAAGTTCGAGAAGGTTTCCTCATTAGCAAAGGGTACCAAGATTCAATCTTTGGAAAATCTAGTTCTAAGGATAGGATATGATCCCTCAAACATAAATGCTACAAAGTAGCTCATTAAGAAAAAGAACACCGAAGTTGCAGCATTAAAGAAACAATTGAAACTACCAGCATCTGATGATATAATGGCCAAAGAAATCGAGGAGATAGAGACTCAAAAGTCAGATATGATGAAGCTCATCATAGAACAGAATTTGAAAATAAAACAACTGCAGCAGCAGCTGGAGAAATTGGTTAAGGAGAAGGAGGAAGCTATCAGGAACATTCAAACTTCAGTGGATGTAGTCTCTCTTGCAACATTTCCCATCACCAGATTTTCTACTACAACCACTACATCAGTAACACGTACATCAGAAGGAGTTGAACAACTTACTGAATCTGTTCAGAACTTGTCTATCTAGATAGCTCACACACAACTAAAACAAACAGACTCAAAGGTCAAGTGGAAGTGTTGAAGAAAGAACTCACAAATTCCTTCATAGGAAACAATTTGGTTTTAGCAAAAAAAATCCCATGGGAATAAATCACAGAGGCAATCAAGGAAATTTGGCCCTCCATTAAGATAATTTTCAATTAGAAAGATCTCTTAGAAAAAGCTCAGGAAGTAACAGAATCCATAACTAGGCAGCTGGAGAATATGCTAGAGACTGCTCTAATATAATCAAATTTCTGAATTCCAAGGATGACTATGAACTTGAGGAGTTAAGGATAAGTGACGGAACTACAACAATATTAGAGGTAAAGAAGATGATCACTAATGAAAATCTCATCCTTCACCTACAAGAAAAGTCAACAATGTTAACAACATAGTTCATAGATTTTTCAACAAGATTGAACCTTTGGTTAGCAAAGGTTTACCTTCTATGATGGTTATTAATGATAAATTGATGCCAATTGAGGATTATGTCAAGAAATTAATAGAGTTGGGCACCCATGCAGCTTCAATGGCCAAAATCAAAGGATTAGTAACACTGGTTCTTATAGTAAAAACACTCAGGGATTCTTTCTTCATCCTGGTTGAAATCAAGCATATATTTTTGGTAAAACCCACTTTTACTAAATACACCGAGATGGATGAAATCTATAGGAGGGTAACAAAGATTTCTATCCCAGATAATAAACGTTCGGAAGAATTAACAGATCTACTTAATTAAGGATAATTGAATAGCATTTAGTTTTTGAGGGAACCATTAGCCAGCTTCAACCACTCTTCAACTTTTTCATTAATAGTCATTAAACAATGCAACACCAAAGTAGTGTCAGATCATTAGATAGTTTCATTTTTTATTGTGTAAATAATCTATTTTTGTAAAATCACTTCAGGATATTTTTCTTCCTACTGTTGTATAAATAACTGCCTTCACAAGTTATTCAATGTTGCACCCTTGAGGAAGCATTTCTAGACATATGATGTAATTAATCTTTCTGGATCATTAATACAAAGCAAAGGATTTTGAATTCTGTTTTACACAATTTGTGCTTCCTGTAAGTTTTTCAGTGTCATCCATTATGTTTTTTTTCTTCATATACTTATGTCATGCAGAGGTAACTAGGTAGGAATAATTGTATTTCAATCTATTCCTATAAGATTTCTGAAGTGATAATCTATAAAGAGAATGAATTAATGAACTATTTGTTTATTTAATTCCCTCAAAATCAATAAATCATCAACATATTTTGTAGGCTCATGTATATTTTCTCAAACCACATATTTTAAAGGTTTTCATACTTATGATTATTTAGCTTTCAATTTGAAAACTTTGGCAATCATATTACTTTTCTGTTTCTGCTCATCATCTTAGAAGCTATTTCACTGTGTAAATATTTATAGCATACCTATATTGACATATTGATATTATTTAAGAGGTTAGGCACATCAATTCTATATTTGTTTCATCCATTGGTCTCCAAAATTAAAACAAAACCCCGAAAACATTTATCTTAGATGCTCTAGGATAATAGCTAACCATTATTATCTGAGAGATACAACATGGTGTCTGGAAAAACTTTATTGGCTCTTTCACCCAATTCTTGATCACATCTTTTATGCTCAAATATTTTGTAATAGCATAAAAGTGTGAATCCATAAACTACTTGAGATTAGGTAAATCAGACATCCACTAAAAATCATGATTCATATTGGAGGCAAGATGATGTCCATTGAAACTATTGAGTACCATGCTCTTAGTATCTAGGCCATTTATGATACACTTGATAACATTTTCACAAGGAAAAATTGGGAAATTTCATGTTTCCTAGTGGAAAGTTGGCTGTTGGATAATGATATGTACCTCTCTGTTTCTAGACCTGCTTTGTATTCTTTAGCTATAAAATCATTTTTAACCATGTGGCAAGTGATCTCAGAGTCCATCACATCTAGGTAGGCAGTTTTGGAATGAGTTTGAATTTCCTTCTTCAATAAGAAAAACATTGTATTGATCTTAGTAGGGCCACCAATACAATTTTTCATAGTATACCTGTGAATCTCAAAATCTGCTCTAGTGGTGATCTGCTTAAGCTGGTCCAACTATTTTGCAACTTCTTTCCTAACTGTGTTTCTACCCTTAGCCTCTATTAATGTACTAACTAAGCGAATCTTGTGAGTTCTTACCAAGGAATCCACACTGTTGTACAATCATTCATAAGAGGATATGATGCTGGTTATAAATGTGTTGAGTTGTTTGTTGTTCTACATGAGCATTTTGACCTCCACATATTGAGCTCACCATGGTGCCTAATCTTGTTAACCAGTTGCGATGTCGCACCTCTGTATTTCATTCCCCATTCATGAATCGCGGTGATACCATATTTTTGTTTATTCATAATTTTGTTCTCCATTAGTATTTAATGAATGCCAACAGCTCTCCATTAGTATTTAATGAATGCTAGCAACTCTCTATTCTCTTCTCTTTTTTCCATTGTGTTTTGATTTGACTTGAGGATTCAAGATCAATGGCTATCATCTTGGAGTAATAGCACTTGTAGCATTGCTATAATCTTAGAGTAGTTGCACTTGTAGCATTTTGTTCTCTTCTCTTTTTTCCATTGTGTTTCCATTTCACTTGAAGAATCAAGATCAATGGCTACCATCTTAGAGTAGTTGCACTTGTAGCATTGCTATCATCTTAGAGTAGTTGCACTTGTAGCATTTTGGCCTTTGCTTGGGTCATAGTCCTCTCCTCGAAGAAATTTCTTTGTTGTTCGATGAATTTCATGGTCAAACATGGTTGTTGAAGATGATCTCTAGAAACAACTATACTTCCTTGGTGCCAATATCAAGACCACATACAACACTATTTAATACCCATTATAGGATTACATTATTAGTCGTGTTGTCGGACTATGTTACATATTGATACCCATTATACCTTGGGATTTGAACTTGTGGCATGCTCTTAACCATTAGATCTACTCAGACTATATACTAGAATAACACTTTTTAAAAGCGATATATAATACTATCT
>APFE031706757.1:263111-279628 GCA_000404065.3 Pinus taeda | reverse complement strand
GATGTTTGCCAAGAACACATCCTTCACAAACTCCTTCGTAGAAACTGATATTTGGCAAGCCTTCCACCATCTCATTCTTGCTTAGCTGCTGCATATACCTGTAATTTAAGTGACCAAACCTTTCGTGCCAAAGCCTACTACTATCAGCAGCATGTGTAAGCAATAAGGAGGATTCAGATTCAATAAATTCATAAAATGTATACAGTCTGGCTCCATTGTTTACCTCACCAGTTGCAATTTTGGCACTGGTATGTAGATCATATATGTTTACTGCATCTGGAGTGAATTCTACTCTCTTTCCGGTGCCAGAATGAGTGATCTCATAAACTAAAAGCAGGTTTACCGAAAGTTTTGGAACATGAAGCACATCTTCAAAGCTTCCATGTAAAAGTTCCACTCTACCTTTTCCGGTGACCTCAATAGGTGAGTCATCTCCCATGAGGATGGGAGGTCCTTTGCATGCATCCAAAGAGGAATAAACTTCCTTTGCAGCAGCCATATGATGTGATGCACCAGAATCTATAATCCATGCATCAGGAGAAAAATTAATTTCAACTAAAGCATGAAAATTATTACCTCTCCCGTGTGGCGGATCCTCAGTTTTCTTCTTGGCGCCCTGAGGGATGTGATCCCCAAGGTTGTGCTTCTGAAGGATTTCTGCCATTTGGTCAATTTGTTTCTTCATGCAAGAAGATTCTGGATGGAATCCTCTTTGACAGTAGGTGCATCTATTCCTTTCTTCCCTTTCTCATTTCTCGAGCCAGAGGAGTCATTGAAGGGCTTGGTGTACCCTTCCTTCTTTGGATGGGAATGCGCTTTTCCCTTGTCTTTTTGCTGCTGATTTTTCTGACTTGAATCAGATTTGTGATGTTTATTGTGGCTACTATCATGCACAGCAAGTGCATGCGCTTTTGGAGGCTTGATTTTCCCCATGCCAATGAGTTTATCTTGCTCAAAAATAAGGGACTCCATAAATTCTTGGAGAGAAGGCATAGTATAGGATTTACCTGTTGCGAGCCTTACTGAATGAAATGTAGACACAAAGACGGAGTATTCCGGTCCGAGCTTTGACATAATAGAGAGAATTTGGTGACTCTCCTCCTTGGATTTGTCAATTCCACAACCCTTGAGTTGCAGCAATAGATCATTATATTTGGTGAAGAAGTCTTGAATTCTATCATAGTTCCGTGGATCCAATGATAGCAGCTCCACTTCGAGCATATGTCCTTTCATCTCATCTTGTTTCCCGTATAGATCTTCAACCTTTTTCCAAATCTCATTGGGAGTATTGCAAGCAGATAGATGAAACTGCAACTCTGGAGAGATGCACATGCATATGGATTCGTGGGCCTCATCCATACGGTTGAGGTACTTGGATTTTTCTATGGTTGGAGTGGGTTCCACTTCTGTAGCCATGGTAATCCTGTACAACCCTTTTTGACGAAGGTATCGAGCCATTTGGTCCTTCCATTCGTGATAGTTGTACGGTGTTAGGATCGATGCTTTGGGAAACTCCATTTTTCTGTCAATATTCGATCTCCGAGCTGTAATACCTGCAAAATAAAGTACTGGTGCGCCTTTATCTAGCAACCTGTGGGCTCTGATACCATGTAAATGTGTTAGAAAACCTGCACAGATGAATCTAGCTAGTAAAGGTTGAACACACAGCTTTGCAGAGCAAAAACATTAAAAGAAAATTGAAAGAAGAAAAGAATGATTCATTAGAAAATATGTTACAATGCTCATTATATAGCATTACTGGGTGAAGATCCCAAGTTAATGAACTATAGTGGGTGAAGATCCCAAAGTAATGAACTATAGTGGTGATCAATGAGAAGACTCAACACCTACAACAAGTTCCGGAGGTAACTAGTCAGTTGCGGAGTTAAAGAAGGAGCAAATCAAGGAGTAAATCATGCAAAAGGAATCTTGCATGCAATCCCATGCTCTAACTAAGAGTCCGCATGTAGATGTGTAGTAGTTGCATGTAGTTGCATGCTTTAACTAAGAGTCCGCATGCAGTTGCATGTAGTTGCATGCTCTAACTGAGAGTCTGCATGTAGGTGTAGTAGTTCCAACATGTTGAACTCTACAACCAACATTTTTGGCAGATGTTTTAAAAAAAATTTGAGATGAGAATGGAGAGTTCTTTTGCTTCTTGGGTCAATCACAGAGAGGAGTTACAGACACGTTAAATGTCAATCGTTGTTCACACGTTGCATTTCCGGGAGAAACGATCATGAGGGAAGCAAAACTCTGTACGGAAAGGTATCTGAAGCATGCTCTGGAGGATGTGGATGCCTTTGACAAATGGGCCATTAAAAAGAATCTTCGGGGAGAGGTAGGTACATAATATTGTTGGCTATTCTAATCATTCCAGATTTTGGAAATATTTCAAGCATATTGTTGGCTATTCTAATCATTCTAGATTTTGGAAACGTTTGAAGGATTTCGTCAGTAGGTGCAAGTTCAAATAGTTGAATTCTCTTTTTGTTGACTAAATTAGATTTAAAAAACCATTATTTCAATTTACAGTTTAATATATTGGATCGATCTTTCATAATTTTTTTTCCAGGTGGAGTATTCACTCAAATATCTCTGGCATAGAAGTATGCCAAGGCTGGAGGCTAGAAGCTACATTGAAAATTATGGACCAAAGGATTTCTGGGTCGGGAAAATTTTGTATATGTAAGATTCATAAAACCACTCTGTAAATTTAACTTTCAAGATCGTATGATTAAGTTTTTCCATTTTTCCAATTAGTATTATGGAAAAATATAAATATACTTTGTCAACTCCTTTATGTAACCAAAAAAAGGGGTAAGAAATAAATTATTAAACAACAGCAATGTCTAAAAATAGTTTTTATCTCTATAAAACCTCCATTAATATTTACTTCCGTCTGTAACTCCCTCTTCCAGGTTGCCAAATGTTTTCAACGAAAAATATTCGGAATTAGCAAAATTGGATTTTAATCCACTACAGGCTTTACACGGACAAGAGCTTAAGGATATTCGGAGGTGCTACTAATTACTCCACCTTTACATTTCATTGATATTAAGTCTATCTTCCTTACCGAAAGCTTGTAGGGAATTTTTCTTGCTAAAATTCCAAAAACAAAACAAACATAACACAGACAATGATACTTTGTTAGGAATTTCTGATAATTCTGGAACAACAAAAAAAAAATCACTTGAACAGAGGATAATACTCTGTTTTACAACACAGGATCTTTAACATAGGATCTTGCTCTAGACAGAATTTCAGCTTGCTGAAGATAAAGTTTCAGCAACAAAAGAAACTTCTATCCATTTATAATAAACCAATTGTTACAAAACATCTTCCTCACATAGGGGATTTTCACAACTGCTGTTACAAAAGCATCTTCCTCACATAGAGGGATTCACCAGAGATTATGCTGAAAAGCATCTTCCTCTTAACAGAGGGATTCACTAGTCTATGCTGAAAAACATCTTCCTCTTGACAGATGGATTCACCAATCTATGCTGTAGAGCATCTTCCTCTTGACAGAGGGATTCACCAATCTATGTTGAAGAGCATCTTCCTCTAGACAGAGGGATTCACGAAGAGACTGCTTCAAGTGCAGTTCCAAAACCAAAACATTCACTGCACTGCTGTGCATACCCATTATATTGCTATGCTACGCTACTACGTATTACATTTCAATCTCTCACCAGAAAGCATTACCCTTGCGCTCCTCCGGATACAAGTAACTACAGAAGACGCGTGCTCTGCGTCTTCTGCTCTCACGCTCACGCTCATCTACACTGCTGTGTCTACACATATATAGTGTGAGAAGGGGTCATAACAGTCCATCAACCGCTTTAACTCTCTGACAGAGTCTCTGCTGCAATTTACTGCTTCAGTGAACAAAATCTGATCTTCTCGGACATTCTGCTGTGCTTCTTGAGTCGGTGGTGTGGAAACCCATAACTGATAAATGCTTTGCGGCCGACTCAAGACATGTTCTTCTCTGGTAGTTGTAGACCTGCTAGAGCTGGACGAAAGAAACCCATAATCCTTTTAATGCACCTGCACGTGGTGCGTCCTTCTCGTTCTTGGCTGAGCTGCTCTTTAACTGCGGTAGCTGAGCATTCAATGTGCAGGAGCTGGATCTGATCTTCCTCTTTTGGGAACACAAACAAGTAAAGGGCGAAAAGACACTTATGGCAGTGGCGTGAACAAGGTAAGAACAAATAATGGTCGTTGGATCAAAATGTATGGACGGCTGGGATCGTTTATAGGTGAAGGTGCGATCTGCGATGGCTCAGGTCGCATCGCATCGTGAACTCAGGGTGGAGGCTTAATGCGCAATGGCTTAAGGTTTGTGATCTGCGATCTGGGATAAGATCGCATCACAGAATCGTAATCGAGGCAGAACAAGGGTGCCACAGGTTGATGTGCGATATGCGATCTACGATTTGATCGCATCGCATGGAACTCCAATGGGGGTTTTCCGGAAAACAGAACACTGCAGTCGCAGTCGCTCTATAGCAGTTGAAATTATTATTCCAACACTCCCCTTTAATTTCAACTCCTGGGTTATCAGTCATACCCAAACACCTCATCAAAAAACTTTGAGAAATACCTGAAACCTTTCTTGACTGAGTCTTGACTCTGCTAGAGAAGCTACTACAGCAAAGAAACCTTCCTTCAGCTTCTTTGATGCCTTCAAAGAGCCTGGACTAGCTGTGATACCACTTGTAGGGAATTTTTCTTGCTTAAATTCCAAAAACAAAACAAACATAACACAGAGAATGATACTCTGCTAGGAATTTCTGATAATTCCGGAACAAAAAATAAAAATCACTTGAACAAACGATAATACTCTATTTTACAACACAGGATCTTGCTGCAGACAGAATTTCAGCTTACTGAAGATAAAGTTTCAGCAACAAAAGAAACTTCTATTCATTTATAATAAACCAACTATTACAAAACATCTTCCTCACATAGAGGGATTTTCACAATTGTTGTTACAAAAGCATCTTCCTCACAAAGAGGGATTCACGAAAGATTATGCTGAAAAGCATCTTCCTCTTGACAGAGGGATTCACCAGTCTATGCTGAAAAACATCTTCCTCTTGACAGAGGGATTCACCACTCTATGCTGAAAAGCCTCTACCTCTTGACAGAGGGATTCACCAATCTATGTTGTAGAGCATCTTCCTCTTGACAGAGGGATTCACCAATCTATGTTGAAGAGCATCTTCCTCTAGACAGATGGATTAACCAAGAGACTGCTTCAAGTGCAGTTCCAAAACCAAAACAGTCACTGCATTGTTGTGCATACCCATTACATTGATATGCTACGTTGCTGCGTATTACATTTCAATCTCTCACCAGAAAGCATTACCCTTGCGCTCCTCCGGATACAAGTAACTACAGAAGACGCGTGCTTTGCGTCTTCTGCTCTCATGCTCACGCTCATATACACTGTTGTGTCTACACATATATAGTGCGAGAAGGGGTCATAACAGTCCATCAACCACTTTAACTCTCTGACAGAGTCTCTGCTACAATCTGCTGCTTCAGTGAACAAAATCTGATCTTCTCGGACATTCTATTGTGCTTCTTGAGTCGATGGTATGGAAACCCATAACTGATAAATGCTTTGTGGCTTGTTCAAGACATGTTCTTCTCTGGTAGCGGTAGACCTACTGGAGCTGGACGCAAGAAACCCATAATCTTTTTAATGCACCTGCACGTGGCATGTCCTTCTCGTTCTTGGCTGAGCTGCTCTTTAACAGTGGTAGCTGAGCATTCAATGTGCAGGAGCTGGATCTGATCTTCCTCTTTTGGGAACACAAATAGGTAAAGGGTGAAAAGACACTTATGGCGGTGGCGTGAACAAGGTAAGAACAAATAATGGTCGTTGGATCAAAATGTATTGACGACTGGGATAGTTTGTAGGTGAAGGTGGGATCTGCGATGGCTTAGGTCGCATCGCATCGCGAACTCAGGGTGGAGGCTTAACGTGCAATGGCTTAAGCTTGCGATCTGTGATCTACGATAAGATCGCATTGCAGAATCGTAATCGGGGCAGAACAGGGGTGCAACAGGTTGATGTGCGATATGCGATCTGCGATTTGATCGCATTGCAGGGAACTCCAATGGGGGTTTTCCGGAAACAGAACACTGCAGTCGCAGTCGCTCTACAGCAGTTGAAATTATCATTCCAACAAAGCTAACAATATATTCCGCACTATTCAAAGGTGGTGGAATTCATCGAGTTTCTCAGAGCTCGGCTTCACTCATCGGGAACGTGCGGCCGAAATATATTTCTCAGCAACGTCCTTTTTGTTTGAGCCAGAGTTTGCTACCTGCAGAGCCGTTTACACAAAAAATGCTATTTTCACCGTCATATTAGATGATCTTTATGACAAGCATGAAACTTTAGACAATCTTAACTTGTTTACAAAATCTATGAAAAGGTAAATTTTTCGTTGATTCGAACTATCTTTTTTATTCGTATTTTTTTTAACGAAAGAGTCTGGAACAGTTTTCAGGCATACATATTCCTATTCCAAATTAAACCATAAAACTCGTAGCAACTAAACAAATCTATCTTTATAGATTTGAAAATATCTAATTCTGATTTTTGGTGACAGTCAGATTCTAACGTATTTACCTAGTTCTGATCTCTCCTAACAATTAGATTCCAAGATATTTCCAGCCCTGCAATCCATTGCACAAGGATACCCATTTAAAGTCTAAGTAGTTTTTTTTTAAATAAAAAAAAGGTTTCGTATTAAAAATAAAATAGATAGTACATATGTCATGTTTTTTTATTATAGTTCGCTTCTTAAGCATACATTACCTCCAAAAAGACACCGAGGTCTCTTTCTTGCTAACCTTAAATTCTAGTTTTATAATCCTAACCTCTTTCGTTCACTATCCAACATACTTAGTCCAAATATTTTTTATGATAAAGTGAAAACTCAGAATGTGTTCATCCTCTTACTGTAAAAAAACCCTTTTGTTCTTCATTCCCCTACATTGACTTCTAACTCTTTGAGGAGTTGACACTTCCAGTATTTATCTTAACCCCATGTTCAAATGCTGTAAAAAAAAACTTACTATGATCTTTTCCAATGCCCATTTTGGAAAGTAAGTTTGCAGTGCAGTTCTTTCTCTATATATGTTGTTATCACCTGGATTGAACCTCAGGGTTGAAAGAAGGCAATGCTAGGGTAACCACAAACAACGCTTATCCAAGTAGCTAGCCCTACTAGGATGGGAGAGGGCTCTCTCCATAAGGATCTCAACCAAGATCACTAGATCAAGGAAAGGATATTAGGCTAGGTATAGTAACACAAGGTTTGATTTGATTTTGAAGGGGTTTTGCTAGATTAGGAGGAGCCAGACAGTTAAGGCTAGGGAATTAGGTCAAAATTGCAAGGTGTTCAATGGGGAAAGGTAGGTATAAGGCTTAGCACTCTAGGGCTTGATGGGTGAGGTGTTTTAAGACTGGTGAGGAGCTAGGAAGAGCATGTGATTACCATGGATCCTTCCTAGACTGTAGAAAACATATAATGGTGAAAATTTCCCCAAAGTAGAGAAGTGATGTTATGAATTTTGCCTATCAACTTGAAAAAGTTCACTTAGAAGCAATGAAATGATTAATGAAGTACACAAAACATTCTAACATATGATCAAAAGAGAAGAAACTGAGCTAAACTTCATACCACATGGATCCCAAATAAATAGTTGCAATTTTTATTAATCTCCTGCTAAACTGCTATAAAATGATGTACAATCAAGGCATAAGCATTGAGTTGAATCCAACCCTTTACAATGAGAAAAAAGGAGAAGATATAGGCATTGTTTCAATCTCCTTCCATCGTTAGGGGTTGAATCCCTAAGATGAGGAGCTAATCTAACACTGAACAAGAAACTGGAATATAGGCATCTTAACAACTTGCCTCTAAAAGTGAAAAAACTAATTCATTTGAGCTCAAATTGACTTTTAATATAATGAATCTACCCTCTACTACTACTTATCCATCATATTTACAAACCAAGTCATAATTTACAATAGTGAAACATACTCTAAGAGAGAAAATCTATGAACATAGTCAAAACACAGAAAAATAGCCATTCTGTGAAAAATTTGCCCTATGCGCAGTGCCACTAGTCCAACACGTAGCGCCACTTTCAGGTTCCTCTTGAAGGCCTTCGACATCCAAATTGAGCTCATGATAGCTCATTGGAAAGCTGTTCAAGTCTAATTCTAAAACACTTGGAATTTCTTCATTTGAAGCTTATTTAACCCCTCAAAAGTGGATTCTTCCAAGACTGATTCTGTGTATCCAAAAAGTGGCAGAAATGACATTTTTAAGGTGTTTTTTGACTTTTTGGTGGACCAATTCTGCCCCAAAAACCTAGCAAATGCATAGGGTGCATGTACTCATCACTCTAAATCCAAAAATGCAATCCATTTTTCGATTGGGTGTCCTTAGGAAAAGCGCAGCGCCGGTGGCGCTGTGAGTTGAGCCAGATTTTCTGTGTGTGCAATTTCCAAAATTTGCAAAAATCAAAATCTCCTCCAAACCTGACCAAAATTTGTGAGCAACACCATCATCAAGCATCTTGATGAGCCAAGGAAGCTTCAGCAGGCAACATAAGCCTATCCTCCTCTTTTTTTCCCTTTAGAGCCCGCCTTAGCCTAACTTTCATTTGTTTGACCCCATGTTACAAATTTTGTTTCGGATCCTGTAAAGGTAGCCCATGTGCCTCATCATCTGGTTGTCCCTATTGGCCTTCTGCAATAGCTTCTCTAGGTGCCAATTGACTCTTTCAATCCAAATCTCTCCATCATCCTCAATTTCTTTCTCAATAGGAGTCAAAGTGACCGGTGCCTCTTCCTTTTACATAACTGATTCACCCTTTTCTCCTTGTCATTTTAACTTGAGAAGTTCCAGCTCCATGAGGACCTGCTTGCACTCAAATTCTTGTTATCTTGTTCCAAATATGTGATGACATACTTGGCTCTTTCCAAATTTTCCATCAATGCTTGGACTTGAGCCTCAATTTCCTGTATGATGATGTCCTTTATTTTTTCTTCATCCTGGGCCTCTCAGTCAATTCTCCATCCCATGATGAGTATAATGCTGCTCTAGCTCATCATGCTCTGTCAAATCAAAGTCTCTCTCTTCCTCCTCATCATCAAAACTTTCCCCTAGCATCTTTTCTTTCCCTTTGTGCAGATGTTGCACTTGTTCCTGCTATGTTGATGAAGAAGGCAAAGCCCCTTCCACATCATGTGGAGCAAGTATTTTCCTATGAGTTGATGAAGAAGGCAAGGTCCCTTCCACATCCTGTGGAGCAAACACTTGCTTATCAACTGCAAACAATCTTTTTGTGCCCCTTTGGTATGTCATGTAGGTCCTGGGCACCTCAGTAGCTCTAGTCTCTTTGGCCTTCTCATCTGTCTTCACTTGTGCACTGCTAGAAGGTCCTCCTGATTCTTGGGACACTGGTGGAGGAATTTGAGGACCCCTGAAGATGTCATGAGCAATAAATATCTCCCATGATATGTTGAGGAGGTTAAGATGATGAAGCACAATCATCTTCATCAGGGAATAATGATAAAGACTACTCATCTGCTGAGGCTATGGCTTTTTCTACACAAAGTGGGCCATCTTCTCAATATTCTTGAACAAGAAATAAGGGAGGTTTAACATCTTCACCCTGGTAAAATGCATGAGAAGCCTGATGTGATAGGTGTATAGTCTGGAAAATTTTCTCGCACAAGTGAAATATTTCATGATGAGTTTCATCATGGAGGCATATTTGTCTTCAAGGAACCTGAAAGGAAAAATCCTTTTTGCTTCATTTCTGTACCTGAGTTTGATGTAAGACTCATAATAGTGTTCATCCAGGTCCTCTACCTTATACCATTTCTCCCCTACATTTGTAATCCTAGTTGCATCCGCAATAATGAAGGGTGAAACTGTAAATGTCACCCCAACAAGAGTCACCTTGTTGTCCCGGAGATTGGCTACAAAAAGCCTGGTGAGCTCAGGGTGGTGTTGAACTCTCTCTATCTTCTCATAGAACTCATAGCGCCCTAGATGCCTGAAACAAGTGACAACCAAATGAGAGGCCTCAAACTCTCTGAGGTTTGATGGCTCTTCCCTGATAATTTTGCCTCCCTTGTGTGGTTTTCTCTGATGCCTAGGTCTCTATATTGAACTATCACTGCCATTGTTTTCCTCCTCCTCATACTCTCTGTCTTTTCTGTCCATGTTTGCAAATTTTGAGGCTGTGCACTCCTAGAAAGGGATGAAGGGAGTGAGAAAGAGTGATTAGGAATAAGGGAATGGGAGATGGCCTTGTGAGGTATTTGGTGGGCTAGGAAATGAATGGGAGGGTATGAATAATGAAAATGAGGGAGAGGGGCTTGGGTCCTTTTTTGAAGTATATCTTGTGGAATGAAGGACAAAGGAATATAAAATGTTATGGAGTGATATAGGGAAGGGGATTAGGGCTTTAGTGATAGGTGACGAGAGAAATAATGGGGGTTAGGGTTTCTAGGGTATAATTAAGGAAGAATCTAGGGTTTCACTATTTCCATTGTAAATTACCTTTAAAAACTTCAATTGCAAACCAATGATGAAGTACAGTGAGGAAACTTACTTGCTTGAGGGAAGAGAGGGTGATTTTTGATGTTTTTAGGTAGCTGGAGGCTTTTTGGCCCTTGCTGGCTCAACATACAGCACCATTCTAAACGCACAGTGCAGTTGTTTTTTACACTGCCAAAAGTCGCCTACGCGTAGCACTGAGTCTCTATGCGCAACGCCACTTCAAGAAAACTTTCGAATATCTTCCTAGTGTCAAAATTAGGCATGGGATAGCTTGTTGGAAAGCTTGTCCTATCTTATTTCTCTAACATTTTGAATTTTGCAATTTGGAGCTCATTTACTCTGCCAAATGCTCAATCTCCCAAGACTGGTCAAAATGTGCAGAATGAGGCTGCCAAAATGCAGAGTGCTATTGCAGTCAACTTTTGGAGGTCTTCCTCAACTCCAAATTGCGCTAATGATATCTCATTGGAAAGTCCTATGTATCTAGTTATCATTTGACCCATTAAGCAAGTCATTTGGACACTCCAGCTAGGATAAAACTTGGTTTACCGAAGGTCACTCCATAAGTGCAGTAACTCTCCTATGACACCTGTAGTTTTGACATTTCTCGAAAACCATGATACCTCTGTAAACAAAGATGGAGTTTTTTCTTCTTGGGTCTATGATGGAAAAAAACCTCTTTCACTTTTGTCAAATTCATCTTTTCTTGCTCAGAAACATCATTTGAAGAAAACCTATCCCAATATGTGGAACATGGGATTTGTAGAAATGAAGGGAAATGAAGGGGATGAGGGGATTCTAAATTCTTGAGAAAATTCTATGAAGTAGGGAGGGATGTTAAGAAGAAGGGGAAAGTGGAAGTTTAAGGATTGAGTGAGGGGAAGGGGTCCAAAAGGGAAAAACACAAGCCTAATGTAGAAAAGTGTCAAATTGTAGCAATAGGCTAGGGGTTGTGGGAAAATGATGAATTTGAGGGATATCAGTGATGGGAAGTGTTTAAGAAGGTATATTAAGGATAGGGGAAGGTGTATGAACATCATGATACAAATTTTTTTGATAATTTGACCATCCAAGAAAAATTACCTTCAAAACCCTAGGAGAGGGAAATGAGCCTTACCTAAGCACAAATGAAGCAAAAACAAGGTGTAAAATGGCCCATTGAAACCTGAAATAATGACGAAAACTCTTTGAATGATGGTACATCAACCGAATGGTGACATGAACCAATACATGGAAGATTTTGGAATGAGTGAAAACAAATCCTAGACCTGATACCCAGTGACCAAATTTTTACTTGAAGACTCACTGAAATGAAAAAAATTGACTCTGACACCCTAAGACCACTCTATAAGAGCATATATGATCACTTGTGGCAGTATGCAAATATTGACTCTAACATATGTGATCAATGTTGATGAGTTGGTATGTGCTCACCATAGTCTTGATGGGCTTCATCCAATTATTCAAGATCAGAGAGTTGAAATTATTCAGACCCTTAGCCGAGTTGATAATGCCTTTTGCATCCCTATAGACTTGTAGGTTCTCCAATCCCAACCATTTCCATGCTATCAACACTCCCCCTAACCATTTCCCTACTGTCAACACTCCCCATAGCACCATTATCTCTGACTTACTCTTCGTGCCCTGTCCTCCTTCCCACCAAAAATGATAGCTTTTCCCCTCTTCAATGACTCTGTAAACCCCACTATGTAAACCCCAAATCAACATTTCCTCCCACTACAAGCACCACTAAAGAATCCCAGTGGGAGTGTATGCCATATGTTTTTCCAAATGATTCTTCTTTGCATGCCTGCAATTTGAGATGGTCCTATCTCCAAGAAATAGGTCACTATTTCTATTATGTCTTCCCTAACTATCAGATTTTTGTTCTCAAATATGAGTGCATTCTTGCTCCTCCAAATGATCCATATGAGATATGGAGGGAGAAAACAAAATTTGTCATGAGTTTTAATCACTTCCATATGCAACTTCTTAATGTAGTGAATTGATCCATCTGCATGATGCCAAAGGAGTCCATTATCCCTTCCCAAACAACCATCCCAGAAATAAATGTGCATTATCCTCACTACTTACCGTACAGAGTAGGCATATCCCCTTTATAGCCACCTAGCTGGAACACTTGATTTTGTTGGGGTTATCCCCTTTCCAAATTTTCTGAATCCAGTAGTCCCCCTTCTATCCCAATGCCTCCCTAGGGATGTAGTTGTATATCTCTTTTACGGAAGGATGCCCCTTTTTCAAGCCCCCCGCCCTTGACATTTGGTCCCTCTTATCATTTATTGAGATGCCTTGTTTCTCAAGTTGGTGATATAATCTTCCCATTCCATCCCCTCAATTAGTTGAATGTCCCTAGCACTTTTCCATGATTGGTCATCTATGCACAATGCATCAAACTTATAGATATGATTTAGAAAGGTGAGCCCTCTATTATATGAGATTAAGAATTCCATATGATTGAGTGTGATTCCCTCCCATACCTAGCTTTACATAATTTGAATTGGTTTGATTATTAAGTACATACTTACTTCATTGGCTTTCTTTTCAAATGGGATCTATCATTGGTAGATCAAATGCCACAGGATATGAAAACATGTTTAAAGGGTTTCTACGAAAGAAATCGCTGAAGAAGGATGCAAGAGGCAAGGGTGTGACGTGCTAAGCTACATTCAAAAAGTTGTATGTATTAAGTCTCTTATCATTTCCTGGTTATGTAGTTTTTTATTGATTATAGATTCATGATTCACTCATATGGTATATGGTAGTGGGAGGTCCAGCTAGCAGCTTATACTAAAGACGCAGAATAGTCTGCAGCTAGATACGTACCATCCGATGATGAATATATTGAAAATGCTTGTGTGTATCAGTGCTCTTTTCATTGGGGAGGTTCTTACAGATGATGTACTCTCTAAATTTGGTCGAGAATCCAGATTTCTATACCTCTTGGATTTCATTGGGGAGGTTCTTACAGATGATGTACTCTCTAAATTTGGTAGAGAATCCAGATTTCTATACCTCTTGGGCTTGACAGTGCTTCTAGCTAACTACAACAAAACTTATCAGATATTTATTTTTCATATTCAACAATCTATATATTAAATACCATGTGATAGATAATATAATTTTGATTAAAGTTTATTTTATTAATCTCCATGAATCTCATTAATTTTGATTAACTATAATTAATAAATTCACCTCACTCAAATCTGTTGTAATTAACACAAAAGCATTTTCTAATGTAATTGATATACGCATTTTAAGCTGATTAATATAAATAAACTTATTTCAACTACATTAATAAATATAATAAATATAATGAAATCTTTTTATTTATATCAGAAACCATACTATATAAACAATAAAATCCTCATCATTGATTTTTGTTTTTATCTTATTCCTCCCATAAAAATAATGCGTTTTCAATTGACGGGATGAAAAACAGTAGTTACTGCAAATACTGTGTGTTTAATATATAATTGTAAAAACAGTAAAGGAAACGATTAAATTAACTTATTGCAAATGATTTTATTACTCATTAAATTAATTTAATGCAGGTATATTTAACATATATTAAAGATAAGACCATTCATATCCTTTAATTGCGACTAATGTTTAAATGTTTCTTATACTGAAATCCGTACTGTTAAATATAAATGCAGGCTGAGAGATCAAGGGGAGTTGGCTCTGAAACATGTGCATAGTGTTATGGATAACGCCCTTGATACCGGCGTAACACCGGACAGTTGCAGGAGACTAGTTTTTCATTCGGCGAGAGTAACGCAGTTGCTTTACACGGATGGAGACGGTTTGACACTTCCAAATAACATGTCAGAAATCTCAACAAAAATCAAACTAGCGAAAAAAAAACAAACAAAAAAATTAGCCACCTAAATAACCCTAATAAAAAACACAAGTAAATTACAATGAACCCTATCCATACAACAAAGTCCATGGAAATCCATTCTACCCCTCCCTCAACTCTCTTTACATTATCAAATGAAGCAGCAAGATGGGTGCTGCCAGAGGAACAATGGACTCCAAACGAGAAAATAAAAAATTAAAATTAAAATATATTTTTAAATTATTATTTTTCTAAATATTAATATATTAAATTTAATGTTTTAAAATAAAAATAAATTTATTTAAAGAAAATTATTTTTATTCGATTACTTCACATTTTACATTTATGAATTAAAATAATTTAAATTAATTATTTATTCTATACGAATTTTATACATTATCAAATATATACATTTAAAGTTTATTGGTCATTAATATAGTGACATATATTATTCAAATTTATTTATTCTTATTTATTTATTTTTTTTTATATGTGGTTCACGGCCTGCACTGGGCCGCTACATCCACAGGAACGAATCACAGGCAATTCCCCAAGGGAACTGCTTGTCGAGCTTTTTCTATTGCTAGCTGCCCAGGGCGTCTTAGGAGATTTGACCCCGTGACCTCCAATTGGCAAGGTACTTGCACAGACTCGACCATTTGAGCTATCCCTTTGGGTGTTAAATTTAAATTTTATTATATAACATATATTTACCATTTACTACAAGATAAGGTTTAGTTATATATAGATATTAAATTTATAATTAATATTTAAACATTAAATATCTTATTTTATTTATTAGAAAAAATAAAAATTATATATATAGATATGTTTTTTATTGGATTGTTCGTCCGAAATGTTTTTCACACAGTTTTGACTATAAAATTTCTTTGATTATGAATAATTGTGGAAATATACACTTTCAAAATATACATTATTATTCACATTTAAGATTTATTTTGCAACATATATTTATCATTGACATAGAGTTTTGAGGTTTATGATATAAAATTTTAATGTTAGATCTTAAGACTTTTGTGATCCCATAATGATAATGATGCTAATCTTTACCGTTCAATATTATAACACAGACTTACCCTATGTTATTAGTTCTCAATCTTATATGCAATGACATGAATCAATTGTTAATTAAATGAGCATTGGAGTAATCGATGAATTTGACATTCTCTATATACCATCATTGTATATTGCTTTTAATGGGAGTAAAGTCGACAGCATTAGACTAATTGAATGTTGTTCGGGTGGTTAATATCACAACATGCAACATAAGAAGGCTCTAGTAGCTTGGGACAGCTGGCTTGGTTTTCTCCCTTCAATCTAGGGTTGGCGATCCAATGGTCATGGGCACCCAGGGTTTAACATCGTAATCGCGCCTCCCACATTTTGCTGCCAGTGGTTTCATTTGTGTTGCGTGGTTTCCCTGGTTTTCTTCTCTGCAACTAAAACGATCATTCGCTGTTGCAGAGAAGGTTTTTGCTTGTCTGTTCCAGTTCTGATGGGGGGTTATGTCGAGCCCTATTCGGTCGGTACCCTACAACATTTGCTTCCTCCTTGTTTTGGATGTTTTCCTCTCGCTATCAGCTTCTTTTCAAGGGTACTAAGATGGGTGATTTTTCTCATTCAATCCATTGTGTAGGGGATTCATATTTCCACTAGCTTACTCATCCATATCAAGACAAATTTGGAGGCTATCAACCTCGAGAAGGTAAATAGAATTTGTTATGACAGAGTTGCTTAAGGCTTGCTTCTTCTATTTCCTAATTCGAGTAACTGATGACTGATTTCTTGGGTTTCAGGCGTAGGCGGACTTTGACTTTCTGGAACCGATTTGTCTCAGGTATTTTTTAAATCTTCTACAAACTAGTTTTAAGTTTTGTTGAAAATGCAACAAGATGATGGAGCTTAGTGAAAAGAAGTCGCCTTCACTAAGTGTGCCCGCAGGCTATTTCTGGTGCAAAGTCTATTTTTAGACATATGGATCATGGTCTATGAGTTGCAGGATGTTATTTATGGATGATTGGTCATGT
>APFE031706757.1:245037-263091 GCA_000404065.3 Pinus taeda | reverse complement strand
AGAACAATCGAATATTATTAGCTCTTAATAATATTTGGACTATAAACATTATCTTATCCTCTTGCAGCACTTCAGTTCGAGCTAGGAATGTGGCACATGCAACTGCTAGAAGGAAATACGCTTTTCTTATGGGTTAGTTGAGGTATTGCATGAAGGACTTTAGTTAGAACTCAAGTGATTGAGTTTTGGTGGAGTTGAATGAGGAGTTGATGGAGTTGTGTTCAATTTGACTTAGTTGAACTAGTTGTATTTAGTCTAACTGCCAAACACACTAGTGATGAGTGCTGTAAATTAATTATTAATTAATTCACTAATTATTAACTCATAAATCAACTAAATAATACATCAGTTAACTCAGTGCATGGATAGTTCAGTGGAGACAAGTGTTAGAGGTGAGTGAAAGGGCAAGACAGTTTTCAGTTGTGACTATAGTTGTGCATGAGATTTGCACAATCAATGGATTGAGTATTGTCAATGAGGATTGCATGGTATAGGCAAAGGGAATACGAATTTGGATCATCCATTCTCATCTATTCTCATGCAGGATTGCGCAGTGGAGGTAGGAAAGCAGCGAAGGAGATTTGAACCTGTGATTGATTCAGATCTGAGCTAGTTTGTGTGTAACAGGTGGAGATGGTACTGAGTACTTGCGAGGAGTATTGTACTACGTATTGTTACATGTTCTCAATCAATATAATATACAGATAGTTGAGGGGTTTTCAGCTGTGTGCTTTCCCTAGTTACATACTATGTTGATATGTGTGTTTGATGTATCAATGTGTGCATGTGACTGTTTTAATTCCACAAATTGTTGATGATCAACATAGAGGAGGTTATGTATTATGCATGCATTATGCAAATAGTGTATAATTAGGATAATCTCTGTGAATAAGTGTTATATTATTCAAAAATTCTACATGGTATCAGAGGTGGTTGATTTGTAGAAAAAGTTCTACATGGTATCAGAGCAGAGTTGATCATCGGACCTATTATTTAGAAAGTGTTTACATTTTATTTCTTTAGGCAGATTCTGTAATAGGGCCAGGTAGCCTCTGGATTCATACTTCTTTTGGAAGGTGAGATATCCAGTGAATGACCATACAGTCAATCTTTGTACGAGAAATAATTTGTTCTCACGAATTTTAGATCAGAGGCGGTTGAGTTTTGAGCTGGGGGAATTCAAAATTGTAGCAGTGTTTTCTTGGTGTCAAAGTTGAAATGTCTTTCAACGGATTTCGATTGGAGTATGCCCTTGAAGGTAGCTCGAATTATATTGCATGGAAAGAAAGGATGGAAGCAGTGTTAGATGACAATGGGTTGAAGGATTTCATAGATGCGGATGTCCCAAAACCTACTGATGCTGCTGAAGCTGAGGCTTGGCAAAAGAAGACAGCAAAGTGTCGAAGGATTCTTTTGGAGGGTGTGAGGGATCACATTGTATCTAGCCTCCATGGAAAGGCTTCTCCATACTTGATGTGGAAAGCGTTGAAAAACTTATTCCAAAGAAAGAGCGACTAGAGGAAGTTGGCGCTCAATGATAAAATCAGAAACATTAAGTGTGAGAAAGGAGATAGTATGCCCAAGTATCTCACGAAGTTCACCCAATGTCGGGATGAGCTAGGAAGTGTGGGGGTGACTGTCGATGATGAGGACTTGGTGAGCTTGGCTCTACTTGGTCTTCTGAAGAGTTGGCATTCCTATCAGGACTCTGTCAATGGTCGGGAGAAATTGCCAGGATGGGAGAGACTTTGGTCAGAGCTTGTGCAAGAGGAGATCAGGCGGAATACCAGGGACAGATCTTCATCAAAGGCATCTGATGAAGAAAATTGCGCTTTTGCTGCCAAAGTAAAGAAGGGGAAGAACAAGAAAGCTTCTCATTACAGTGCGAAAGGCAAGAAGCAGGACATGTCCAAGGTGAAGTGCTTTCATTGTGACTAGCATGGACACTATGCCACAAATTGTCCGCAGAAGAAGAAAAATAAGCAAGCTACTGGATCTGCAGCGGGAGAGGCCTTAGCCTCGCAGTTTGAGCTGGATTTTTTGCTGATCGCATGCTTGGTATCAAGTATGATGGGATCGGTATGGTTCTTGGACAGTGGTGCGTCTTTTCACATGACACGAGATGGAGATTTGTTTTTTGATCTGGATGAGAAAGATCTTAGAGTGCACATCGAGATGGGCGATGATGGTAGATACAGTGCGACCAGTATCGGTACCATTTGCTTTGAGAGGGAGTTTGGTTAACCCTTCGTATTGAAGGAAGTGATGCATGTTCCAAGATTGAAGAATAATCTTATCTCTGTGGCGATGTTAGAAGACAAGGGATATGATGTTGTTTTCAGCAAGGGAAAGGCTTTCCTGCGCAGTAAGACAACTGGAGAAACTTGGAAGATAGGGGTTCGAGTCAAGAACCTTTATCAGTTGCATGTAGATGGTTGCGCAACAATGGCATGCAAAGTAGGAGTGGTGAGCCGGGATGATGGCGAGCTGTGGCACTGGAGATTGGGCCACCTTCACCATGGAGCTTTGAAGATACTGCATCAGATTTTCACTGGGCTTCCTAAAGGCACTCTTGCACAGTCAGATCAGTGCAAGGGGTGTACTTCGGGAAAATTTGTGAAAGACACCTTTCATGAGAAAGATAGTCGTGCCACAACGATCCTTGAGAGAATTCACAAAGACGAGTGTGGACCTTTCTCAGTAGCTTCGACAGCAAAGAACATGTACTATGTGATCTTTGTTGATGATTTCTCTCGGAAGTGCTGGATCTTCTTCATGCAGAAGAAGAGTGAGACATACTCAAAGTTCTGTGAGTTCAAAGCACTGGTCGAGAAGGAATCGAGGAAGAAGGTGAAGGCTCTTAGGAGCGACAATGGTGGTGAATTCATCTCTGGCGAGTTCAAGGACTTTTGTACCATAGAAGGGATTCGAAGAGAGCTCATAGCTCCCCATAACGCACAACAGAATAGGGTTACTGAGTGGAAGAACAGAACGATCGTGGGTGCTACACAGGCAATGTTGCATGATCAGGGCCTACCCCTTCACTTGTGGGCGGAGGCATGCAATACTGCAATATATGTGCAGAACCATTGTCCTCATAAGATACTTGGCATCAGTACACCCGAGGAGGCTTATTCTGGTAAGAGGCCTGATATTTCCCATTTGAGGATTTTTGGTTCTCCTGTTTACATGCATGTGACGAAGGATGCTAGGAAGAAGCTGGAGCCGACCACAGAGGTTGAGATATTTGTGGGGTACACTGATACACCCCACAACTATCGTGTGTATTTTCCAAATAGTCGCAAGATTGTTGTGCGACAGGTTATCAAATTTCAAGAGGAGAAAGCCATGAACTATTCGCTTGAGAGGGAGCCACACTTGCATGCAGATGAGGAGCTACTAGTTCCTAAGAATGAGCTTCAGGATGTGGATCAGCCACAAGATGAAGTTCATGGATTGGAAGAGACCACTCATGCAACGCCAACTATCAGAGGGCGAAAGCGCACTACAGAAGCTGGTCGACTGGCTCAAGATGCAGAGAAGGTTGTAGGACCACCTACAACACAATGCAAACATAGATAGTCACCTGATCGGTACATTGGATACATGGATCTTGTGAGAAAATGTGTCATGACTGAGCCATCCTCTTTCGAGGAAGCTGTGGAGGATCCCGCATGGGTAGATGCCATGGTGGAAGAGTATGATTCGATTGTCAGAAATAGTGCATGGGAGATTGTCCCAAGACAGGAGGATGAGGTGAAGCTATGTGGCTTCATGGATGTAGATTGGTTAGGGAGACCAACGGACGACATCAGGTACCATCATATCATAGATTGTGTGCAGTGGAGAATCATGTTACTTTCATATATTCACATGAAGGATCAGGATGCTGATATTGACGAAGGCGCTCACCAGGAGCAAATTCGAATATCACAGAGGCAGGATAGGGGTTGCAGATAATCCATATCTTGTTGAGAGGGAGTGTTGAAAATGCAACAAGATGATGGAGCTTAGTGAAAAGAAGTCACCTTCACTAAGTGTGCCTGCAGGCTTTTTTTGGTGCAAAGTCTATTGTTAGACAATGTCTATTTTTAGACATATGGATCATGGTCTATGAGTTGTAGGATGCTATTTATGCATGATTGGTCATGTTGGTAAAAATAGATGGACTTCTATTTTTATACATATGGGCGGAGTCTATTTTTACACTGGCAGTTTAAAAATAGAACAGTCGAATATTATTAGCTCTTAATAATATTTGGACTATAAACATTATCTTATCCTCTTGCTGCACTTTAGTTCGAGCTACAAATGTGGCACATGCAACTGCCAAAAGGAAATACACTTTTCTTATGGGTTAGTTGAGCTATTGCATGAAGTACTTCAGTTAGAACTCAAGTGATTGAGTTTTGGTGAAGTTGAATGAGGAGTTGATGGAGTTGTGTTCAATTTGACTTAGTTGAACTAGTTGTGTTTAGTCTAACTGCCAAATACACTAGTGATGAGTGGTGTGAGTTAGTTATTAATTAATTCACTAATTATTAACTCATAAATCAACTAAAGAATACATCAGTTAACTCAGTGCATGGACAGTTTAGTGGAGACAAGTGTTAGAGGTGAGTGAAAGGGCAAGACAGTTGTCAGTTGTGACTATAGTTGTGCATGAGATTTGCACAATCAATGGATTGAGTATTGCCAATGAGGATTGCGCGGTATAGGCAAAGGGAATACAAATTTGGATCAGCTATTCTCATCTATTCTCATGCAGGATTGCGCAGTGGAGGCAAGCAAGAAACGGAGGAGATTTGAACTGTGATTGATTCAGATCTGAGCTAGTTTATGTGTAATAGGTGGAGATAGTACTGAGTACTTTCGAGGAGTATTGTACTATGTATTGTTACATGTTCTCAATCAATATAATATACAGATAGTTGAGGGGTTTTCAGTTGTATGCTTTCCCCAATTACATATTGTGTTGATATGTGTGTCTGATGTATCAATGTGCGCATGCAATTGTTGATGATCAATGTAGAGGAGGTTATGTATTATACATGCATTCCACAAATAATGTATAATCAGGATAATCTTTGTGAATAAGTGTTATATTATTCAAAATTTCTACAAGTTTGATGTTAAGGGTTTCATTAGAATTCCATTCTTTGTGCATTGACAGGTATTATTCTATGCTGGAATCATCCCATCATGGCCATGATGGCTTCAAATGCTTCCTTATTGCTCATGGTGTTGCCTTCTTGTTTCCATGTTGGTCACAATGTTGAACCCTATGACGGTTTGTTATTTCTCCACTAGATGATATTCTAGCTTTTCTTGGTGAAAGAATTTGTCTTTAGGCGGAGGTTATATGCCAACCATAATCCATATTTAATATGTTGTTTTAAAGGAGTTAGGAGTACCCAGCGAGCTGAGTTGTTTCCAGTTCCTCCATGACATAGCATGTGTGTCTCATTCTTGCCAAGGGTTTACTTTAAGTTATTTTATTTTTTTGTTTGTGAAAGGGTGTGTAATTTCAGTTTTGAAAGTATACCAAGGTTTTGTATACAATATTAACGACTTGCACGTATCTTATTGGGCTTTAGGATCCTTTTAAATTTACTTGGCTTTTGATACCGAACTTATCATTTCTCCCTTAATGGACTTTGTCGAATTTGTATATGGATTATTTCTTTCGT
Source organism: Pinus taeda (assembly GCA_000404065.3). Classification (NCBI taxonomy): domain Eukaryota; kingdom Viridiplantae; phylum Streptophyta; class Pinopsida; order Pinales; family Pinaceae; genus Pinus; species Pinus taeda. The sequence goes on along the minus strand of APFE031706757.1, from coordinate 257,401 downwards.
TGAATAGATTATGAAAATGAATAGACTATTAACTCGTATTTCTTTCTGGGATTGACTAAATATTATTTTGAACCTTGCATTTGATAATGAGAGTTCTCTCATGATTAATCTGTCTAGAGGAATTAGCTGTGTTCTTGCAAATTTGACAGTTTTCCATATATAAAATTCTTTTTTCTCCAATTTATAGTTACCCAGAACGAATTGAACTGGTAGACACTTAGAGTTATCATCTGTTTATAAAATATACAGTATACAAGAAACTTGCATAATATAAACAATACTATGTTTCAGTAGTTAGACTATTATGTGTTGGTTATATCGAGCATATACATCTATTGTTAGCAATTGTCTGTCTCAATATTTAAGATATTTTTTTTCCATTTCTCTGGATATTTGGTATAGTTCTCTATTTTAGATATCTCTTAATTCTCTACATATGCATAAACTGTCCTCTATTCTTATCATAAATAAATCTCCGGTTAGATATTTATTATTAGCTTAAAATACAGAATTGACAATTCAAGTTTAGCTAGCAAAGCAATCACTATGATATCATTTCTTTTAATGATTGCTAAGTCAAGGATTTGACTACTTATCTATTCACTGCCTTATTAATTATGTAATTCTTTTCTTTTCTTGGAAGGTCTCGCCACCAAGCCGTGAGTCTGACACTTATGTCCAGACTCTCCCTGAGCTCTTCCTTCTCCACACAATAAAATGAGTCTGTTGTAAAAAGGTATCCTGGGCTTTAGGACTCACAGTCCAGCCTGAAGTCACGTACCTCTCAGAATGTACTTAATGTTTTCCCACTGGTTTATTCCACCCAACTCAAGGAAATCTGGGCAACATTGTCCCACTCCCTTTACCCATCTAATCTACTTTTCATTCTCTATTTTTCCAGCCCCCTAGGCCTTCCTTCAATTCCTCTCTTAAGGAGACAGATGAGTAACCACTTTAACTATTTTAGGAGGTTAATAACTAAATACTTTAACTCTTAATTATTCATTAATCAAACAATAAAATATGTTCTAGCTTGCCAGCCATAGTTCTTTAATATTCGATGTCAAGTATTTAGGATAAAGTACAAAGATAAAATAAGTAAAACATGGTAACCAAATTAAATGTCTATGCAATTTGGGGTGTTACATCTTCCCCCTGCGATGAACACCATCCCTGGTGTTCTTCCTGATTTATGAAAATAACTTCGGATAGGCTTCCAGCATAAACGCCACTTCTTCCCAAGTGGCCTCTTCTGGACCAAAGTGCTTCCATTGCACTTTAACCTGGGTGATGACTCGTTTTTGCAAGGTGGTTTCTCTTCGATCGAGAATATGAAGAGGTTCTACCAGAAACTATCCTTCCGTTTCGACCTGCATATTTAACAATCTACTATTAGAAACTTCTCAAAATAGCAAATCATACATCATTCATTCTATTTAACTTATTACCTATAAATTTTCCCAGTTAATTATATGTTGAGGGTTGTACACATATTTTTTAATAGGGAGACAAGGAAAACATTGTGGACCGAGATATGGCTTGGTAATGCAAGTTTGTACGCTACCGGTCCAATCCGTTCAAAAACTTGAAACGATCCACACTACCGAGGTGCTAACTTAGCATAAACCCTCCATTGCAAAGTGATTTTTCGAGGATTAAAGTACACATGATCCCCCACTTGGAATTATTTATATGTTCTTCTTTTATCTGCATAAGCCTTTTTTATATCTTGAGCATCTTTTAGATTTTGACATATTTTCTTAACTGTCTCTTCCATCTCGGTTAACATATGAGGACCCAATGTTAATATATTGATAGGACTATTCCAATCTATGGGAACCTTGCACCTTCTTCCATACAACATCTCAAAGGGCTCATTCCCAATTACTCGTGGTATCCGTTGTTATAAGCAAACTCCACTAAATGGAGGTAATCTTCCCACTTATGCGGTTGTTGCACATTAACATTTTTAACATATCCACTAGAATATGGTTCACTCGCTCCATTTGACCATCCGTCTGTGGATGGTAAGCGATACTAAATTGGATCTGGGTACCAAATCTAGAAAAGAGTGTCTTCCAAAAAGTGGATGTAAATTTTACGCACTCTCAAAAATTGCTACCTTGGGTATTCCATGCAAGTGGAAGACTAAATATGTCTTCAATTTCAATAGTTTTGTAAGTGGATTTTACCAGAATGAAATGAGTAGTTTTTCTTAGCTTATCAACCACCACCATAATTGATTTGTTTCGTTTCTTGGTGCAAGGTAAACCCGTGATGAAGTATAGAGTAATTGTCTCCCATTTACACTCAGGAATGGGCAGCGGCTGTAGTAGTCCAACGGGTTGTTGATGTTCTGCCTTCACCAAATGACACTCCAAACATTTAGATACGTAGTCGGTGATATATTTCCTTAAACTTGCCCAGAAATAACCTTTCCTATTGGTAGCCAATAGTTTCTTGTACCCTGGGTGGACGTCATAAGGTTTTCTGTGAAATTCATCCAATATTAATTGTTTGATAGAATTTTGATTAGGAACATAAATTCGGTTTCTGAAAATTAGCATTTTATCCAGACTTATACCATATTCAAACTTTTCCACCTTCCTTTGAGCCTCAATATTCTGCTGCCAAAGGAATGCATAATCTGGGTCCATAAGGGATGCTTCCTTAATTATATCAGGGAGTTTTGATTGTACCTGGCTGAATTGCACTTCATAAATACAATGTAGTTTTCTACTTAATGCGTCAGCTACCAAGGTTTTCCTTTCCCTTGAGGTGCTTCATATCAAAGTCAAATTCACTCAAAAATGTTGTCCATCTAGCCTATCATGCATTTAAGCTAGTTTGGTTGAAGAAATTTGTAAGACTACTATGCTCTGTAAAACACAATTATTTCTTTCCCAATAAGTAGTATCGCCACATCTGAAGTGCATGCACTACTACCATTAATTCAAGATCATAGGCAAAATATCATTGTTCATAAACTTTCAATTTGTGGGATTCATAGTCCCCTCTTTCGTCAATACTCCACCAACATCTTCCTTACTTGCATCTATTCAAACCACAAAAGATTTTTCTGGATCTTCTACTTTTAGTATGGGTGCAATAGTAAGCAATTGTTTTAATCGTTCAAAGCTTTGTTGGCATTCAGTTGTCCATCGGAAAGTTCACCCCTTATTTTGCAATGAGGTCATGGGAAAGGTGATTTTCAAGAACCCTTCAATGAATAGACAGTAGTAACCGGCTAAGCCCAAGAATGATCTAATATCATCAACATTATTTGGGTGGCCCACTCCATCATGGTTTTAATCTTTTTTGGATCCACTGCTATACCCTCTGTTGATATGACATGACCCAGGTACTACTTTCTGGCTTTTGTAGTAATCACACTTGCTATACTTAGCGTATAATTGATTATCCCGCGGAGTCTGCAACACTATTCTCAAATGCTTCTCATGCTCCACCCGGTTCTTAGAGTAAAATAATATGTCATCAATAAAAATCAGCACAAACTTATCCAATTATGGCTAGAAAATACCATGCATCAGAATCATAAAAATAACTGGGCCATTGGTAAGGCCGAAAGGTAATACCACGAACTCATAATGAACATAACAAGTTCGAAATGTAGTTTTACAAATGTCTTCTTCCTTTATCCTTATTTGATGGTAGCCATATCTTAGATCAATCTTTGAAACCACACTAGCTCCTTGCACTTGATCAAATAAATCGTCAATACATGGTAAAGGGTATTTATTTTTGATAGTCAACTTATTCAACTAGCGGTAATCAATGCATAGCCTCAAAGTTCCATCCTTTTTTTAGTACAAACAGTATAGGGACTCCCCAAGGGGACACACTGGGATGAATGTAACCTTTATCAAGTAGTTCCTGAAGCTGCACTTTGAGTTTTATTAACTCGGGTATGCTCACGCGATAAGGAATTCTTCAAACAAGAGCTGCTCTAGGGACTAGTTCAATCATGAAATCAATATCATGTTCAGGTGGTAATCCAAGAATGGATTCAGGAAACACATCAAAAAAATCTTGAACGACCGAAATATTTTCCAAGGAGGTCAATTTAATCTTGGAATTTGTATATCCTACTTGGATAACATAAATCTGACAACCCTTCCTAATGCATTTCCTCAGTTGGCTAGAAGTAATAGGACGCAACTTGGTATTCTTCTTTATTCCTTGTATTTCCTTTATCTACCCTGACTTAGTAAGGTAGCTAAGAGATTTTTCCTTACAATCAACTAAGGACCAACGTCCTTCCAATTGATCCATTCCTATCAGTACATCATACAAACCCAAAGGGAGTATATTTAGATCAACATGAATCAGTTGTCCTGAAATGATTACAGGAGAACGCTCTATTTTTTCACTTACCTTTTTTTTGCCCCTGTGGCCAATTGAACTAACTAAGGATTTTGAAACTTACTACTTTGAAGTTGGCATCTCTCTACAACCTTAGTACTAACATAGCTTAGGCTAGTACCCAGCTCAAATAAAACAACGACAGGTTGATTATTAATCTTACCTTCACACTCAATCATGGTGGGCTAGTATTCCGCTTGATGATCGTCAAGCGCAACATTAATTTTGGGAATGATCCTTGCCACCTCCCCAACCGTGGAAGCTTCTTTCATGTTTGAAAGTTTTTTGTGTTGTCCCTATGCAGGAAATTTTTGTAATAATGGGGTTCTCCACATCCTGAGCATTGCAGGGGATGCATCTGTTGTTGATCATTAACAATTTTATTAACCCTTTATGACCGTTTATTTTCCATGGATGTTGGAACCTTTGATTGATTTCTCACTGGAAATTTTCTCAAGGATCTTGGATGTACATTCCTTCCATTGGTAGCTTTTGTCTGTCTGTTTGGGGGTAAATTCCTCCCCCTCTTGCTCAATCCTCCTTTTGACCCCTCACTTTTCTATTTCATTTGCTGATAACAGATATGGGCTTTTCACACCACATCATCCATTGTTCTTGGGTAATCGAATTCTAGTTTTTCGTTCATAAAGTTAGTTAGGATACTAATAAAATGTTGAATCTTATCATTTTCTTCCTGCATATATAGTACATACCGTAATAAGGAGGAAAATCGTTTCACATATTCATCCATGGTCAAGGCTCCCAACCTTAAATCATGGAACTCCTTTGCTTTTTCATCATAATAATGCTCAGTTAAATATTTATCCTTAAAATGCTTTTGAAATTATTTCCATGTCACCTGCTCTTCGTCAATTTTCCTCACAGTTTTGACTTCCTCCCACCAAAGTGTGGCCTTACCCCTTAATTGATCAACTGCTAACCGTGCTTTACGTTTGTCATTATATTCATAAATTTGAAAGTATTTATTCATGTCAATTAACCATGCTTCTACTGCTTATTCAAACTCTCCTTCGAAGACTGATGGTTTTATCTTCTTGAATTCCCCTTGTAATTCCAATTTTGGTCTTTTTATTTTTCGCTAGTCGGGAACATTATCCAAACTTCTTCTTCTTCGTCCTCATGTATTTCTCTTGATTCTGCATTACCTTCCTTTTGGTGGACTGTCATGGTTTTCTCTTCTTTTCCAACACTAAGGTCTGGTCCCCGTTGAATCTGTTCGTAAAAAAACTTTTAAAGATTCTTTCTTGTTCTTGCCGCAACCGTTCATTTACTATCCTCAAACTTGTCATCTCAACACGCAATTTCATAATATAGACTTAAAAATGACAATTAATTAACTAGCATTTGCACCAGATGTTGCAAAGGAAACGCCGTAAGGCATAAATTGAAGAACACAAATACAACAAAAGAATACTTCGATAAAGAAAAAAAATAAATATATTGAACGCTCAAATCAATGCCCCATTAACTAGAACCACTTGGTAGACATATCTATCAACATTAGAATTATACACAATGATCAAGAAATTTCCCATATACAAACAACACCTTCCACAAGAACCTTTTGTCACATCCACATTTTAAAAATGTTTTGGAACGTGATTGGAATCTCCCATATTGCCTTCTTCATTATGAAGATAAATCTTCCATATTGTTATTTCATCATGAATATTGTTAGTTCATTGTTGTAAAGTGTTAGTGTGTTAAATTCAATACTATAAGTTCGACAAGTGAAAAAAATTCCTCAATTAGCATAATATGCATTTTTCTCTCAACCATGCATAAAATGAATTGTTAAATAACAAGATATCATTTTAGTTTTGTATTCTAGGAATATACTAAAGCTTTAGGAAGCTTGATGAAATAGTTGTATAAATAAAGGATTATTGAAGAATTTGAAAAGGATGACTGAAGAATTTGAGAATGAACAATTGTGTAAATTAAGAGATCAACTAAAGAATTAAAATTTGAACATTAGATGAAATGAGTATTTAATTAGAACTTCTCATAAAAAATTCTTAATTTGTGAGGTAGGATATCAAATTTCAACCCTACATAGAATGACATTGTTTAATAATAAAATATCATTTTAGTTTTCCAACCTAGGAACATATTAAGGTTCTTGGGAAGCTTATAAAACAATTATGTACTTTAAGAGATCATTGAAGAATTTGAGAAGGACAAAAAAGAGCAAGTTGTTCCATATAAATTTTAGTTACTTTATGTATAGAGTTTCCAACATGATAGGAAACATGTATGTATAGAGTTTCTCTTTTGTGGTTTCTTCAATTATTTCAAGGATTAGCTCTCAAAATAACTAAACTATTGAAACAAATTTACTTCAATACTTCAAAAGAATTGAATAAGAAACACCCATTGCCTCCTTTTAGAATGGAAACTTGCAATGCAACTCCGTAAGCAACCTAATCATTATTAATGCTTTTGCAGAGATCATTCCCATCAAAGAAGTCCTGCAACAACTGTTGTGATTCGAGAATTCCCACTAACCAAAACAATATCATGGATGAATCTCTTACCATCTTAGCATGTCAAACACTTTTCTATAGGCTCCATGCACTTCGCAAATAGATTTGTTTTCACCTCTTCAGACCTAGCTTTAATTATTGTTGAATAAAAGCCCATGCCTCCATATAATGGCATATAATGAATCAATATATGTAGTTGTCTGAGCAGTGGATGAAGAAGACCTCCTCAACAACAACATTTTGATGCTCATGCCAAGCAGTTTATTAAGACCAAAATCTAGTTGAATGGTTCAATCCATTCACACATAATTTTCGACATATATGATCTTGCTGAGCATAGGTCACGTTCCAATCAGCACTGACTTCATTCTCAAATCTGAAATCCATGCACAAATACCTGTATAAGCTGGTGGTTAATGCAGTCTATCTTCGACTGCGAACTGAATAATCTTCATTACTCTTTTTTATGTTTTGCTACCAAAAACTGGAAATAAAATTGGTCTACATTGCTATGCAACTCCGTAGGCAACGACCTCATTGGGGTTACGGCGTAACTAGAAATTACCTTGACATGTCTATCTACACAACTTATGTGAACATTCTCCAGGCGTAACTCAGTATGTGTAAGTCCATGGCTATGCAAATAGTTCACCTGGGCATAATGGTGATATGAGCAGTCAAAGATCTCAGCTAAGTAAACTCTAGAGCAATCTACAGGCTAAACACCAAAATAGTTATGAAATTAATTTTACCCCAATTAAAAGGCCTCTCATCAACATTCGGATAAGCCTTGATTGCCGAGATGCAGCAGGTCCACCAGTTGTGTCATCTCCCACTCTTCTTGCACAGTCTTCATCTAAAGCAAGCTTAGCTTCCAACGCTGGAAGCCAGTCTGTGAGTAGCAGCCAATGGTGCAGGGAGTAGCTCCCATAGTACTGTCACAATATAATAAGTAAGTATCATGGAAGGCCTTAGTAGACCAATTGTTCTGGAAGAAGCCACTTTCTTAATATATAGTCTTGGAAATAAATTATGTTACCAAATATCCAACAACTCAATTAACCAGTTCCATAATCACCATTCTTTGTTGCACCCAGGTCCTAACCTACTGCTTTCCTTGCTACTACTAGATTTGAAGGGCACTACAGCTGACTTACTCCATGCACTAAGGTGAATGAGCACTGATCCATAGCATCAGATGGAAGTATATATCCGTGGACTCTTGTTGCATATGAACGATACATAAACTCGCGACGAGCAAGTTTTCTCAGAACCTGGATAACAAAACAAGCCAGGTATAATAAGCAATTGATTAAATACAATACTAAGAAAAAAACAAATAATAGCAATGCTCACCTCTAAAGCACGTCTGCCTTGCCCCTGCTCTGCGCATGAGACCCTGTAAGTTGCCGTAATACCACTCTAGAATTTTTCAGAGGGCTTCACATCCATTAAGATCTTTGGAGTATATTTCAGATAAGGTATAAGATAAAGTCACTCAAAGCAACTTACCTCTCAGAATTTCTGACAATAGCTTCGAACACCACTTCATCTTTCTGCATGGCAACCCAAACCAGAGGCCCATTTCAGGAAAATCTACAATACTTGCATCGTAAGTATCAAATACCTTCAAGAAAAGTAAACCCAATAAAATTATGCGGACTCCATGTCTTTCTAGGTCAGTTCAAGAATACTTTTTATTCAGAATAGTAAGGGATCTATTTCGATAGCAGCGAAGCTACTTACCCGGCCTGAAAGTCCTATACTAACATGGTTGCACAGCTCAAAGTCAGACATCTTGAATTGTGCCACAGGGTCTTCCATCTCCATAGAATCAAACCAAACATTTGCCGGGTTTTCCTCTGATTCTGATGGAATTGTAATGCTTTTGTCAGCGCATTGAATTCGGCTGCCTCCTTCCTTTGAAAACATTTGCTTTGTGCTTAAAGAGTAAAAAGAGGGTTTGAACGACCTCTTGCCTGATAGCACCATCCATCTTGCCCTTGTTAAGGTGGATGACAAACTATCGACAGATTGAGATTTCCGTTGTGGGTTATTTCCAAGAAAAAACAGCAAATCACAGGTCTGTACAGCTGGAATGTAGTTGGCTCCATTTACTGTTGCCATGGAATGAGTATTCTGCCAAGAGATTGATGTGTTAGTAGGCAATGAAAAATGCAATAAGCATATGTAATGAACCTCATCTACAGACAAAAAGATTGGAAATATGGCCGAAAAAATTTATGGCCATGCTGAAAAAGCAAGCATTCATAAACATTCTCAGAAAATGCATTTTAACGACATTCCCTTCTGCTCGTTTCCTGCATCTTCTTTGTTATCTAAACTAAAACAGAAATCTGTTTCATGGCCATGAAAGATCTCTAAAAAAGACAAAGGAATAAGAAAATTGTTTTCAGCAGAAGAATCTGTCCACCAAGGAAATTCTTTGCTAACAATGAAAATTTCCCCATTAGTTAGTTGTTTCAATGAAAAGTTTGAGGCAACACCCAGACTATTAGAGGTATATTTGAACTCATTGCATTATGGGTTGTTCTCATAGTGGCAAAATGGTTGAGGATAGTTTGTATTAGATTTTCCGAGATTCAAAAAGTGTTATCGATTGGGTACAAAACATACAAAACACTAAATGTTTCAGTCCCCATATTCTCAAAAATTAGATGTGCAGAATTTGGGTACGGGTCTTGGTGAGTACCTTTCAAATTGTTAACTTGATCATATTTACAAAGAACAGAACTGGATAGATGATCATGTCAAAACCAACAGGTAAATTTTTCTTTTCTTCTTATAGATGGTGTTCGTTCTGCTTCAGGTTTCGCCTATGACAATCGAGATATGTGTAATAGCTCACTAAGTCTTGCATTGGTGGTTGGAAATTACTTTTTAAAGAGATATGCAGCAGATATTGGTGTTCGTGTTGATAAAACTAAGGCGCCATTCGAAGATTTGGCTACATTTCTTGATTCTTCAACACGTATTGGTCTTGATAAAACCAAGGTACCAGTGGAGAATTCGTCTGTATATCCTGCTTCTTCAACTGACAGTCCGTTGATAAAGCTAAGGTACGAGTGGAAGATGTGGCTGTATTTCTTGATTCTTTTACTGGTAAGAAGCTTCTAGCAGAAGATTTGGCTGTATCTCCTAACTCTTCAATTGGTATTCGCTAATCGCATTGATAAAAGGTACCAAAAGAAAATTCGGCTGTAAACCTTGAATCAGCTGTTATTCAATCCAAGATTCAATCGTTGCCGGGAATTCAAATGTGAGAGCGATTGAACAGAGGCAGCACGGTCTCCATAATTCTTGCGACCTGCAAAAAAAGAATGGGGCAAAAGTGTTAGAAACCCTAACAAGAACAAGAAGAAGAAGTTAGAAACTCTAACGAAAACAAGAAGAAGCTTCACCGGTTCCAAGGTCGAATTTAGTACCTGCTCGGGCCGGAGATACACACAATCGCAGACTATAAACCCTGACCGGATTTATCAAGAGATTCAAATTTTTCATTTCATCTGCCCAGCAACCGTCTATCTGCCCGGTCTCATCAATTGGATGGATGATATTAGACTTAAATCAAAGGCTCAGAAATGTACACATAACGCAAGAAAACGCCTTACGGCATAAATATTAAATATTTCCATAACATTTTGATTAAAATTATAAAAACATAACCAAATAACCCATAAACAACACACCCTAACACAACAAAATGAATGCCAAGACAAAGATTAATAAGAAAACGCCAACTCTTAAAAAAGAAAAGACGAAATACTATTCACATAAAGAGGATGAGGATGAGACATTAAAATTTGTGTTGTGACAATAACTAAACCTCACGACTAAAACTTACATGTTTTCAATAACTAGTCCTCGCAAAAGAAAAGACAATGCTAAAAAAATCGGCACACATTCCCAATTTCAAAATCAATTTTGGGTTAAATGATCAAGAGATAGCTCTCTAAATTGACTGGTACAAATATAAAATCTATGCTCCACTCCATCCATGCCATGTAATTGGAAGTTATATGGCTACAATGGCAACTACAACCGCCCATTTCGTTTCTTCTTCCAATTTCAGAATGGGTTGGATTGAATTGGATCAAAGGAACCCCAACTCTGCACACTGCCACTCTCTAAAGAAGGTACGAGCCATCGATGATAAATGCATAACCTGCACATCTGTGTCATCGTATCTCAAAATGAAATTTAAGTTTACATTGACTGATAACCTTATCTGATTGCTATCTCGGTTGCGCAAAATTTAATATTTTGCTCACTCAATATGCCATCTTCAATCAAAATTAGTATTGGCCATCGACTTGGGTGTCTCCACTGTCAAAATATATGCAAAATATCATCATACTTGATTTCTATGCAACAGTCAGGATATATAGGCCTTGCAGGTGTTTAATATTTTACTTTAACTGTATCAAATAATAACCAGGCATTTGAAAACCATGTATATATAGATGTCAGGCTTGAGCAATGCTACAACACGAACTATGCTAGATTCAGTGCATAAGAGCTAACTTAATTGAGTGCAATTTACAGGCATTTATAGGAATTAAACTTGGTAATGCCGAAGCCCTTAGAGTAGTACACCATCCCACAGGGTCGAGCCTTGAACCAGTGAAACATCAAATGATGCAGAGTGGGAACGCATTGTAATGCTTTTGCCAGCGCATTGAATTCGGCTGCCTCCTTCCTTTGAAAACATTTGCTTTGTGCTTAACGAGTAAAAAGAGGGTTTGAACGATCTCTTGCCTGATAGCACCTTCCATCTTGCCCTTGTTAAGGTGGGATGACAAACTATCGACAGATTGAGATTTCCGTTGTGGGTTATTTCCAAGAAAAAACAGCGAATCACAGGTCTGTACAGCTGGAATGTACTTGGCTCCATTTACTGTTGCCATGGAATGAGTATTCTGCCAAGAGATTGATGTGTTAGTAGGCAATGAAAAATGCAATAAGCATATGTAATGAACCTCATCTACAGACAAAAAGATTGGAAATATGGCCGAAAAAATTTATGGCCATGCTGAAAAAGCAAGCATTCATAAACATTCTCAGAAAATGCATTTTAACGACATTCCCTTCTGCTCGTTTACTGCATCTTCTTTGTTATCTAAACTAAAACAGAAATCTGTTTCATGGCCATGAAAGATCTCTAAAAAAGACAAAGGAATAAGAAAATTGTTTTCAGCAGAAGAATCTGTCCACCAAGGAAATTCTTTGCTAACAATGAAAATATCCCCATTAGTTAGTTGTTTCAATGAAAAGTTTGAGGCAACACCCAGACTATTAGAGGTATATTTGAACTCATTGCATTATGGGTTGTTCTCATAGTGGCAAAATGGTTGAGGATAGTTTGTATTAGATTTTCCGAGATTCAAAAAGTGTTATCGATTGGGTACAAAACATACAAAACACTAAATGTTTCAGTCCCCATATTCTCAAAA